>MU158890.1:489994-737737 GCA_015888305.1 Antheraea pernyi | reverse complement strand
GAAGTATTGTAAGGCGAAGCTCTGGCCAAATAAATAGTGACTGTATCTACGAAGTGTTTATTGCCATTCCTGACTGCATCGACTCTATGCGTGATTAATGTAACAATTGTTACTCTTTGGCAGCACCCGGGGAGCACGTGCAGAGGAATGAGGTACACTGCCTGCGTACGCGGGTAACATCTGCCCCCCCATATTACTGATGTTACTCGAAGGGCTGATAGCCTTTAATAATAATAGTGAACAAAAATAAAATAAATTAATCAATATATAATGTTATTACTGTGAATTACCCAAACATTGTTTAAATTTATACTTAGTAAGTACCCTTGAACACGCTGCCGATAGAAATCCTTCCCAGAAGACTGACTGCATTTTCATGTTGTATGGCATTGTGACCATGAATAATAATATAATTAATTATATTACGATGACTCGAAACTTATCAATATACTTCTTATTTTAAATAAAAATACGTCTGCTAACATCACGGGTACGACACGACATGCCTCATACTATAAGAAATGTGACTAAAGAAAACCATTAAGCGATTAAAAATACATTACAATTTTAAAACGGCGTTTAATCTACTTATAAAAAATTTACTCTTCAACCGATGTGTCTGAAAGCATGAAATTTTGCGGTAAATAAGATTTACACGATGAGTTTAGTATAACTCAAGTCCTCTTTACGTTAGTAGTAAAAAAGCTCGTATTCGCAGTTCATCAGTCTATACAACCGCGCTATTCCGCACCGCGCCGGTATTGAAAACTTATAAATAAACACTCTGTATTAACTGCCGGACTAGATATATTGGAATTTACTCACTCTTTTATATATAGACAAAGCATAACGTATCTACGTCAAATATAAACATAATACGGGTATAAATCCTTCTGCCACCCACTGACTACATGCTTATATCATATCGTTGTTGGAATATTCGTCTCGATTGCCCTGCAAGAGGCACACGGGGAAACAGCACCAGGGTGACTCCTTTGGCTGTGACCTCACTCTCCGCCCGCATCGAAGGGGGTGTCTACAATATTGGATTACACGTCCGTGGCGCGCTTCCCCGGGGCTGTCTTTACTACTTCCGATTGTGGCAGTATTGCCCATGATCTAGCCAGCTTTTTGGAGTTCCTCAAGGGATTTGACTTCTCTGAATCTATAGTGAAACTCCACCGTGAATTTACTGGCCTCTTCTTCTGTGGCGTTCTCCATACGGGCGTCGAACTCGTCCTTCGTTTTTCTCCAGAGGGCTTCGATAAAATACATTACAATTTTAAAACGGCGTTTAATCTACTTATAAAAAATCTTACTCTTCAACCGATGTGTCTACAAGCATGAAATTTTGCGGTAAATAAGATTTACACGATGAGTTTAGTATAACTCAAGTCCTATTTACGTTAGTAGTAAAAAAGCTCGTATTCGCAGTTCATCAGTCTATACAACCGCGCTATTCCGCACCGCGCCGGTATTGAAAACTTATAAATAAACACTCTGTATTAACTGCCGGACTAGATATATTGGAATTTACTCACTCTTTTATATATAGACAAAGCATAACGTATCTACGTCAAATATAAACATATAATACGGGTATAAATCCTTCTGCCACCCACTGACTACATGCTTATATCATATCGTTGTTGGAATATTCTTCTCGAGTGCCCTGCAAGGGGCATGCGAGGAAACAGCATCAGGGTGACCCCTTTGGCTGTGACCTCATTCTACGCCCACATCGAAGGGGGTGTCTACAACATTGGATTACACGTCCGTGGCGCGCTTCTCCGGGGCTGCCTTTACTACTTCCGGTGGTGGCAGTGTTGCCCGTAATCTAGCGGCTTTTTGGCGTTCCTCAAGGAATTTGAGTTCTCTGAATCTATAGTGAACTCCACCGTGAATTTACTGACCTCTTCTTCTGAGGCGTTCTCCATACGGGCGTCGAACTCGTCCTTCGTTTTTCTCCAGATGGCTTCGAGATCGTCGTACTGGGCTTCCCTTGACGGCGGACGTTTCTTCCGTCTTCTGGTTTGCTTTGTAGCACCCTTAGGGGGTGGATCCTTGGCAGGGGCCATGTCCATTCAACCGTCTTCTGGGCCGGTTTGCGGCCGGAATCATATCGTTGTTATATAAGCATATGCTTGTGAGAACCCTTTAGCACCGACTGCATCACAAAAATGCCCGTTTTTACCAATGTTTTCAGACGTCCGTCAAATATGAATTACGGGTTTGATCAAAGATGCAGTATATAGCGACACGGCTAAAGTCCTTCTTAATTTATCCATAAAAAATAATAAAAGCGGAGCATTTTTGAAGGAGGAAAATTGGGCACACGAAATGTATCTTGGGTGTATTTTACATAAGTATAAACAATCCGAGCTACAGTTGTCCTTCTCGCACCAAGTACGTGAGCTCTAAGCCCAGCGCGACAGCAATAGACATCTGCAAAATCTACTCTGCAAATGATGTGCCACCCGCGTTTCTTTATTTTTTCGAACGGACTACGGTATTGACCTAGCAAGGTTTTAACAACTTCACCGGACTACGACACCCGCGTTTCCTTTTATACCCTTAGAATAACAACGTGCCCTTTTATGCATATGGCATAAAAAATAAGGTTTGTTTATAAAATATTGTGACCGTACCTCGTTTTATTTCCCAAAGAACGTGTTTCGCATACATTTTAACAAGTTTATTGGAGCGAAACTTCTTAAGGGATGATGGCTTTGAAATTTTGATCCGCGCACGTTTTGTGACAAAAAGTGGTGGGGTTTATCACTGTGTCGGGTACAGTGGGAGCAGTGTCTCACTTGCCTTCGGGTATTGGAGAAAATTGAGACATACGATCTTCTCGCTTTCTTTTTTAATGTATCACTTCTACCGCGTGTGAACTATACACATATTTTTTATAACATTTAACACCATAATATTGGTCAACTTTTTCACTTATACATAAAATATTTTACAACCATTGTAAGTCAAATTTCAAAGGAGACGTTAAAAGATTCAAGCTATTGAGTTTTCAACTTATGAAGCGGATTTTGTAGAGAATATTTGACTTGTAGAACAAATCTTCATTCTTGCTAGTTTCGAGTTAACACTGTTGGCAAATTGATAAAGTTGGTAACTAATTTTTTTCTTTTAACTATAATGGAACTCGTAGTTAGTTTCAAGTGATTTATTTAATAGGTTGTAAAATAAAACATTGCTATGTTCGAGATACAAAGGAACAAATTTTTAGAGATATGGACAGAAAATATGTACTAAAATCAAAAATGCTTTATTCAATATAGACCCTCTGAAGGCGCTTATGAACGTCAAAAATACAATCGGTTCGGAAAACAACCCAGTCATCGAGAAGAACCGGCAAGAAACACTTATCTTATTATCTTTACATATAACATATTTTTACAACATATTACATGTTTCTACAACCATAGTTATCATTCGTTTTTTGTGGATGCACAGAGAGGGTTGATTTCCTAACCTCATCATCGTTCACATATTGATCCGTCATATGCAGGCGTTAAAACCCGCTTGACACGGTATTTGAACTCACTATGAATGTAACTCAATATGAATGGATGAATTCTTTATTGCACTTTTGATTTATACACTAGCGAGCCTAATGCCATAAGGTATTTTATTCCAGCTAACCAGCGGTATTGATGTTAAGCAAAACCTTTTGTAGGTAGTGTCTATATAAACAAAACAGAAGAAAATGGATAAATAATATATATATATATTATAAATAGTATAAAACAAAGTCCCCTACCACGTCTGTCTGTCTGTCTGTTCGCGATAAACTCAAAAACTACTGAACGGATTTTCAAGCGGTTTTCGCCAGTGGATTAAGTGGTTCATGAGGAACGCTTTGGTATAATTTGTTAAGGATTTTTTTATAATCAGGACGGGACGTCTGCCGGTCCCGCTAGTATATAACTAATACTAATAAACTATCCGCCAAATCAGTTATGGCTCGTAGGGATACATTGATTATTTCGACTTATAAGGCGTTGAAATTACGAACAATGGAGGTCGGAGCTGGAAGGGAAGAGAACTGACCGTTTAATCAAGTTTTGTAGATGTCGGTTTATAGAAGTTAAAAAGCTTCTACTGTTCTACAAAACAAACTAACGGAAAACTTTATAAACTTATCTGTTAAAACGTCACGCATGCCACCTATTGTAAAATACTCGCACTAATTTAGAAACCTTCACAATAAATAAAAGAACATACACTTCGATCAATATACATCAGAACCATCACCACAATGAATTTATTAATGTAACATTCTAAAGGCGACATCGCGGTCTCTATGTAGTGGTCAATTTTATTGATCCCTTTCTGATTAAAAACATCCACTCATGTCTAGGGTTACCAAATAAATGTAACACTCTCGTAATAATAATTTAAAACAAGGATGTCAAACAATGCGACATATCTAGCATAACATACACAATACGGAATCTTGCATATGTATTGTAAGAAGCAAGGTAATATGAAACATTGAACTTGTATTAACCTATAAAACGTATTAGAGATAACCTTTTTTAAAAAATCAAAGGGGTTGACAATATCCTTTATTACTAACAATAAATTTTCACTAGGGAAGAGCAGGCAGGGGGATCTAACACTCACTCCCCTTTGAGAGGTCTACCATCTCTGAACCCTCAGACCGCAGTCAGGGCCTCTTAAGGTGCTTACACCTGTCGGGGGAGCAGACGCAGTGCCAACCGGCAGTCCTTGCTTCCCCACCTAAAAAGGTATATGAAGTCACCATGGGGTTAAAAAAAAAAGGGAAAAGCAGGCAAAAGATGTCAATGTCAAGAAGAAAATATTTTATTTTTCCTTCGATTCTAATAAAGAAATAAAAGCTGCAAATTAGTGACACTTGAGAGATACTACACTATGGAACGATAGAAGTTATGAAAGCAATCAAAATACTCGTACAGAATTGAATGAATAACGTTTTCAAATATATATATTTATTATAGCTTCTGCCCGCGACTTCGTTCGCGCTAGGGAAGAGCAGGCAGGGGGATCTAACACTCACTCCCCTTTGAGAGGTCTACCATCTCTGAACCCTCAGACCACAGTCAGGGCCTCTTAAGGTGCTTACACCTGTCGGGGGAGCAGACGCAGTGCCAACCGGCAGTCCCTGCTTCCCCCACCTAAAAAGGTATATGAAGGCACCATGAGGTTTTTTTTTAAAAAAAGGGGAAGAGCAGGCAAATGATGTCAATGTCAAGGAGAAAATATTTTATTTTTTCCTTCGATTCTCATAAAGAAATAAGCTGCAAATTAGTGACGTTTGAGAGATACTACACTATGGAACGATAGAAGTTATGAAAGCAATCAAAATACTCGTACAGAATTGAATGAATAACGTTTTCAAATATATATATTTATTATAGCTTCTGCCCGCGACTTCGTTCGCGTGGAATAGTTACTTTGGGCGAACGCTAACATACAGAGGAAGCTCTCAAAAGGAAAAAAAAACGATTTTGAAGCATTCTTCATTGGTGCTCCGCTCCTATTGGTCTTAGCGTGATAATATATAGCCTTCTCGATAAATGAGTTATCTAATACTGAGAGAATTTTTCAAATTGGACTAATACTTCTTGAGATTAAAATGTCTAAACACGCATTTGCAACTCTCCTGGTGTTGCTAATGTCTATGGACGGTGGTGATCACTTAACATCAGGTGACCCACCTGTTCGGTTGCCTGTCTTTGACATTAAAAATAAAAAAATCAGCACACCGGTCCACGGTGTAATGACGATTTAATATTCTGAGAAATCCACAGTTCTACATTTTCACACATACGGTGGTAGTATAAGAACAATTTCTCACGTTCCGGTTTCCTCACGACGTCTTCCTTCGACGTGAGTCGATAGTGTTACAAATTGGAATAGTAAACGTACGCGAAATTCGAAAAAAAATTGTCGGTATATATCGGAGTTCGAGAACTTGCGGCCATCGTGTTGATATTCCATCGGCCAAACCACTAGACCACCACTCTACTAACAGCTTAGTTACTTTGTATAGTACATACAAAACAGAAAACATCTAGCTATAAACAAGCTTTAAGAGTACACTTTCATATGTCATATTTTGAGAACAGTCTTATATATCTACTAGGTACAGGAGTATCTAACGTTGTATTGAAAAAACGGCATCCCAACCATGATTTATTTATTGCTTTTGAATAAAAAAAAACAACAACAACGACAAAAAAGTATTATAACAATACCCTAATAACAAAAATAATGGGATAGAAATTGAATCTTCGCAAAGTTATACATCTAGTCCGAGGCAAACATTTGCTTTGGCTGTCATCCAAATGCCTAGCTATTTCCGAAGACTTGAACACGCGTTATCAATGAACAAGAAATTAGCAAATATAGAACTGGATTATTTTTTCTAATATTGTAAGATTTCATATGACTTTAATTATAATTATCCGTAGAATTCAAAAACTTACTCATTACTTTTCCTTGTGATTGGGAGACAGAAAGTCGTTCAAAAACATCAATTCTAATTTCATAATATAGTGTCTTAATATCTTAGTAGAAGTAATTTAATTACTGAAGAGCAAATATGTTTTATTACAAAATCAATCGAACTAGCGAAATTAGAATAATATATGAAACTTTTACTCGAAAATAAAACAATCAAAAATTGCCTACACGCTTTGTCATGTCTATATTTAAAATTATTTTCTTTCTTTTTGCAAGGATAAAAAAAATGTTTTTTTTTTTCGGGTAAGATCCCCAGTAGTGAATGTTATGAAAATACGCGTGCCTTAAGTATTATGTATATTACGAGTAGTAAAAACCACCCAAACCTTAACAAGGTACTCTTAAGTTCCAATATTTTACTTTTTCAATATGTTTAACATGACTGACGTTGCCTTACATGCCCTTTGAAATCAACTAGTCAAATTGTAAAATCAAAATAAGAAAATTTGTTTGCTCATGAAAGTAATCTATGACTTAGATCTCCGCGGTTACAATGATGCAGTTCAAGTTGATGTAGCAATTATATTTAGCACAGTTGATGATGAATTTTGAACAAAAATGAATTCATTTTCATATGTTAATGGTAGCCTCATAATCTACAGACTACATTTAATTCAATATCATCCAGAAATATCACCCACCCACCCATGTATATATTAAGAACACGGTAGCAGAAATATCTTACAAATTGTATCACTGTAAAATTCCTCTGTGGTATACCATCCATATTTGTTTTAGAATGTCTTACATTATATTAAAATAGACTTTTATATATTATTCAAATTAGTTATTGTAAAATGAAACTTAACAATGGCTGTGTCGAGACTCAGTAATTAGCGATTTGTTTAGATCTTTGAATAATGAATGTCTTAATAACTCGTCTACGCCTTAGAAACCACTTTAACATTTATTACAGTATAAATAAATCCTACCAGTCGGTACAATTAGTTCTCTTGATGGTGATGGTCGTTTTTTGGTTACACTATAGTTACCATCAGCCATAGTGAGTGCCACTTTGAAGTATTAGGAAAAAATTATATCATTAATATGTAAGTTTGTATGAAAAAAAAAGAAAATGAGTGAATTACATTTCTTGCAAATATTTCTAACAAACCAAGTCTTCGTGTTGAACCCGCGGTAATGTATTACGTTAGTAACTATCTCTACATTATTATCTATATATATTACAGAAGAACTGACTGGCATATCAACGCATTGCCTATATCACTGTGGCTAGGAACATAACAATTCGCCTGCAGATTCCTTTTAAGCACTAAGGATTTTTGGAAATGCGACCTCTAAGTAATAAGTGGATGAAACTAGCATGAAAAACCGTCATTTATAATTGTAGATGTACGAAAATTGGTATTTGGTACTTCAGTCACATAGTTTTTTTATGCCATAGCTGGCAAACGAACAGGCGGATCACCTGATGTTAAGTGATCACCAACATCCATAGAAACTTGCCACATCAGGAGAGTCGCAAGTGCGTTGCCAGCCCGTGTTTGGGGGAAAGGGGAAAGGGAAGTAGGCTCCGACCCTCTTACTGACATAACGAAACACAACAATGCAAGCACTAACATGTCACGTTGGTTTTCTATGAGAGTCCGGGCGAGTCGATCCATTCATGCTGAAACCAGTAATCGCTTCAGCGTGGCTCTACCACCTACAGTGTATATAGTAGGGTAGACTGGATACAGTTGTAACAGGGTACGGTTGAAACAAAGTGAATTTCTCTCGAATTATGGACGGTACGGTGGGGGTCCAGTGAGGAGAGGAGCAGTTTTTGTGTCCGAACGTGTTCGGCAGTGTTACACCAGTGGCTGTGTGCTTCAGTTAGTTGTAGGAGACCCTATTGTGCGTGATCGGGACAGAGTAAGTATTTTCGATCGAAGTTTCTTTCTAATTACGCAGCTAATATTAAAAATAGGACTATAAGTATTTTTCTGCTTAGAGATTAGACCTTAGAGAATATGGAATTGAAATCATTTCTGTGTACGATAGTTTCGATTGTCGCTGTGATTTTTTTATAAAAAGAGAGGTGGGTACGTTTGTAACATTATTAATTCCTTCGTTTCACTTTATAGACGTTTAGGAAACGATTAAGAAAGACAACAAAAGGGTGAAATAACATATCGCAGTACAAGAACGCATATGAAGAAGTGAAAATTGGTAAATCTCTAAGAAGTGCCGCAGAAGCGCACGACGTTAACTATGTTTCTCTACTTTGATATGTAAAAAAAGAGAATCAGGTCGTAAGTGATGAGGCGGAAAATGTTGGTATGGCGTATGTGGTACATAACAAAGTTTTCACTGAAGAACAAGAACGTACATTGTCCAAATATCTCATCCACTGTGCGGACATATACTTCGTTAAAGCATTGATTTCGTTTACTTTTATTTTTCATTTGTTTTTTTTCCGTTAAAATGCTCCATTTTATGTTGATTTTGTTTTAATTATAGTTATTTTGAAGTCGAAGTACTGATAGTTTATGTTACTAACGCTGTTTTGTTTGCTGATAATAAGAGACTGACGGAAAAAAATAATTAGTTACTTGATTATAAATATTCGATTTATTAATTACATTACTATAAAAATTGTGCCCAGTTAGTGTTAGACACTCTAATTTACTACTCTCCTGTGATTTTACTATAGTAAATCTGATTAGAACACATAAATTGTGCTTCATTTCCATGTGTTACAACTGACCCCAACCACTGTTACAACAGACCCCGTATGGGGGAAGTTGTGACAAAGGTAAAACTTTTTTTAAAATGCTCCCGTAGGCTAATTATTGCATTAGACGGTCAAATTTGATTAACAATGTGGAGACTATAGAGCACTCTTTCGCTTCGCGTACTTAGCGCAAAAATCGCTAGTATCAATACGATTCTATGAGCGATCAATGAAAAATTGTTACAACTGTACCCAGTCTACCCTAAACGTTTATATAGTAAATATACCCAATTTCTTTTTCAGATGAAATGAATATCTTGCTTGTAATCTTTTATAAAGATAGAATTGCAGACGAAGTCGCGGGCGACTGTTAGTTTTTTTGATATATTTTCGAGTTATATTTCTTAGCTTTGACTTCTATAGTCGATTGTTGTAAAACCATTCAGAATGGCAAGGAATGTACCTACTCGTATTAGAATAGTTATTTGATAAAACAAGCCTGCACAAAAGCCACGTGGAAGCAGAGCATCTATTTATTTAGCTATGGTAGAATCGGATATGAAATAGCATTTTTTAAGCTTTTCAAACGTAGTGCATTGACAATAGAAACTACATTGTACAATGAAGGATACACAACGATATACAAAACCTAATTAAGTTGTAGAGGTGTAGAACTCAATGCAGTATATGAATAAATATATTTAATAAAGTAAGCTACGCCACGTTAACGATACATCATTTTAATTTGGCGCTAAATTATAAAGATTTGATAAAGTTTCAGACAACGATCAATCAAAATGAGCATGATTGATTTACCCGAAAAGTAATATTATCTAAGCGAAACTAATTTTGCAATTTTCATATAGATTTAAGTTTTAACTTAAATACGACTTCACAACTATTTGTTTAAATCAATTAATGTTTCTTTTTGAAGTTATATACTTCTTTAGGCGCGTTAGGGAAAAATGATGAGAGTAAATTTTTACGATGCGCGCGCACACCGTCACGAAAAACCGACACCCTGAAGTTAGCTATCGTCAACATTTTGTTTCTTTGTATTAAAACTTAACTAACTAACTAACTTATTCAATACCTTTTTTCTATTGTTAGTGTCGTTTTTTCTACAAACGTAGACAAAGGCGAAATATATATATATTTATATATTTTAGATTTAGATATTCTGTTTATACCCATATTTATTTTATTATCATGTATAACACCTGAAAACCACTAATAGCTTTTACTTTTTTAGTAACAAAGTTGCTATTAAAAATTATCAGGCACTTTAAAATTATTTTTACCGTATGCACACAGATCTAGCCAACATTACACTAGATTGCACCTAATTTTATGAACGTAGGGAATGTTTTTGTTTGTGTAACGTTTACATTCGCTGTGGCGTGTATAAATCTATATGTAATTAATAAAAACGATGTGATCATTCTGATTGATTAACTTTGAATCTGTGAGGGATTGATACAAAACACAACCGTGAAACGATGAATTTTCATTGCACTGTGAGAAAATAAATTCTATTTGAAAAGTTAGTTGCTATTAAAGACCGGATTATATGCATTGTATATTTTTATATTAAACGGTTGCATCTGAAGCCCATTTTAACAAATCACTGTATATTTTCAATGTAGAGGTAGTTACTTCCGAATACAAAATGATGGAAAATTAGAATTTTGTGTTTACTGAATTTATTTAGTTGATGTTCTGAATCGGCCAAATGTGTATTCCCGCGTACGCTTGAACAATGTTTGAATTCATTTTAAATAGCCCATGCTACCAACACTTGTTTCAAATTAGTAATCCGATTAAAGAGACAAGTGAACTTATTTCTGAAATATAAGTAACTAGCTTTTCCCGCGACTTACTTTGGGCGAATAGTTACTTTGGGATAACGGTAAAACACAGCGGAAGCTCTTAAAAGAAAAAAAAAACCGATCTTGAAACATTCTTCATTGGCGCTCCGCTCCTATTGGCCTTAGTGTGATATAAATCTATAGCCTTCATCGATAAATGTGCTATATTGATACAAAACACAACCGTGAAACGATGAATTTTCATTGCACTGTAAGAAAATAAATTCTATTTGAAAAGTTAGTTGCTATTAAAGACCGGATTATATGCATTGTATATTTTTATATTAAGCGGTTGCATCTGAAGCACATTTTAACAAATCACTGTATATTTTCAATGTAGAGGTAGGTACTTCCGAATACAAAATGATGGAAAATTAGATTTTTGTGTTTACTTAATTTATTTAGTTGATGTTCTGAATCGGCCAAATGTGTATTCCTACGTACGCTTGAACAATGTTTGAATTCATGTTGAATAACCCAGGCTACCGACAGATATTTCAAATTAGTGTCCTATATATTAATACGTGACGCGGAAACTTTGTAAAAAGCGGTTCGCGAACATTTGGACGTGAAAATTGGCATAGTTAAAGTTTATATGGAGGAGAAGTGGACAAAGCTATTTATTTTATATAACATACATTAGAAGTACATTAAATTAATTACCATATACATTACTCACACTGCTTCTTGAATGACACACAACAGATACACAAGACTGGGACAAAAAAATCAACTATTTTTTTTTTAAGTATGTCGAAAATATTATTTGGGATGACAAAAAAACAATGTTGTGACAATTTGAGCCCTTAATATTTATATTAGGTCTTTACCTATGAAATTGCCGTTTTGTATGAAAAAATTTAAACGAATTTTTTTCATCTATATTTTTATTCTTGAAGTCCAGTAAAGCCCACGTCTCACGGGTTTTTTTTTACAATAAACTGTTATTATAATTTCACATACACATATTTATTTTTATAATACGTAATAGATTACAAATAAAAAATTGGAAACAAAACAAACGTAGAATAAACATTTTGAATAGAAACACAAAATAAATTTTAAAAATGTTTGCGATAGAAAGTTACCACGTTACCGTGGCAACGTATATAATACAAACGTTAACACGCAGCTAAAAGGAAAAAAACCAGCCCTATTTTAAAACATTCGTCATTCGTGCTCCTCTCTTATTGGTGTTAGCGTGATGATATATAGCCTATAACCTTCCTCGATAAAAGAGCTATCAAGCGCGTTCAACCACACAAACAAACAAACAAACTGTTCAGCTTTATATATTAAGTATAGATATAACAATGAAAGTACTCATTAATTTTTTTGGCCGCTCTGAATATAGCCATAAGTTCGAGCTTTGGCCATAATACAGTTAAGAGTTTAATACAAAACAAAGTTAATATATTATTATAGAAATCTAAAATAGGCATTTATTTATCCTTAAGTTGTGTCGATGTTATAAATCTAATATAACATAGATTTGTGCATCTATATTCAAAGCTGTCAAAAAGTTTGGTGCCGACTGTAAACTTGTGAACCTTAATATATCCTGCGCATCCGACCGCTTCCATTACTGGACGGGTACTGGGAAGACATTTATCGGCAATATATGTAAGTTAGTTTTGATCTTCATTGGATACTTTAGGCAATGCTGCGAACAAGCTAGGCTTACTTTAAAAGATTTCTTACCAACAGAGTATATGTTTGAGTGGGACCCTGAATAGATCCGACCGCTTCCATTACTGGACTGATCGCCATGGCCGAAATCGGTCGGAACAATCATCAGCATTAGTAAGAATATAAAAAAACACATGGACACATGCTTCATTTGTTTATTGCTATCGCCAATTTAAGCTGACCTTTTTACACAATATATTAAAGATAATCGGAAATAACTTAGAAAAAAGAGGACATCATCCAATAGTAAAATAATATCGATAAAAAAGACATAATTGCCGTTTGCGTGAATGTATGGCAAAAAGGTCAATTAATTTACGATGCCTAATCGGAAATAACTTAGAAAAAAGAGGACATCATCCAATAGTAAAATAATATCGATAAAAAAGACATAATTGCCGTTTGCGTGAATGTATGGCAAAAAGGTCAATTAATTTACGATGCCGCTAAAATTACCGCTCACCCCTCGACGTCAATAAACCCGCCTATAATTAACTGTGAAAAATCATCAAGCCGTAAACGTCCGAAACGTGATACGTAAAAATTTTGTCGATCGATCGGTACTATTAATTATTTAGTAACAAGACTATATATAAAATAGCATATTTTTTTATGATTCAAGTTACAGATTTCACGGCATAGACTTAATAATATAATAGGGTGTAAGGGGTGTCGAATAACATCATAAAACTTGAGACATCCAAGCCAACCTCACCTGCATGTGGTGCACCCTGCTGAATAACGAATGGGGCAATGGCGATAGCAGGGTGGTAGGGTTTTACAGCTCGACTGGGTCGCGACCACCATGTATATGGCGAAAAAGCTCGTTATAGTGATTCGCTTCTGCGGGTCGCGTTTCGGGATCAGTCTTTGCATATCCAGCTTTTCGCAGGCCGGTATGACAGCGGCGGCCGGCGATGCATTGTGTGTCACTCGGTGGTCGCCATTGTTTTTGAATTGCACTGTGCTTACTATCAGTGCAGTCATTTTGCTGTGCTACAATAAAAAAAAAGAACGTCAAATATACATAAATGCGAGCAAACTCGCAGGCAAAAGCTAGTCTTTATTACTTTCGTTATTTAGATTGTTACAAATCCCTCACCACTACTTGTAATTATTAATTGATATTATCATTTGGAGGAAAAAAGCCAAGCTCTGTTGACAAGCTTCAGTGATAAACGGGGCTTTAACCCTCATAACCACGGCACGAACAGTAATAAATAACACATATAATTTGCGTAAATTATACTCTTTCCAGATAACACTTAACTGGCGTTGATATCGTATTGTCAGGGCGTTTATTCCGTTCAGGTCACGTATTCGAATATTGCAACGAACAGACAACGTGTATTAGCCTTCTTACTGGTCGGACCGCGTGCAAACAGACTACAGATATAAAAAATATAAAAATACATTAGAAAAATGTTCTTCCCAAGACGAAACCCCATACCCTATACCTTCCGCATAACTTGAGACAATTTAAGGTGTACAGGTCTCCAGAGTTCTATTGCGAAGGTTTAAAGAAATCAGCTGGACGGGAGGCAACAAATTCTTCAAAGGCATTTTGTACTGCCTCTCGGGTATTGAATTTTTTTCCCGTCAAGAAGTTATCCAAATTCTGGAAAAAGTAGTAGTCTGTAGGCGCAAGGTCTGGTGAGTAGGGCGGATGATGGAGAACTTCCAACCCCAGTTCTAGCAACTTGGAGACCGTCTGCTGTGCAGTATGAGGTCAAGCGTTGTCATGCAGGAGCAGCGGAGACGAGCGATTGACCAATGCTGGTTGGAACTGCAGAACGGCAATTTCATAGGTAAATAAAAAAACAGGTAACCTATTATTATAAAGTTTTCTTTTCGAGGAATGCTTGGTACCACTGATCCGATTTCAAAAAATCTTTCACTGTTAGAAAGGTATATTATCCCAAGTTCAGTATCTCAGTAAAAAAAGGCGGTGTATATGTCGAAAGTAAAATAAATTTGACAAAATTAGGATTGAACGCAGATTTCACGTACAAATTCTTATAAAACAAACAACTAAAACAAAATGGAAATTTAATGTAGATAAAGTTTAATTTTTATAATATGTTAAGTGATAAAGTTACAAGGGGTACTGGGAAGACATTTATCGGCAATATATGTAAGTTAGTTTTGATCTTCATTGGATACTTTAGGCAATGCTGCGAACAAGCTAGGCTTACTTTAAAAGATTTCTTACCAACAGAGTATATGTTTGAGTGGGACCCTGAATAGTTTGGATTCACAACTGGAAGTGCTAGATGTCGCTGCAATCAGGTTTTAGGTTTTTTAAGATTATTTGCGTTTAAAAATACAATTAAAACCTGTAATAACCGATTTGATGCAGACGAAGTTGCACCGATCAGCTAGCCATTAATATGAATATTAAAAAAACACGTGGACGCGGATTTCATTTGTTTATTGCTAGCGCCAATTTAAGCTGACCGTTTTACAAAATATATTAAAGGTAATCGGAACTATCTTAGAAAAAGGAGGTTATCATTCAATAGTAAAATTATATCGATAAAAAAGACATAATTGCCGTTTGCGTGAATGTATAGCAAAAAGGTCAATTAATTTACGATGCCGCTAAAATTACCGCTCACCCCTCGACGTCAATAAACCCGCCTATAATTAACTGTGAAAAATCATCAAGCCGTAAACGTCCGAAACGTGATACGTAAAAATTTTGTCGATCGATCGGTACTATTAATTATTTAGTAACAAGACTATATATAAAATAGCATATTTTTTTATGATTCAAGTTACAGATTTCACGGCATAGACTTAATAATATAATAGGGTGTAAGGGGTGTCGAATAACATCATAAAACTTGAGACATCCAAGCCAACCTCACCTGCATGTGGTGCACCCTGCTGAATAACGAATGGGGCAATGGCGATAGCAGGGTGGTAGGGTTTTACAGCTCGACTGGGTCGCGACCACCATGTATATGGCGAAAAAGCTCGTTATAGTGATTCGCTTCTGCGGGTCGCGTTTCGGGATCAGTCTTTGCATATCCAGCTTTTCGCAGGCCGGTATGACAGCGGCGGCCGGCGATGCATTGTGTGTCACTCGGTGGTCGCCATTGTTTTTGAATTGCACTGTGCTTACTATCAGTGCAGTCATTTTGCTGTGCTACAATAAAAAAAAAGAACGTCAAATATACATAAATGCGAGCAAACTCGCAGGCAAAAGCTAGTCTTTATTACTTTCGTTATTTAGATTGTTACAAATCCCTCACCACTACTTGTAATTATTAATTGATATTATCATTTGGAGGAAAAAAGCCAAGCTCTGTTGACAAGCTTCAGTGATAAACGGGGCCTTAACCCTCATAACCACGGCACGAACAGTAATAACACATATAATTTGCGTAAATTATACTCTTTCCAGATAACACTTAACTGGCGTTGATATCGTATTGTCAGGGCGTTCATTCCGTTCAGGTCACGTATTCGAATATTGCAACGAACAGACAACGTGTATTAGCCTTCTTACTGGTCGGACCGCGTGCAAACAGACTACAGATATAAAAAATATAAAAATACATTAGAAAAATGTTCTTCCCAAGACGAAACCCCATACCCTATACCTTCCGCATAACTTGAGACAATTTAAGGTGTACAGGTCTCCAGAGTTCTATTGCGAAGGTTTGAATAATCTTCGAATTATATTGCAGCTACTATGTAAAGACTAGAAGGTGTACTTCCTTCTCCTTCCTCCTTAAAGGTAACTTTTTTTTTAAAACATATAGGTATAATAGTACAAAAAAATGTTTCCATCTTGTTTAACATCATGTTTCAACACGAAACAGCAATTCCATACTTTAAACGCAAATATTACTCGCCGCTATGTACGAAATTTCATTAAATTCAATAATTTATTAATAAAGTCCTCAACTTTTTATAAATGCTGTATTTACGAATTCTGCCAGCGACAAGTCACTCATTGGGTAGCTAGTTACTTTATAGGTTTATTTTTTTAATACTTTGTAGGGGTGTTTGTATCGGTGGCGATTTGAGATCGAATAACCGATATTTAGACGTAGAGAAATCGATTATTTTAACCGATATTAAACATCGAATCGATCCAGTGACGAAATTTGGAAAAAATGAGCAAATATTGTAAATAATATTTAAAGTTGAATAACTTCAAAACAATCTAAGATTTATAAAAAAAATACAAGATAACTTTGTTGTAGAGCGTTCAATTTTATAGAAGATAATGTTTTGGTCTAGCCTTTTTGATGAACCATTAAAGAGTTATAAAATTCTAAACTCAAAAAAACAAATTTTCCTATGTTAATCATATGGGAAATGAAATTTACCATGCGACATATCGTAATATCAATATTAAGGGCTGTGGCTTTCTTAGGATTTTTTTTTCATCATAGCCAACAACATTTTCGATATATTTAACAGATAAAAAAATAGTCGAAGTTTAAATCAGTCTAGTTTTCACGCTAAACCCAGAGGGACTGGCTCTCAAACGCAGTTGCTGGTACACACCAACAGTAGCTTGGCGAAAGACTTTTAATTTGACTAACTGACCAAGAGTCCGCAAAAGCCTTACCACCATGCAAAAAGACAGTAATATAGTTTTATATAATGTTATTGTTTCAGATTCGGTTGCTGAAATATAAAAAGAAAACACAAATTTAATACAGACGGGTGTTTCGTTGTCTGTATCGTCAATTTAATTCCCTCTCGTCTTCCTTATGAGCGCCAGTAGAACGGTACGTTATAAAGCATTCAAATGGCATAACATGTACTTTGATTTGCAAATTGATCAAAATATATACACTCACAAACAGATTTCAAAGACTTTACTGAGGATTTATTGTTTGCACTGAATGTCAGTGTTGTGATGCAAAACGATTTGCTGGCTTCACCACAAATCAGCGGTAATGCCTACCGTAAATTGTAACAAAGTGAGAACTGGGACACGATGAGCGAACAACAGCATACTAATATTATAAAGGGGTAAAGTTTGTGAATTTGTGACGTTGTGGCACTGTATGTTATAATCTCATGAACTACTGATCTGATTTGAAAAATTCTTTAAGTGTTATATCGATCCAGTGACAAAATTTGGAAAAAATTAGCAAATATTACAAATAATATTTTAAACTTGAATAACTTCAAAACGCGTAGATTTATAAAAAAAATTATAAGATATCTTTGTTGTAGAGCGTTCAATTTTATACAAGACAATGATTTGGTCTAGCCTTTTTAATGAACCATTAAAGAGTTATAAAAGTTTTTTTGCTCATTTATCGAGGAAGGCTATATAGGTTATGTATCATCACGCTAAGACCAATCAGAGCGGAGCACCAATGAAGAATATTTCAAAATCGGGGGTATTTTTCCTCTTGAGAGCTGCCGCTGCGTGTTAACTAACGACCAAAGTAACTATTCCACGCGAACGAAGTCGCGGGCAGAGGCTAGTATTGTATAATTATATAACAACTATAACAAAAGATGGCGGATATCAATTATTAAAGGTGATCACTATGCAGCATTCCTTAACACTTTGACAGTTTGATAGCTTGCTTTTACATCTTGAGAATGCATGTCGCCTCTAAAACTATGTTTTGTATTCACTCCGAACTGTCCATATAGTTAAAATTAAAACGAATCGACGTAATTATTTTGGCTGACACACAGCGCGATGCAATTTAATTAGTGCGACATGTTTTCAAGCCATTACAGAACTTATTATATTTTTTGAACTCTGCTTTACCATTGCGTTTATAATGGACCGATTAAAAAAAATCTTAAACGATTTATAAAAAAATCGTTATCCCCGGAGAGGTCCATTATTAACGAATAACATGGGCTGTATTTTATTTTCAAAATCTATATAGATATGCCAGCGAAACCGCGAGCAAAGGCTAGTTACATTTCATATGGAGCTAATTCCAATTTTAATCGTTCATACATGTTTAATTTTTTTGTTAATTTCCAGTTTTTATCCACCGATAACAAAGTTCAAATTTTGCCGTTCATTATTTTTTTTGTTGTTGTCATGATCTTCATATTTTACATTTACAAAATTTGAAGATCTGGAAAAATAACGTAAAATATTAGGAACGACTAGGATTGGTTTTAAGCTCATTTTTAAATGTCTCATATCTCTATCTCATATCAAATTCATATATCTGTTATTGCCATTTATATCAACAATGAATAACGTGTGCTATTTTATTAAAGCAATATCTAAATTAAAATCGACTAAATTACTTTTTATAATATCCGCTGTCTGCCGGTGAAAGTTTCGTAAAATATTACAAATAATATTTTAAACTTGAATAACTTCAAAACGCGTAGATTTATAAAAAAAATTATAAGATATCTTTGTTGTAGAGCGTTCAATTTTATACAAAAAAAGGTTTTGGTTTAGCCTTTTTGATGAACCATTAAAGAGTTATAAAAGTTTTTTTGCTCATTTATCGAGGAAGGCTATATAGGTTATGTATCATCACGCTAAGACCAATCAGAGCGGAACACCAATGAAGAATATTTCACTAAATCGGGGGTATTTTTCTTCTTAAGAGCTTCCGCTGCGTGTTATCGTTAGCCCAAAGTAACTATTCCACGCGAACGAAGTCGCGGGCAGAGGCTAGTATTGTATAATTATATAACAACTATAACAAAAGATGGCGGATATCAATTGTTAAAGGTGATCATTATGCAGCATTCCTTAACACTTTGACAGCTTGATAGCCTGCTTTTACATCTTGAGAATGAATGTCTCTTCTAAAACTATATTTTGTAATCTCTTCGAACTGTCCATATAGTTAAAATTAAAACGAATCGACGTAATTATTTTGGCTGACACACAGCGCGATGCAATTTAATTAGTGCGACATGTTTTCAAGCCATTACAGAACTTATTATATTTTTTGAACTCTGCTTTACCATTGCGTTTATAATGAACCGATTAAAAAAAATCTTAAACGATTTATAAAAAAATCGTTATCCCCGGAGAGGTCCATTATTAACGAATAACATGGGCTGTATTTTATTTTCAAAATCTATATAAATGCCAGCGAAACCGCGAGCAAAGGCTAGTTACATTTCATATGGAGCTAATTCCAATTGTAATCGTTCATACATGTTTAATTTTTTTGTTAATTTCCAGTTTTTATACACCGATAACGAAGTTCAAAGTTTACCGTTAATTTTTTTTTGTTGTTGTTATGATCTTCATATTTTACATTTACAAAATTTGAATATCTGGAAAAATAACGTAAAATATTAGGAACGACTAGGATTGGTTTTAAGCTCATTTTTAAATGTCTCATATCTCTATCTCATATCAAATTCATATATCTGTTATTGCCATTTATATCAACAATGAATAACGTGTGCTATTTTATTAAAGCAATATCTAAATTAAAATCGACTAAATTACTTTTTATAATATCCGCTGTCTGCCGGTGAAAGTTTCGTAAAAATCGGTCGAACCGTTTTGGACATAGCAGTACGGGCGAAGCCACAACTAACAGCTAGTATATAATGTAGATTAAATAATTTCTATTGATTCTAAAACTTTTACCCGACTATGCATGAAGGTAATTCTTTCCGAGAGTATGAACATACGTTTATTCATATGGCGTGTCGTGTAACCTAAACAGCTAATGGATTTGAACATGTGAGGTGTTGTTAGATTCGTGTTAATTATGGGAACGACATTGTAGGCCATATTATATGTAAAAAAGTGTTTTGTTTATTAATAATTTTACTTGTTTATAACAGTATAGTAGAGGTATAAATATTTAAGGACACTCCAAATTAGTAAAATACTAGCTGACCCGTCGAAAGTTAATAAAAACCGCCCTGATAATAAAAAGGATTGACAAATTATATACCTACACCTTCCTCATAAATCACTTTATCTACTACTGAAAAACTGCATGTAAATTCGTTCAGTAGTTTTTGAGTTTATCGCGAACATACAGAACGAGGACTTTTTTTATAATATGTAGTGATAAGAACTGATTTTGCAAATGAAAACAGTTCTATAATTATATTTTATGTCACTGAAGATATAACAGATTATTTTATAAAAACTTCGAACAGAATTTTAAACCGGCGCGGCGGTATATTTTTCAGTAAAAATTATGAGCCTTTTAAAAAAAATGTGTAATAAATGTAAAGAAATTCACAGACAAAATACATTTATTCACCAAAGCATATTTTTCAAATTATCGTAATTTCCAATTTTACCAGAATGTTTTTTTTATTAGAAGCATTAGTCATTTATTGACTGAGTGTTGATATTTTCCAAACCACCTAAATTATATCGACATAAGCAAATAGTGTAAAAACCATACAAGCGGTTGCTTCGAGGCGTCGCATTACGAAATAGTGTTTTCACGTCTAGTATATCTAGCGCCATGTAATTTGAAGTCCAGCGTGACGTTGACAATTGTCAATAAACTTTGATAGTAAGCAGTATTGATTGAGATTCATTTGATCTTAATAACATCAGTAATTCGAAAATGAACTCGGATATAACTGCATGATTGTTCTTATATTCTTCGCTCTACCAATATAGTGATTATTTTTTGTTTTTTCCTTATTTCTTCTTTTATATGATGTCACTATGAACCGCCCTGATAATAAAAAGGATTGACAAATTATATACCTACACCTTCCTCATAAATCACTTTATCTACTACTGAAAAACTGCATGTAAATTCGTTCAGTAGTTTTTGAGTTTATCGCGAACATACAGAACGAGGACTTTTTTTATAATATGTAGTGATAAGAACTGATTTTGCAAATGAAAACAGTTCTATAATTATATTTTATGTCACTGAAGATATAACAGATTATTTTATAAAAACTTCGAACAGAATTTTAAACCGGCGGTATATTTTTCAGTAAAAATTATGAGCCTTTTAAAAAAAATGTGTAATAAATGTAAAGATATTCACAGAGAAAATACATTTATTCACCAAAGCATATTTTTCAAATTATCGTAATTTCCAATTTTACCAGAGTTTTTTTTTTATTAGAAGCATTAGTCATTTATTGACTGAGTGTTGATATTTTCCAAACCACCTAAATTATATCGACATAAGCAAATAGTGTAAAAACCATACAAGCGGTTGCTTCGAGGCGTCGCATTACGAAATAGTGTTTTCACGTCTAGTATATCTAGCGCCATGTAATTTGAAGTCCAGCGTGACGTTGACAATTGTCAATAAACTTTGATAGTAAGCAGTATTGATTGAGATTCATTTGATCTTAATAACATCAGTAATTCGAAAATGAACTCGGATATAACTGCATGATTGTTCTTATATTCTTCGCTCTACCAATATAGTGATTATTTTTTGTTTTTTCCTTATTTCTTCTTTTATATGATGTCACTATGACATTAACCTGTAAGAAACCCACTGCAGGGTCATACGCCTCTTTCCGAAGGAAGATATGGGCGTAATCACCACTCCAGCTTACGACGTACCGGCGTAACTCCGAGGAAACCAGGGTTTTATGGTTTCCCGCATACAGTGGTGTGGTACTCTGTTTCCCATCACCGTCCGGCGATACCGTCACCAATTTCAATTATTTAATGTCCACAAATTCCGCAAAATTTGTTTGTAGATGCCGGGGTTCGAATCTGCAAATGTCAAGTTGACATTCCGGCAATCTAAACGCTCGACCACCACTATTATATGGTGTAGTTCGAGTAAATGAGAACAAATCGCTAAAAATTGTAATAGTACCTGAGTAGAAAGCGTTTAACAGATTTTATGAGTACAGTAGTCCGGTGAAGCTGTTAAAACCTTGCTTGGTCAATAGCTTAGTAAGTTAGAAACAAAAAACAATTTTATGAGTCTAGAAACGCAACGCAATGAGTTGTACATAAGATCCGTAATCCAACTAAAAATACTATGTTACAAAATAATAGAACATTCAATTCCATTTAAATCGTAACTACCATTCCATGTTTCATATAAAAATAATCACATAAACAACAAATAAAGAAAAAAACAAAGTCGGCAACGAAAAAGTACAGCATAAAAAGATATGAATCTTACTAAAAAGAAAACAGTAATTACAGACCAAAGTACAATTAATCTAAAATCTAATCTCATTATTAGATATTAGCAGGTATATAATAAATCAATTGTATCCCGGCCAATCAGTTCTACCATCCAGACTCTAGATTCTTACTGTCATAATGTACACCTTACTACAATGAAGCAACCTACGTATTTATGTCTATGGTAACAGTTGTTATGATGATCACTACATATTATAAAACAAAGTCGTCTGTCTGTCTGTTCACGACAAACTCAAAAACTACTCAACGGATTTTCATGCGGTTTTCACCAGTACATAAAGTGATTCACGAGAAAGGTTAGGTATATAATTTATCAAAGTTTTTGTTTTATTAACATGACGGGAAAACCTCTACCAGACCCGCTAGTTTTTTCATATTCTATTACATCAATTTTCAGCTTTTTTTTTTCCACAAATTCCGCAAAATTTGTTTGTAGATGCCGGGGTTCGAATCTGCAAATGTCAAGTTGACATTCCGGCAATCTAAACGCTCGACCACCACTATTATATGGTGTAGTTCGAGTAAATGAGAACAAATCGCTAAAAATTGTAATAGTACCTGAGTAGAAAGCGTTTAACAGATTTTATGAGTACAGTAGTCCGGTGAAGCTGTTAAAACCTTGCTTGGTCAATAGCGTAGTAAGTTAGAAAAAAAAAAACAATTTTATGAGTCTAGAAACGCAACGCAATGAGTTGTACATAAGATCCGTAATCCAACTAAAAATACTATGTTACAAAATAATAGAACATTCAATTCCATTTAAATCGTAACTATCATTCCATGTTTCATTTAAAAATAATCACATAAACAACAAATAAAGAAAAAAACAAAGTCGGCAACGAAAAAGTACAGCATACAAAAATATGAATCTTACTAAAAAGGAAACAGTAATTACAGACCAAAGTACAATTAATTTAAAATCTAATCTCATTATTAGATATTAGCGGGTAACCATCCAGACTCTAGATTCTTACTGTCATAATGTACACCTTACTACAATAAAGCAACCTACGTATTTATGTCTATGGTAACAGTTGTTATGATGATCACTACATATTATAAAACAAAGTCGTCTGTCTGTCTGTTTCATGTCTGGATTTTCATGCGGTTTTCACCAGTAGATAAAGTGATTCACGAGAAAGGTTTAGGTATATAATTAATGAAAGTTTTTTTTTATTAACATGACGGGAAAACGTCTACCAGACCCGCTAGTTTTTTAATATTAGTTGCAATTGAGAGCCAGCCTCCCTTTAGGTTTAGCGTATACATCTTAGACCACATAATGAGAGATTTTGACCAACCGTTATAACCCAAAAAAAATCTATACATTTTCACAATTTAACCCGAAGAGACCAGCTTTGTCACAGTATAATTATGAGACAGTACGGAAACTACCTACGGACGCTCGGAAACGGCACTCTCACGCAAGCATGCGTATCGACAAGAGATTTTAAAAGTTTCTCTATGGACAGCACCACAAAAACTCCTTAGTGTACGACCAGAGTGGACGCTACAATCGAGCGTTGAGCGTGGCGTCGCGTCCAGCATTCCTTACAAACATATGCATTAATACGTGACTGTCCTGAGTGGCACGCGAGTGTCGTTCTTGGACGCTGAACGCGCCGCACGCGACGCTACGCGCGACGCTCGATTATAACGTCCACTCTGGACGTCCACTTAGGGGTCTCGTCGATGCGCATGTTTGCGTGAGTGTGCCTGTAAGAGCGTCTGTAGGTAGTTTCCAAGAAAAAGAACGCAGGTGCAGCGCACCTGTGAAGCGCAGGTGTGCCGGATCGAAACAAACAATAACTGACGTCACTAAATCACGAGTATTAAAATCGAACTTAGCGCGCGCAGCAAAACGGACAACCGCTCAAGTCGACGGTTCGATCGGAACTCCCTCAATTTTCAGCACAACAATCGATATGGAATGAATATGCAATGATTTTTTCTAATGACCGCTTATCTAACCGTAACGTTGTATAAAGCTGTCCGGTAGCTGCAATTGAGAGCCAGCCTCCCTTTAGATTCAGCGTTTAGATACATCTTAAACCACATAATGAGAGATTTTGACCAACCGTTTATAACCCAAAAAAAAAATTCACAATTTAACCCAAAGAGACCAGCTTTGTCACAGTATAATTATGAGACAGTACGGAAACTATCTACACACGCTCTCAAACGGCTCACTCACACAAGCATGCGTATCGACAAGAGATTTTAAAAGTTTCTCTATGGACAGCACCGCAAAAACTCCTTAGTGTACGACCAGAGTGGACGCTACAATCGAGCGCCGAGCGTGGCGTCGCGTCCGGCGTTCCTTACAACCATATGCATTAATTAATACGTGAGTGTCCTGAGTGGCACGCGAGTGTCGTTCTTGGACGCTGAACGCGTCGCACGCGACTCTACGCTCGACGCTCGATTATAGCGTCCACTCTGGACGTACACTTAGGGGTCTCGTCGATGCGCATTTTTGTGTGAGTGTGTCGGTGTTATACTGTGGCTTTGTGGATAATTATGATACCGTTCTTTGTGTATGATACGATAATTAAACTCGTTCACACACGACACTGTATACAAATACACCTATTTAAGTTCACACTATGTCGAAGTTAATAACAGCTGAAATCGAATCGAGTAGCTAAAAAACAGTACCAGAGCCGTGTCTAATTGTCTTATGTGATGTGTGATTCAACGTTTGCACGGAAATATTCTAGCTCGTGACGACATTGAATAATAATTTACATAATTTGCTCGCGTTTATTACTACTTGCTGTAATAAATAATTGAGTTTATGTAGCGACACCTACCGTCGAGATATAGTAAAATGGATAGCATAAAAATCTTCTCCGCGAGAAATCAACAGATAAATCAACATTTATTTTTATATACATAGAATCGATTTACTTGTTCACGTGTGATCGATTTAATATTTTTTTTAATTATAAAGTATATTACTTGCATTTATATCTGTGTCACAGGTCGCATAAACTATAAAATTATTCTTTTAACAATGTTTATATTCTTTATATATACATTTCTTCTGTACGTGTTTATGTCACTGAACTCCTCCTAAGCGGCTGGACCGATTTTGATGAAATTTTGTGTGCGTGTTCCAGTGGGTCCGGATAACAATCAACTTTTTGTCAAAAAAAAAACTTTCTGCAAAAATCTGATAGCATCTGTCATTTCAATTTGCTATTATGAAAGGTGTGTACTCTGAAATTCATAGGTACAGACATTTGTAATAAATAAAAAAGTACACCAAAGCTAATAAAGTACACGAGATGGTAATAATACTTACCATCCTGCTGAGTTGAGAAATCAACATTTTTATACGAGACCGTACAATCATATGACCTTCACATTAGTACGTGTTATAGTAACAATAAAAAAAACAATCATTGCAGTATTTAGGCACCAACATTATCACATAAACCGAGAGAGACACAAAATCCATCTCTCTTTACTTTTAAAGTTAAACGACACTGTAACAATGTCAACAAAAAATAACATCTATTGTAACCAGTTTTGTGAAATAATATATATATTTGAACATGTTTTCTTTTTCAATTTTTAATATTAGAAACCCTAGCTCAAAGTGTACTCTCCCTATATTAACAAATCTATAAAACTCATCATACAGGCATCGGTATTTCCGCGTAAACCGACAGAGATAAAGGATGCATCTTTTTTCTCTAAAGGTTATATATATTTGAACAGGTTTTTTTTGTTCAAAGTATTATTATTTAAAATGTTATCTCAAGTATATTAAATATATTTCCAATATTAAAGCAGAATTCTGTACATACATCGTCATACTGGAAATATCCAAGTATTCACAAAACCCCACCCGATACGCTCAGGTGTGCCACTTGCGCCCTCGTTCTTCAATCTTTTCATTAGTGACCTACCTCGGTCTCCGGGGGGTCGAAGTAGGTTGTTATGCTGACGATACCGTTACTCCGGCTGGCGGTCGAACTTTCTTAGGAAGCGCATCGAAAAGGCCGTTTGCACACTCGGTGAATGGTTTCGTCGATGGCGCATGGAAGTTAATCCTGATAAGAGTGCCGCGATACTCTTCGATCCCAAAAAACGCGCTAATAACGCGCCTTGAGCCGGCGAGGTCAAATGTCTCGGTGTTACATTAGATAAACATTTACAGTTCAAGTCACAGACCGCTATGGTCTTGGGTCGCCTCCATCCTTTGCTTTGTTATAAGAGTACTTTATCCCTCAGACACAAGCTCAACTTGTATAAGGACATGTATCCGTCCTATTATGACATATAGTTGTCCTGTTTTTGTACATACGCCAAAAGACATCCTTCATAAGTTGCAGGTTCTCCAGAACCGCGTTCTACGTAAATTTACGGGTGCCCCATGGTACGTTCGGAATAAGGTTCTTCACAAGGTCCTGGAGATTCCTTCTATCTGGTCGTACATTAAATTTCTTACTAGTAATTACTTCGAAAAAGCCGCGAATCATACCAGTCCGTCAGTGGTATCCGTCGCAAAAAACGGAACCGTACCCAACGCTGCGCGCTACAAAAGACGTCCGCGACATATTTTTACCGATTCTGCCGATAAAATAGCGACAGCGTACGATCAGTACCCGCCTGTCTCTCCACACAGAGCGTATTCACGCCCATGCCCGCGTAACCAAAGATCATGCCGCCGTGGTCTGAGGGTAAATTTCGCACCCGCACACCAGATTAGGCCCCCCTCGGCAGCGGCTCAAGCCTAGGTCCGTTCCCTCGGCGTGGAGCCCTTAAGAGAGCTGCTCACGCGATACAGTGACACAAAATCTTAAACAACATTGCGACAACATTACACATATCACCTTCACACATGCATACAAGCTTATACATGAAAGTGGAAAGGTTTTATTTTTCTCCTTATCAAACTGAAATAGTTTAGAAAATTATTCGATACGAAATATATATGAGTTGTTGAGGTATGTATGCTTGGTACACATATATATTTCAACAACTCATATATGTAGGAGTAGTTAGCTTAACTTACATAGGTTAGTTCAGATAAGTCGCGAATTGCATGTATCAGGCAACAGCCCAAACCGTGATGTGTCGTGGACCCTTGAGCTAGTTGTCAAATAAAATCGGCTGAGTGCGTTAAGCGCTCGCCTTAGTAGTCCGGTGAAGCTGTTAAGAGCTTGCTAGGTCAATAGCGTAGTCAGTTCGAAAAAAAAATAAAAAACTATATTTTATTGCCCTTTAGTTAGGATCGTATTGTATTTTTTTTAAATACAGGGAGTATTTCTGGTCACAATCTGAGGCAGTTTTAGGCTGAGTTTGTTCTTTTTTATAATAGTTGTAGTAGATAATATAATCAATTTATTGTATATTACATATAATTAAAATGACTGAGAATATATTTCAATAATTTTTTTTTTAATCTTATTTCATAGCCACTTGATCATTAATTAAAAAAAATATGTCTCAAATCAAATTATTAAAATTTTAAGAAATTACAATTCTTGTAAGCAAAAAGACTCAATAAATTTTATATTTAAAGTATTGTTTGCTTTCATTTTTATAATTGTTTTTTCCTTCTCTACATAACATAAGTCGCTAAGATAATAAATAACGCAGGCGAATTCACAGGTATCAGTTACAATATATTAGACACAGCAGCAGCTCCGTAAGAGTTTCCTATTCCTTGTAATAATCAAAGTTTAGTTATAATAAAATAGATATTAAGAATTTTCATAGCGGTTAGTTGAACGTTACATGAATTGACGAGATTCAGCGTCATCTACCAAAATTGATATCATATAAGCTTTGTCCATGAAAAAGAACCTTTATTAGTTCGATTTTATTAATCTCAGGCATATACCACAATTCATTTTTTATATATCGACAGTGTAAAAACTAATTCACTAACGAGACAGAAAGTCTTTGCACGTTAGTTAACTAATCAACATCGTCATATCAATTGATAGAGGCGATATATAATTTCAAGAACTATCCAGCTGGCGCTATCATGGTCATCAATGTTTGGTCTTTGAAACGTGTTCGAACGTGTTCGAAAAGCCATCACTGTATTTGTATTAAATCATGCTTATACATTAATTTAAAACCTCATACTTTTTGGTAGTCGCATATTAATAAAAAAAGAAAAGAATAAAGAGTATTTATACTCAGAACCTATAACTTCTATGTGATTGCAAAGTAAACATCTATCAGAAAACAAAACTCAAACATTTAATAAACTCGTTCTTCCATTATTAATTATTTACCAATTTAAATACATGCTTCATTTATTATTAATCTTTTCCTGATTTCTCGGTTAGTAGTTAAGTCTACAGTACGAACGGAATTATTTTGTAATAGTAACATTTAATCATGACTTGATTTATAGCTGTATAGGAAACAATGTTTATGACTTTAAAAAAAATCCGTTCTTCGGACTGTTTGATTGTAGAGTATTTATGTTAAAAAGATGAAATGAGAACGGGAAAAGTTTTGATAAAATCATTAAATAATAACCTAAAAAAATCATACATACATTTCGTAACTAGCAAGGTCAGTACGGCGACAAACCACTGCAAATTTTACACTCACCGTTTTAGTCTCGCTGTTGCTCGATTTAGCTGTTGACATCGCCTTTATCATCCTACTAGAGTTATCCAGAAGACACTTTTGGATACTCATAGCTCCCTGCAACAACACAACCACGACACACAATGGACTAAAAAATTCACATCGCTGGCACTGTAAAACTTCAACACGTCACTTTTAACACGAACTAAGGCCGCATTAGCAACCCATTTAGATAGAGGAGACAAAACAGAATCACATTTTATTTGTTAATTTGCGAAATGCGCGCCGAGTTAGGTTATATCCATTGATTTGACGTAAGAAAGTTTTGGAGGTCGGAACGTAACGGCGACGTACGTTTCCGACGAGTGGCGGACTCTGACTGCGGCGGCGGCAGGCGGTGGGACTGTAAACTAATGTAGTCAGTGCTCTGGGTGGCTGGGTGACCGTATAGCGAACCGACTCGAACAGCTGGCGAGAACGGCGCGGCGTCCCCTCGCGACCGTTCCGCTACACTAAGCTGCCGGGTTAGCCCGTTGCACACCCCTATCCCAAAAAAAAAACATCACAAACCATTGAACTTACAAACTATAAACTCTTTTCGTGACGAAAGTTAGCGATTTAAATCTCGAAAACTAAATCATAATAATATTTTAAATGTAACTACTGAAAACAGTATGTTTTATATATTTTTCGGTAACTTTATAAACTTTACAAGTAGAAAACTATTATTATTCGTGCATATTATTTATTAGTAGACATATAAATCAATAAAAATATACATTTTATATGTTCAAACTATTCAACAGAAAGAGACTTAAAGATTGGTAACTCTGTTTAACCATTTACTCTATGACGTATAATGAATTCATTTTACATGTATAAAATGTAACATTTCTGTCTGCTTGCTTAATATTTATCATCGCTTTATGACCATACCGAGTAAAAAACAATCAAAAGCGATTCCCGCCTATTTTTGCGAATATTTCACTACCATCACATTTATCAATTCATTCATGCATTGGCTCTCCATTTTTACGATCATAAAATGTATTGTTTATCATAACAAAATTAAATACAATATTATTTTTATCGTATGCTGTACATAATGTAAACTGGCATATCTTAGGTAGGTATCTGATATAAGATCTTTTGTGATTGAGAATATCTTAACGAACATTAATATTATGCAATCTTGGAAGAGTAAAAAACAATTTAAAGGTAGTAAACAAATATAGAGCAAGCACAATGCTAGATCACTGCTTAAGTATTATTTCTTAACATAAGTACATATTCGTCTGATTGATATGTCATCCATCACTTGTAAGCGTTTGCCTCTTTGTTATTAAAGACAGTAATTGAAAACAAGTCGTTTTTATTATGATCGAACAAATAAAAATTATATAGGATATAACTCATTATTGAAATGATTTTTTTTTTATGGTAGAGTTTTGAAATTGTGATCCGCAACCTTTTTGTGTGACGAACAGTGGTGGGGGTAAACACTGTGCCGAGTAGAGTGGCGAACAATGAGACATGCGCTCTTCTCGATTTATTTTTGAACGTTTCACTACTAGTAACTGCGTGTGAACTACAAACAAGTTTAGTTATAATATTTTTATTGTTAGCTAAGGTATATAACTGTTATATACTATATTATTTGTAATAAATAGATTATTACATTAACCATTATACTTATTTATTTACAAAATAACCGTTCTTATCATATATATTATTTTTATATATTTCCATCTCATTAAAGAACATTTATTATAGAATTTATAATTGTAATAGTATAGAATAATATACACAAAAGTAGAGCAAATACGATTCATTTTATATTAGTATTCGAATAAAACGGTAATTATATGGATTATTGAAAAACAATTTGAAACATCCCATGCTGGCCTCACTAGTGAACAGTACTATTTCTGAATAGTAGAAAAAAATAATGGTAACAGAGTATTAGAGCAATGACCGCCCCAGCAGATAGTAAACTCTATCTTCATCGCAAGTAATTCATCATAGTGTTTCGCATTAAATAGTCATTTCTAGTAAATGTTACTACTATATATTCAGTTACCTTGAGGATTTTCCCATGTTATTACGTATTCTACTATTCAAGTCGCTTTTCAGAGTTCATTGATGTTTTTGTAATACTATACATATATTAACCGCTTTGAAACGACAATAACTTATTATTACATTTAAAACCACGGTGATCTACTCAAATACAAATTCTTTAATGAACTCCAGAAAAAAGTTTTTTTATTTCTCATAGGAGACAAATGAACAGACCGGGCACCTGATGTTAAATGATCACCACCGTCCATAGACACTAGCAACACCTGGGGACTCGCAAGTGCGTTTCCAACCTGTATTTGGGAGGAAGAGGGGAAGCGGTAGGTAGGGGGAGCGGGCAGGGGAGAAGAGAGGGAAGGGAAGGTGGGTTCTCCGGTGCTCTCATTGACCGAACGAAACGCAACAATGCAAGCACTGTTACTTCACGTCGGTTTTCTATGAGAGGGCGGTACTACCCCGAGCGTGCCAACCCAGTCATGCTGAAACCAGTAATAGCTTCAGCGTGACTCTACGATACCTACGCTAGTTCCATGGTAAACCATATATCATTGTTTATCTCAGAATCTTAATTTTACCTAGTTTTGGAACGACAATCTTTAACATGGCTTATAATAAGAGTTATCTGGCAGAAATCGTCACGTAAAAAAATGCGTTACGCCCACTCCCTGCGACTTTCTCCGTCACTCTCTCTGTCTCTTTCTATTGTATACAAGTATGTGAGCAAGTAAGACTGTTGAAATTCGAGAAGACAGCATTTTTTTAACTCAATACTGAATGCGAGATACCCATGTAACATATTTTTATTTGGAACTTTTTTATATATATTTTTTATAATTCACTATTCTATATCTAATTAATCAATAATATCTTTTTCTTAAAATATGTTAGCACCCACCTCCGGTGCCGCTGCATCACATTCAAGAGACGAGACTACAACACGACCGGAACATTGATATTAGCGCCACCATATTATAAATATACATCGACACTAGCGCCAACATATTAAAGATACACATTGATACTAGCGCCACCATATTAGGCGGCGATTTGCCCTTCTCCTCTCACCACCATAGCCGGACCTGAGGGGGTGGGCCGGGGGGCCCATCTCCTCATTGCACGGGTCCGGTCGGCGAGGAGAGGCAGCTGGTGTGTACCCAGTCTGTCTCCCTATTAGGATGGAGCCCGGCGGCCACTTACCGCTGGGCGGACTGCTGGGGCGGCTATCTAAGGGGAATAGCTTAGTTCGATCCCTTGCCGCCCCAACAATACGGTCGGACGGTACACCGTGGGGTTTTAGTCTGTGCGAGTCGGACATAACCCATCCTCTCCCCCGAAAGGGTGGCGTATCCATAAGGGATTTCCCCACATGGCTTGCAATAAGAGTTATCTGGCAGAAATCATCACGTAAAAAAATGCCATTCCTGACTGCATCGAGACTATACGTGATTAGTGTAACAAATATTAAATTAAACTTTTTGATATATTTTACTTTCTTCTTCTATTTTATTTTTGACAAACAATCATCTAGTAGACTATTACCGCCATTGTCAAGTGAGTAACGATATTACAGGTTTCTTGATATAGTTTCAATGATTTTCCTTGGAATTTTTGTGGCAAGTCAAAATCGATGCTCCGTGGTATTACATAAAGCACCAACAACATTACACGTAGTCCGGTGAAGCTGTAAAGACCTTGTCACGTCAATAGCATAGTCAGTTCGAGAAAAAAAAACAAAATTACACAATATAGAGCCAAATAATACAAGATTATGGATAAAATAAATAATAGTTTAAAAAACTAAAAAAACACGCTTTCATAAAAAATCCAACTAAAAAACAGAAAATAAAATTTAATAAATTTGAATTAAGAATAGTGTAAATTAGAAATAAAGGTATATTTTTGTAAAAAGTGACAAAAAATTTATAAAAATACTGATATCTGGAGGTGCTGATATTAACAGTGACGCATGTTAAGAATTTTAATGAAAGCGTGTTTTTTTTAGTTTTTTTAAACTATTATTTATTTTGCTGATATTAACAGTGACGCATGTTAAGAATTTTAATGAAAGCGTGTTTTTTTTAGTTTTTTAAACTATTATTTATTTTTCATTTTTTAGTTAATTTTTTTTTTTAAACATTTTATTCGGATTATTGCATTGTCATCGACCTTTGACAGGTGTGCAAAGTTTGTAATAAATCTGATCGTTCAAAGTAGGACAAAATCGAGCTCAAAGGGGTCGGTTACATACATACATACAGGTGAAGCTAATAAAAGCGTGATAATATAAAGACCACTATATGACATTCCAGGATCCCGCCAAAATCTCTATTTTTTTACTTTATGTAACTTTATTGATGTTACCCGCGTTTTATTTTTGCAATTATATTTTAGACAATTATATTATAGCGACTTTTACTTATAATATCATTGATTTTGGTATGTCGTAAATCAGGTTTTTTTAATTTATGTTATTTATGCAATGTTATTATATTTGTAGCCATGTTACACATTATGACGTCCAATTTAACTTAAATCCATAGTTTCGCCCTTCGAAATTGTCACAGAGTTTTACTTCTTAATTGTATTAGAGCAAAGAGTTAAATAGAATTCATTGGTTAATGTTACTTATGACAATGACATAAATATGACAATTGTCACGTTTGTGATACTTCCTTGGTATGTTGTTATCATATAGAAGGTTATAATTTTTACATGTATCCTAAGCCGTGGTGTCGCTCCTTTAAGGAGCTGTATTTAGTAGTTAAGTCTTTGTTCAGTTAAATAATTTGTATCAGTATTTAACGTTATAACAATTATTCATGGGAATTCACCGTTCGACTCAACCAACTCGTACTTAAAGAATATGACTTGAGGTAAACCTATGTATACTCATTAATGAAAAAGATTATAAAACCTATAGAAACAAACAAAAAAAGATCAGGATGTGTAAAGAAGAAGTGCCGGCAGAAGTGAAACCTTTAAATTAAAACACAGAAGCATTTTAATTATAAAATACAACAGAAAGCTAACGTCACGCAGTGTTCCCAGGCGGTCACCCATCCAAGTACTGTCCGCGTCCGATGTTGCTTAACTTCGATGATCGGACGAGAACCGATGATTTTAAGACAACCCGACACAGTGTACACTCCCACCAGTTTTCGTTACACAAAAACGTTGCGGGTCAGAATATCAAAAAACTTCAATTCACTTTGTCAAAATTTGATGAGAGAAATCTACAGTCTCTCCTTTTACTGCACCGCCACTGGTGAGGTAAGTATTCTTATATTAATACTGTTAAGCACATCTACCTAACCTTACCGTACTCGTATATTAGTCTTATAAGAAACAAATACTGTCTAATTCTTTTTGAAGTCAAAACTTCTTCAGGCTCGTTGTGGTGTATTTTTGGTAGGACTTATGATTTCGCGTTATGTCATGCTAGTAAGCGTGACCGACTGTATTGCGCTTGCGTCAGGCTAGCGACGCGTAAGCAGCCTGTGTACATCTAATATTATTTTTTTGTATTGAGATTGTTCAGCTCATCATATGTTCGATTGGTTAATAAACTGTATAATAATGTATATGTCAGAGTATATATGTCGAGCCTGTAGAGAGCCGAGAGCACACGGATGGCAATATCCTCCATTTGTATGTATTTTCACAACACGACCGACGACACTATGAAATGAAACGACGAGATCTTCGATTCTTGTTTTAATAATGCTTTTACAATAATCTCAGAGACAATAACTATCACTTAGCGACAATAACGATAGATCTCACGATAATCGAATCAAGTTAGAAATGTTATTGCACGACGCCACTATTTCTTAAGATGGTGTCTAACGTCGTATGGCGTGACACCGGCTTATTTAGTTACTTCTATCAGTGCTTATATGAATAAACATGTGGAATGCTTAGAAGTTATGAACAGTTTAATCTAATCTAAATTACTCAATAATTTAGAATAATCCACATTAACAATAATTAAATAGAAGTGCATTAACAACACATTGCCTATATTGATTAACATAGAAAATAATAGATGGCGGTGTTAGCAAACACCTATGATAATTCGAATTGTAGGATTCTGTAATAAAAATGTGCGTTACTATTTATGTGTTAATTTCGACTGCTGGATGCTCCCACTATGTTAATAATTTCAATATACAAATTTCGGAATTTAAATAATTCAGTCTATAATTAATTTAAAAGTTCAAAAGAGAACCAGTTATTCCAATCTTTTGTTTTTTTTTTCTGTCGGCAGTTTTTATGACTACCTCAACTTTATTTTCTGTAATTGACTAACTGTTGGCCTAAAGGTCCTTGACACTTCAATCAGGCTTGATTGTGAGCGCAGACGCCACTAAAGGGGCTAAGATGGCTGAACCTCGGCTTGGGTTCTCACCGTGGATGAAGTTTCGCTAATTGAATCTAAATAACTAAGCATCCCAACCAACTAACTATTTGTGGATTATAACCTAAAGATGGCGATAGGGGAGCGGAATGAAACCGCCATAAAGGCAATAACGTCTAAAATAGTTAAATGAAATCGTAAAAATAAAGAAATAAATATACATAAAAAAACCACCCAATAGATGTTCACAGATACGATTTTTAACTTACACATTAAATAAAACGATACCAAAAAAATGGAGCGGACCGAGAGTCTGCAGATAAGGAAAAGAAAAAAAAACTAACTAACTATACATGTATACGTAGTAATTAAACACTAGGTATTTGCTTTGTAGTCCGGTGAAGCTGTTAAGACCTTGCTGGGTCAATAGCGTAGTAAGTTCGAAAAAAAAAAACACTAGGTATTTACTTCAACTCACAAATTTCGCTAAGTCTGGTAGCCGTAGCACATATAGATGTACAGGACTTTAATATGTAATTCGGCTGAGTGCCTTAAGCGTTCGCCTTACAAGTCCTGTGAGGCTGTATTAGTCAGGCCAATAGCGTAGTCAGTCCGAAAAAAAACAATACAATAGGGAAAGTTTACTCAGAACGTGGTCTCATTACGTTAACTCTCACATAGAAGCTGGATTTACAGGATTTTTTGACTAAACATAGACTATTGTTGGAATACAAACGGACCAGATAAAATGATAACTCGCTGAGAATAGAAAAGTTTTTAAATAGTACTTTAGAATCATTCAGATATGCAATTCATGAGGGATATGAGACGAAATCACTATAAAATACACTATTACACTATGGTTTCGTCAGGTTAATCTCTTTCAAGCAAAGCTCAAACTCGTGGCTCCAGCAACTGGCAAGCTCCAGTGACCCAAAATTACTTCAAATAATTATCATCATCACTCATCAGCCTATAAGAGACCATATGCAGGGCCATAGGCCTCTTTCCGGAAGAAGGATAGGCATAATCACCACGTCAGCCCACGACGTATTGGCGATTTCAAACTCTGAGAAAACCACTGTTTTATGTTTCCTACGTACAACGGTACTACAAGAACACGTGTCTGGTTCAGGTTTCCTCACGATGTTTTCCTTCACCTATAGTGTTACCAATTTAAATTGGTAAATGTGCGCAAATTCCGAAAAATTCATTGCTACACGCCGGAGTTCGAATCTGCGGTCATCGGATTGATATACCGCCGATAAAAATACTAGACCAACACAACTCGCGTCAAATATCTTTGGCATATTCGTTTTCGTAATTTATTGATTAACTAGCGGGCACGGCAGACGTTGTTCCGCCCTGATAATAAAAAAAAACGTTGAAAAATTGTATACCTAAACCTTCCTCATGAATCGCTTTATCTACTGGTGAAAACCGCATTAAAGTCAGTAACAGACAAACAGACGTGGCAGTGGACTTTGTTTTATAAATATGTAGTAATTATTTTTAATGTTAAAACGAAGTCTAACGCAGGGTGATAGCGGCTGTCGAGACATTTAGATGGAATTATTTACTGTTACAGTTATTTTAAGATGTTAAAACACTCTTCTACAAATCTATGAATGAAATCATTAAAAAAAGTTACAATTCCTATCATACTCTTAGTATATTTTTATTTGAACATTTCTAAAATATTTTTACATTGCTCGCTTTTAGAATGTTAAGAAATTTAAGTGATCATTTTACATATTTATCGTACACGGTATGGTGACATCATTGTCTCTACGCTTATCAGGTCTAAATACACAAATGCATCACGATGTACGTAATTCATTTGAAAGCGGAAAATCGAAAAGTTAGTTAAAGCTATAAAACAGAGTTGTGCGAATAATCGTATTTATGAGTTAAACGTCGATAAATTGAATCGAAACGAAAGTCATATGGAATAATATGAACTATTCTTTGATTAACATGATCTTATGAGAGGGCTGATGTTACTCGCGTCCGCTGGAAGTGTACCTCTCAGTCCTCTGCACGTGTTCCCCGTGTGGTGCTAAAGAATAACATATTTTTGTCCGCAGCACTGTTCCACGTAAATTGAACCTCGCTGCGCCAAATAGAGTATTTAATCAATCGATGATAAAACAAGACGGATACTGTATGCGACACAATCTATGCGGAACTGGTTTATTGCGTGCGATGGTGTATACATATATTGTCACATACCGACATAACAGTTAGGATTCAAAAAGTTTCGAACCATTCAATTTATTTGAAACTAGCGGGCCCGGTGGACGTTATCCCGCCTTGATAGTAAAAACTGTGACAAATGATACACCTAAACCTTCTTTATGAATCACTTTATCTACTGGCGAAAACCGCATGAAATTCGTTCAGTAGCTTTCGAGTTCTTCGCGAACAGACAAACAGACGAGGCAAAGGAATTTGTTTTATAAATGTGTAGTGATGTTTGAATCATTCTCAAAAAATGATGTGTCGATATGTTTCGATTTGAAAACTCGATCGGGTACATTTTTTAACATATATTTCCAATTCCAATTCCATTATACAATGCTTTTAGTGGATGCACAGAGAGGAGTCAATTCCAGACATCACTATCATTCACACTCAACACTCTTGATCCACTCTATAATATAATAAAATAGACAGACAGGCGTGGCAGAGGAATTTGTTTTATAAATATGTAGTGATGTTTGAATCATTCTCAAAAAATGATGTGTCGATATGTTTCGATTTGAATAGTATTCAGACATCTCTAGTATACAAAAGGACCTAAATATTTATCTTTTATAATACAGGTTTCACAAAAACGAGCATTTATGCTTATCAATATAAACACATAACGCCAATGCGCTTGAAAATATTTTTAATACAACATTGTAACGACACAACTGTACTTGACATAATATTACAAAAAATCGTGTTATTTCATCAAACTTTGTAATATTATGTATCGAACTAAACAAAGAAATATGCATGTTGAAATATAATAAGTCATAGATTATGCTGCGCTCGTAAAAATTCTATTCACGCAAAATCTATATATTAATACGTGAAGCGAAAACTTTGTACCCCTTTTTAAGCGAATTGCGCTAATGGATGAACGTGAAATTTGGCATAGTTAAAGCTTATATGGAGGAGAAGTGCACGAAGTTATATTTTTAATATAAAATGCATTAAAAACACATAAAATTAATTAAATATACATTACTCGCACTACTGCTTGAATGACACACAACATATACACACATGTAAATGTGTAAATACGTTTCGCCTCCTTCATTTTACTTTTGCGTTCCAATTACCTTTTTTCATCCTACATTCAATATTTTTAACATGACTTACGTTCCATACCTTACATGCCCTTTGACAGAATCTGGTCAAATTGTAGATTAATTCTACAATAATGTAATATGTAAATTCATAATATACATTAATAATTAATTAATGAATATTATATATGTCATAGTGGAAGCATCCAGCAGTCTGAGCATTCAGCAGTCGAAATTAACACATCAATAGTAACGCATATTTTTATTACAGAATCCGACAAAGATTCGAATTATCGTAGGTGTTTCATAACATCGCCATTTATTATTTTCTATGTTAATCAATTTAGACAATGTGTTGTTAATGCACTTCTATTTAATTATTGTTAATGTGAATTATTCTAAATTATTGATTAATTTAGATTAGATTAAACTGTTCATAACTTCTAAGCATTCCACATGTTTATTCATATAAGCACTGATATTGCTATTTAGAATGAATAACAATGTAATTTTATTCATTACTGTTTGTGAGATCGTGAGATCTATCGTTATTGTCGCTAAGTGATAATTATTGTCTCTGAGGGCGTTGTCTCTGAGATTATTGTAAAAGTATTAAAAGACAAAGAATCGAAGAAGTCGTCGTTTCATTTCATAGTGTCGGTCGTGTTGTGAAAATACATACAAATGGAGTATAATGCCATCCGTGTGCTCTCGGCTCCCTATAGGCTCTACATATATAATCATATTATATTATATTTTTAATCAATTTATGAATTCATTGAAATAATAATTATTCTCTTTGGTCATACTGAATGTCAAAATGAATTATGGTCGAATTTCGACCACTAAGCGACCACTAGTATAAATAAAAATATAATGCCGAAAAAAAAAGCGCATCGATTCCGTTCGCTGGATCTATTTAGCTTATTCTAAAGGGAAGATTTGGTCTCATTTTCTTCTTTAGTACACCAGTGCAATGCCAGGACGGGTAGCTAGTATAATATAAAAATGACATCGTAAAATTGTTACCAATAATAAAAACATTAAATGAACACACAAGACCAGATTTACAATACTTCATTCGACATGGAAGTAAATTCAGAGAAAGTTCCTCTGCTCTAATTTTAACAGTATCTGCAATAATAAGCCTTCGTACACTCACCCCAAATGTCTATAATTGAATATGCCTGTGATCTCAGATTAAAGTAAGAAGTTATCAAGTGAGCAATCTGTACGATACTAATATCATAAAGCTGAAGAGTTTGTTTTAATCTCAGGAACTACTAGTCCGAATTGATAAATTATTTCAGTGTAAGATAGCTCATTTATCAAGGAAGGATATAAGCTATATGCCATCACGTTAAGATCCATAGGAGCGGAGCACCAATTCAGAATGAGTTAAAGTTAGCGTTAGCCCAAAGTAAGCAAGTAGCTAGAGCATTTTATTTCCTACAACAACTTATATAGCTCATGAGAATACGTTTATTGGTTTATAAGCTAGAACATTAAAAACATAAATCCTGTGTTATTTATATGGAAAATACAAGTCGCCGGTGCGTTTTTTATTTGATTGAAGAAGGCGTTACTTTGCGGAAATCCATCATTAATATTAGAGTAGACGCTACTTTGCACTTCCGCCTGGAATCGATGGAACACTACTACGTCTGACTGCAACATAAAACAAATCAATTAATCAATATATCACTTATACAGAGTCGTTAGTAATTTCATATATTCTACAATCATTACATAGTATAAAACATAGTCCCCTGCCACGTCTGTCTGTCTGTCTGTTCGCGATAAACTCAAAAACTACGGAACGGATCTTCAAACGGTTTTCACCAGTGGATAAAGTAATTCATGAGGAACATTTTAGTATATAAATTTGTCAAGGTTTTGTGTAGATTGATTGAAATATAACGATAATTCTTGGACAAGTCGGAAAAATTCAAACGGCTTGGGATTTTTTTTTTTTTTCGAACTGACTATGCTATTGACCTGGCAAGGTCTTTATAGCTTCACCGGACTACCGATTAACGGCTTGGGAGATTTAATCGAAAACGCTGCATAATCCTTTTGAGGTATAACAATGTATGTTGGGTAAATGTAATAAGGTTTACTTTTGTATGTATAGGTTAAAATAAAAGAAAATGACGTCCATTGAGAAATGTATTGAGTACTTAATATTATAATGACAATGACATGATACATTTTTCTTTTTCTTTTTAGCCAGGTGTAAATAATGAAACAACAGAGACAATATAGATCTACAAAAAATGTCTGTGATATATATATCTTTTAAGGATAGCTTACTATACTCATTATATGTTCTAAAGCATAACAACACTTACAATTTTAAAGCTATTTAGACGTATTGAGTTGGGTTTAAATATAATTGTATAATAAAATAATAATTGTTGGACATGTCGGAAAAAGTCAAGCCGCCTAGCCTAGCAGTTTTCATCCAAAACGCTGCCTAATCCTTATGAGATATAACAAAACAATATATGTTGGGATATTCCCCTTTTATAGATCTACAAAGAAGTCTGTGAAGGCATTTTTAAGGGTAGCCCACTATACTCATTATATTCTCTAAAAAAAGGTGACGTACAATTTGAAAGCTTTTTAGTCGGATACAGTATTAATAATTATCAACTTAAATACTTTAGTTGCATTAAGCATTTCATGCACATTCATATCTTTATTCTAATATATTAAAATCACGTGTCACGGTGTTTGTGTTCGAACTCCTCCGAAACGGCTAGACCAAATTTTATTGAAATTTTTAATGAATATTTGGTATATTATATGTGAATAGTTTGTAAAGTATATTTTATATCTCTAGGTAATTAGGATTTTTTTTTCTGACATCTTTTTTAGTGTTGTGCTGTGTAGATGTGTTACATTGAACAAAACTTTTTTATAAGTTACAAGAGGAATAAGTTACGCTTAACAGCCTTATTTTGAACATAATTGAAATGTATATATTTTGGGTATAAATGTATGTAGTTTGTGTGTTATTATACTTTTGATCAATTTTGCGGTCATTTTCCTATATATACTCAACCTTTAATGAGTTTAACGAGAAAAACAATTATGAACTTATTATTTAAAATCTTTATACATATAATAAATCGGTGGCTAGATCAATACTGTACATTAAATATTTTTATGTAAATTATAATCGGGGTGGGCTTTGTTATCGCTATAGGAGCCAAAAATATCTTATTTAAATTTTTTTGTCCGTCTTTCTGTCTGTTTCTGTTTCCGCATATCACTCAAAGTTCTGAACCAATTTGAACCACTGAACGAAACATGACACAGTGATAACTAATATTATAAAGTGACGTATAGAGTAATTTTGTCGCATAAAACGCAAGGAAATTCTTGATGGATTTTAATGAAATTTTCTTTGTTTTATTGCAGACAAATTAACCAAAAATGCAAGCTAATGCACATTTGCAAAATGACTAATGATTGTCCTGTAAAAATATTGCCGGCGTCTAACCTAACACCCAGTAGTAACAAAATATGGAGCACAATATCAAAAATTGAGTCAGCTTATATTTGTTTTCAAAAAATTACGGCGTAGCACACAAATCACAATGAGTGATTCCAATCTCAAGTTCAGAAGATTTTTTTAGAAAACATAAACCTACACAATATTATATTGCGATATAGAAAATAAGTCTCAAAAGTATCTAATAGAGTTTTATCAGGACATGTGTTTTTTATTTTTTTTTATGCCATAGTAGGCAAACGGACAGATGGGTCACCTCGTGTTAAGTAATCACCACCGTCCATAGACATTTGCAACACCAAAGGAGTCGCAAGTGCGTTGCCAGCCAGTGTTGGATGGGAAGGAAGGGAAGCGGAAGGGGAGAGGAGGAAGGGGAAGAGAGATGGGCCTCCGGTGCTCTCACTGACTGAACGAAACGCAGCAATGCAAGCATTGTTACTTCACGTCGGTTTTCTGTGAGAGGGTGGTACTACCCCGGGCGAGCCGACCCATTCATGCTGAATTAATAATAGCTTCAGCATGGCTCTACCACTCAAGACTCACTACTATCTTGTAGTGGCTTTTATATTTTATTCATAATCTTGTGTTATTTGACTGTATATTTCGTAATATTGGTATGTTACGTGATATAGTATCGGTTATTGTGCACTAGTGGAGTGGATGGAAAATAATACCACGGAGCATGAATTCCGAGATGTCACAAAAACGCCCTGGAAATTTCTAACAAGGGGGCCACCGTCTTGTTATTATTATTACTCAACAATGGCAGTAATAATATAGAAGATCGTTTGCCAAAAAATAAATCAGGGTTCCAATATTTTCGTGCATCGTCAGCCGTTAGTGGATGTAATAAAATGTATATAAATAAATATACCAAACGATTTATTTATTTATGCGTCAATACGTGAACTAGCAAACGTCATTTCCGCATTCCGCTAGTTTTAATTATTTGACTAACATGGCTCGTAGATAAAATGAATATTTCGAATGGCTTTTGTAATATATAATGACCTTTTTAGTGATGCATGATAGTAAGTTGATGAGATGGCTGATTTGTCACGGTGTATGAAAATTATTGTTATTTCTGTGCCTGATTGTTAAATACATATAAAATACATGTTTATACATATAATCTATATACATATAATAAGAATGTAAATTCAAAGTGTCTGTATTTTTTCGATTTTCGTGTAAAAACCTGTTGCAGGTGTAAGTGATAGAATATATTTCAATCATTTTTAGAAATGTCTGTCTGTCTATCTGTCTGTTTGTATGAACACGCGTCACTGCTAAAGTAATGGGTTCACAATAAAACCTCTTATAAGAAAATCATAAAACATATCCTCGGGAGTAACTTAGTTTTTGTTTCATTAAAATCGGTCCACTCTATTAAAAGTTATTGTAATTTTAATGGCGTCGCGACTTAAGTATGAGAGAAAAGTAGCAAATGGATTAAATACGTTCAGATGACGTTATTTTGTGCATCAGGTTCCACGTGGACGAAGTCGCGGGCACAGCTAGTAATATAATAAAGTAATGGGACGAAATTTGTACAATAAATATTTTATACACAAAAATACTCTAATGGGGTTTAGAATCAATGAAAGAACACGTTTCCATGGTTATTAAAAATTTTGTCTGACTTTCTGTCGTTTCTACGGATCATATGTTAAATATATAACACATTCGTATAAATATATATCTTACATATAAGAAAACACAACAGAAAAGACATTTACGCAAGAACTCCGGGCGCATTTTGAAGAAATCTTATACTGATCTGAAACCTGATATGAATACACAATACAATCCTATGATTTTGTTATTCACTGTTTTTATAATTTAAATTTGACGCGGGCGTAGTCGCGGGCAGAGCTAGTAAATTCATAAATGCGGATTGAAGTTACATACAGTACCCAGCTTTTGATTTCGCACGTCGGGGAAAGACCGAGATAGTCGACTAAGTTCAGTTTCATATAGCGTTATCTTTATACATAGAGATCGCTTTACAATACCGACGCAAGCCGATCTTCCCCGGCTGGGTCACTTTTCGATCACATCAAAACAGATGGGGTGTAAGGGGTGTCGAATAACATCATAAGACTTGAGACACCCAAGCCAACCTCACCTGCACGTGGTGCACGCTGCTGAATAACGAACGAGGCAATGGCGAAAGCGGGGTGCTAGGGTTTTACAGCCTGACTGGGTCGCAACCAACATGGATATGGCGAAAAAGCCCGTCATAGTGATTCGCTTCTGCGGTTCGCGTTTCGGGATCAGCCAGTGCATATCCAGCTTTTCGCAAGCCGGCATGACAGCGGCGACCGGCGATAGATAGTTTCTCTCTCAGTGGTCGCCATTGTTTTTGGATTGTACTGTGCTTACCATCAGGCATAAGGCAGTCATTTTGTCATGCTACTATAAAAAAAGGTGCCAAGTACTGCAGATGGACTTGAATGAAATTATTTATTCACTATCCTATATTAATTTATTAAACATTCGATATTCATAATATATTGTTTATGCCTAAGTGTACGTCGAGAACGGACGCCTAAATCATGCGTCGAGCGTGGCGGGGCGTGCGGCTTTCGTTTCAAACATATACACGTAGACCGTGTCCTGAGGGTGTGCGAGCTCATGGACGCTGCCCGCCCCGCCGAACGCAGATTCACTCAGGTCGTACACTAAGGTCGTTACAGGTTACAGGTTGGCAACGCACTTGCGGCCATCTGGTGTTGCAAGTGTCTATGGACGGTGGTGATCACTTAACATCAGGTGACCGACCTGCCCGTTTGCCTCCTATGATATAAAAAAAAGATGATAATCAGTGGGCAAGCAATACGTCCAAATTTTTATTATTTTTGTCTATCTATCTAAGACCACATCATAACATGACATTTAATATAACTACAGATAAACACTAACGTATAAATATAATAAAAAATCGTCTCTTGCGTAGAAATATAACATGATAAAGAATTACGAAATAATCTTGTGAATATGATAGCCTGGAAAGTCATACGTAATGTACGCAATTGTGTATGTATACAATTGTAGTAATTTCCTAAACGAGGTTGCTTTTATATGAATTATAGTAATCACCTAACTATGTCGCAGAAGAGTACTGTTTTCAAGAATATGTATGTATTGGTTGCCTTGTCTGGTTTTTTGATGTACTTACCGAGTAGATATACTCTTATATACATTTAGTAAAATCTATTATTTTCGACATTACAGACACTTATATTTCATTAATGTGTATTAGGGTGACTCATGTTAAACAAACGTAACTTTGACCGTGTCACCGGAAAATGCAAGTAGCAAGACTATTTCATAGAAATTAGAGTCTAGTCGCGTGTATATAGTACGATATATAAGTTGACGTCAATCAACTGTAAGTACTTTTAAAGAGTCTATTATTATCTATAAATTTTAGTAGCAGTATAATGCTGTAATAATGTTGCCAAAATAGTTGTTCAAAACTAACTACCCAAGTGTATATACCAGGTGACTGTTTAAAGTTTAACACCCTTCAATCCTTTTGTAGTTCACATTTAACATATAAAATAATATCAACACAAATACTAATAAACAACAAGGAGAGGTTTTTTCTAAAACTTTAAAAATAAGGGAACGATACTTTTAAACGTAATTTATCACATCTAAGTTCAACGAACAACATTAAAGGGACTCTTGTCAAGGTTAATCATTACGTAACTGTTTATCGTCGGAATACCGCACGGTCGAACAAAGGGAAACGGGGCGTAGTTCGAGGTGTGGGACTTGGGTAGGACGTGATAGGACGGATAGGACCGCAGCACGGTGTGATTCATTGCTTTCCTTATTATTACACCAGTTCGTTTTTGCGTAAATCACCTTTTCTTACACCTATTTTTTAAATAGATTTAGAACGAGAATCGACTAATGATTATCACGTAAAAATGTTGCTGATTACTAACCAGTCGCGCTGTATAGTATGCGAGTATATCTATTTTTAAGCCAAACGGTTTGATGTATTTCGACGTCTGAAATGTTGTTAGGTTTGCCTTGATTGTCTGAGGCTATGTAATAATCAATTAGGACGTCTGTCAATTAAAAAGAGGAGGATTAAAATTAGTCTTTTTACATACTAGGTACATATAATACAAGGGTATGTATACTAAATAAGATCCCATAAACCGAAAATCTCTCATAAATAACATCCAGTAGTGTAATAGTAAGATTAGTGGAATATTAGCTTTGATCTTACCAAGCTCTAACTCCGGTATGTATAAAACCGACAATTTATACGGAATTCACATACATTCACTAATTCCATATTAATCAGTAGCATTGTTATTCGTTTCGAATGGAAAACACGAGGAGAAAATTATTTTACTCATACATTTTTATTTAATATGAAATCATGGATTATTTGCTTGTAGATTGTCGTGATTATAATAGGAATAGGATCATTGATAAAGGTTAAATAAGATACCAGTTCAACATTCATTAATTAGGTGGCGTAAAATTATATCACATTATGATATCAGTAAAATAAATATTACAAAGAAGCTGTCCTTCTTAACAAGTAAGCTATTATTGAAGACATGTATACAAACGTTTGGTACCGAAAATATGATACTCCTTATAAATATTTCTCCTTCATATGTAGAGTTTATCAAGTAATAATCGAAACGATAATTATGTAAAATTACGCCCTCTATACTACAAAACGTATTCTGTGAAAACAGAGAAATTTGGTTACTAGTTATACAAGTAGTTTCTTAAATGTGTGCTAGATGACATTATATAAATGGAACTTTCCAAGTTGCTAGATTTCAATCTTTCTCAATTTACGTTTCTAGACACTTGGCCCTTATCTAAAACAATAATCACGATACTTTCATTTAAAAACTTAAAGAAGTTCTGTAATATGTTCTATATTTTAATTTACCACCATACCATAAACCCGAGATAAGCAATCTCACAATTAGAACAGTTAGTACTGCCAACACAACCTAGATGGCGTTAATTTCATTTGACACAACAAAACACGTGTTTTTATAGAATGAATTAATGACATTTGGTTAGTGTTGTTAGTTCTTATTCAAACTGCGGGTATATGTAGCGTGTATATGAGTTATCTTATTTCGTCTAGACTGATAAACTTATGTGTACTGTCAGTGTAATTGATAACGAGTAGTTAGTAAGTCGCGATTATTGTGTAAGTGATGTGTGACATATTCAATATAGTGAAATAGTATGTTAATATGACTTATTTAGTTTTATTTAGTTGAATACTTTGGGTTATCGCTAATCCGCAGCGGAAGCTCTCAAAAGGAAAAAAAAAGTGCGTGCGTACAAAGTACACATGTCAGAAGTGAAACTTCTTTGGCGAACAAATTTATAAGTCTTGTTTATATTTATACAAATCTAAAACTTTAGATTTCCGAGACTTGAAATAGATGAAAAATCTGCGTTAACTGCATATGACGTCACTTCCGTTGCATACCTGCGTGACGTTACATCTGTAAAAATGTCACTCATGCGCCTAAAGAAGTGTCAGTTCAAAAACCCCGATTTTGGAACATTCATAATTGGTCTTCGCGTGGCGATATATTATAGCCTTCCTCCATAAATGAGCTATCTAACACTGAAATAATTTTTCTAATCGGACTAGTAGTTCCTGAGATTAGCGCGTTCAACCAACCAAACAAACCCTGGAGCTTTATAATATTACTACTCTACTCTCTCGTACTTACCTCGAGCCGTCATTCAAATTAAAATAACTTTTGAAAGAATGGCCCGATTTTAATGAAACAAAGACTAAGATACTCTCGAGGATATCTCTCATGATTTTGTTGAGGTTTTATTATGCACTCAGTAATTTAGCAGTGATGGATGTCCATACAAATAGACAGTTATAAAAATGATTGAAATGTATTTTATTACTTATACCTGAGACACCTACTACAGTTTTTTTCACGAAATTCGAAAATGTGCAGTTACGTTAGATTTACATTCTTCATATATGTATAGACAGGTTATTGCTCGAATTTTTAGCTAACTTTAAAAAAAACTGTTTTGGTTAACATTTTTCAAATTTGATATTTAACATTAATACTTATCTCTTAGAAGGAATAAGTCAATCGGGTAACCCGTATTATATACGGTCAAGTTCACTACAATTTATTGTTTTATCTCAATTTTATTAATACTGCTCTGTCCCTATGAACTACATTAGAAATTCATTAAAACTGGAACAATAGTTTCCAATGATGAACATGAAATAGATACGACAATAGCAAATAAACTATTTTTTCATTATTGTACGTTTAAGTTTGTCTAAAAAAATACTCTATTTTTAAAACATTCCCATAACGAAATTAGTGCTATACATCGACATTTAAAAATATATGTTTTTATATACATCAATGGTGCTATCGCATTAAAAGAGACATGAATGGTGCTTTATGGCATACACGGAAATACCGCAAAACACCATTTATGATGGATTTCATGTTACTTGGTCAAAGTACCTTTAGTTATAAATAAAAATAGTGTGCGTGTAGAATAACAACAAATACAATACAATAATAACAAATCTTTTCAAAATTTTTATCTTTCGCCTTATTCTACGTTTGTAGAAAAATCGACACTAATAATAGAAAAAACGTATTTAATACATTGAAAGTTTTAATACAAAGAAATACAAACAAAAAATACATAGAAACAAAATGTTGACTATAGCTAACTTCAGGGTGTCGGTTTTTGGTGACGGTGTGCGCGCGCATCGTAAAAATTTACTCTCATCATTTTTCCCTAACGCCCCAAAAGAAGTTTAACTTCAAAAACTATGACATATTTTGAGTGGTATTCACACGAAGTGACGGTTTGTACATACCGATATATGATAACATATTATAAATCAAAGCCCTACCGCGATTAACTCAAAAACTACAGAACGGATTTTTATGTAGTTATCATCAGTAGATATAGTGACTCATGAGGAAGGTATGGTATATCATCTGTCAAGGTTTTTTTTTATTATCAGGGCGGGATAATGTCCGCCAGGGCTGCTAGTTATACCGCGCGACTTGTTAGTCGCTCGCAATATTTTTGCAGGGTACTCATTAGAGGGGTACCCCCTCATTACCACCATCTTGACCCCTCAGGCCGCAGTTTGGGTCCCTTAGGAGGGGACAACACCTGTTGGAGGAGCAGATGTAGTGTCGATTAGACAGTGGGGTTTTAGTCCGTGCGATTCGGGCATATCCATCCTCTGCTGCCCGGTGAGATGGATATCCATTAGGGATTCCTACAAGGAGAAAAAAAAAAAGGGTACTCATTAGTCGTTTCTGGTTCTAAATCAATAAAAAAATAAGTGCTTAATATTTGATCTAACTATCTCGAGGAAAACAAAACTGATATGCACTCCTAACTCATAGTTTACATGATGCGCCAGCGTGCGTGTTATAAGAAGATATACACCAATAGAAGGTTACGGAATATTAGACCACATCAATGTCTGTATAGCAAGCATTGTTTACCCTGTTATATTTTAAGTTATCGATACGTTTCAGTTAAACTGCGATAATGAGCCCAATAAAACCTAACCCTGCAAAGGCGCTACTGAGAACAGAGATAGCCGCTCGCATCGCTGCTCTGACTACAGAAGAAAAAAAACGACAATCGCAAATAGTCTTTGAAAAGGTATGCTCCTGTCTTTAATCCTCAAGTTGTCTCGATTTTATAAATTTAACACATATTTATCAACAATATTATAACTAGAAAGCTGTAGATACGTCAAATGCGCTTCGACAGCGCCTCGTTTCTAGTTTATTTTTGATGGCTGCCCCGTTAATCCGCCCGTATCTAAGTAACATATAACTATTTCTTTTTCACCACCGATATTGAGAATATGTCTTTTTACTTCCACATTTTATCTAAGGCGGTGTGGCATTACAATATTACTTTACGTATGTGTGCGATATCGTGCCATTTGTTTTGTTAAAATATCATTTAGGTAACGTATCTACACCTTTTTACTTATATTCAAAGCGGTCAAGAAGTTTTGCGAGGACTGTAACAATTATTTAATAACAAGAAGCTAACAAATATTGATTGAGAGATCGAGTTCATTCATTTTTGCATTCAATGTCATTAGCACATGTTATGATAACAAGGAGTGCAATGATAACCCAGAGTTCATTATTATGTCAACATATCAATCGCTGGCTGTTTTGTTGTTCCTATTTTATGAAAACCAGATTAGTTAATAACCAACTCGGTACAATTAAATCAATAAATATTTCTACATTTTCAAATTATGTAATAAATACTCATCCTTTGTGTTAAAGAAATTTATAACTTCATATTACTCTCTTTTCAATTTTTATACTAGAAACCAAAAAACCTCAAGTCGACTGTTAAAGGACCTAATGTTACTCGCGTCCGCAGGAAGTGTTCCCCTCATTCCCTTGCAAGTACTCCCCGGCTGCTGCTAAAGAGTAACAAGTTTTTGTCCGCTGCAATGTTCCAAATAACTTCAACTTCGCAGTGACAAATAGACTAATCAATTAAGCGACAATAATAAAAAATGGATATTCTATTATACGATAAAATAAAACCACTATTATGTAAAACTACTGTTTCTTTTTTTCTATTTATTCCATTTTCTTTCAATTTTGGTTGATGTCGAGTATATATATTTTGATTGAGGATCGCTTATATAATTACTCTTTTAAGTATAAGACCTTTCATTGTTATGTTAGTAGAAAAATTTAGCACATGGCTTAAGCAGTTTTGATTTGTGATTCCTTGGTGTATGTATCTTAAGTTGCCAACTTAACTGTTGTTGAACATTCACCAAAAGTCGATGTTCTTAGATAGACAGATTAGATAATATACCAATAGACTTGGGTTTACTTTTCTTTAGTTTGAAACAATGGTAACTCGGTAATAAAACAATCAAACCTCGCGATCATCACTAAACGACCCAATACTATGGTGAACGTTAGTTTTCATTGAAGAAATAGGCAAGAAATGGATAGCTTGGTAGTATGCCATTTTACCGTTGTTACAACCTATCTCTTATCATGCACTTATCCTTGTTAAATTAAATTCACTGACAGCTATTAGAAATGTACATACCTTCACTATTATGTCTTTTTTCCTATCACCGTTGATTTATTTGATCAGATTGATATATTGAAATTATTTTATACTATACAGGTGACCAACCATCCTTGGTACAAATCATCCAGCCGTATATCTCTATACATGAGCACAGACCAGGAGATAGACACCGCGCCCTTGATCAGTCATATACATGCCAGAGGTGCGGCCGCGTTCGTGCCACAATACGCCGGCGGACGTATGAGGATGCTGCGTTTAGAAGCAGGAGATGAATGTAATATGCCACTCACTAAGCACGGGATAGCGCAGCATTCGAAAGAACAGATGAGAGAAGACGCTTTGGAGACTGGTGAGATATATAAAACTAACAATACTTAGAATGCATTTTTAAATAGATTTGTATAATATCTGATTTGGAAAGTACCAGCTACGTTTGTTATAAATATAAATAACAGCTATGTATCAATAATCTAATATACTGTTTACAAAAATTATTGTAATAAAGTGTCGTCCCTTGTTCTGATCTTGGATAACTTGCTGTATTTCTTTTCTATACATATACGTTATAAGTTTTAGCGTTTGACCGCAATCACCTCTGATCTTAAATGACGATGTGGTTACACGCTAAATCTAGAGGGGGCTGGCTCTCAAATGCACCTGCCGGAACACATCAAAAGTGGCTTGGTGATCGATTTTCAACTCGAGAGTGGTAACTATCCAGGCAAACTTAGAAAAAGCACTACCACCTACCCTACCTATTGTATCGTATTCGAATTTGAACTAAATCAAGTGATTAAACCAATGCCATCATGAATTTAATTAACTCTGAGAGTGGGTCTGGCTATTATTTCAATTATAATTAAGTTGTAATGATTATTTACTTATATAAAATTTCTCGTGTTACAGGTGGGCTTGATCTAATTATAGCACCAGGAGTCGCTTTCTCTCGAACTGGAGGTAGACTCGGCCACGGCGGTGGATATTACGATAAATATATAACTAATCTTAGGCAAAATGCGGAGAAAGCACCAAAGGTAAATCGCAATCAGTTAAAACTGCAGATTTTAAAGTAAATGGCTAAATTTTATTATTGTCATGATAATTTATTATATCCATAACAGTAGATAAGTTATCAGCATTCGAGGTAGAAGGACCTCTCTAATTACATAGGTCGAAGATTGTCCAGACATTGGGACTTATAAAAAATAAATTGTTAGGTGGTAGAACTACGCTGAAGCTATTACTCGTTTCAACATGAATGGGTCGGCTCGTCCGGAGTAGTACCACCCGACCCACAGAAACAGCGACATGAATTGACAGTGCTTGCATTGTTGCGTTTCGTTCGGTCAGTGAGAGTGCCAGAGGTCGCATTCCCCCTCCTCTCCCCATATCTCACTCCCGCCCCGCCACCTCCAAACACAGGCTAGCAACACACTTGCGACTACTCTAATGTTGCTAGTGTCTATGAACGGCGGTGATCACTTAACATCAGGTGACTCGCCTCTTCGTTTGCCTCCTACGATAAAAAAATAAAATAAATAAAGTAAGACATTTATTGTGTGAACGTGCGAATGTAAAAAAAGTAAGGGAAGAAAAACACACAAATTAAATTGTTATTTCTTAACAGGTTATGGTTCGGTCGGTTCGGTCAGTGAGAGTGCCGGAGGCCCACGTCTCTTAACCCCTCTCCTTTCCCTTTCGCCTACTCCCCCTAAACACAGGCTGACAACGCACTTGTGAATCTCCTGGTGTTGCAAGTGTCTATGGACGGTGGTGATCAATAATATCAGGTGACCCACCTGTTCGTTTGCCTCTTATGACAGATACTTGTTTTGTCTCATGTTTTGGGAAAGACTCCAAGAATAAGGACTTATGACTAAAAACCTGGATAATTTTTTGGGGTTTGGACGTGTAAGGGGTGTCGAATAACATCTAAGATTTGAGGCATCCAAGCCAACCTCATCTGCACGTGGTGCACCCAGCTGAATAACGAACGAGGCAATGGTGAAAACGGGGTGGTAGGGTTTTACAGCCAGACTGGGTCGCAACCACCATGTATATGGTGAAAAAGCCCAACATAGTGATTCGCTTCTGCGGGTCGCGTTTCGGGATCAGCCTGTGCATATCCAACTTTTCGCAGGCCGGCATGACAGCGGCGACCGGCGATGCATAGTGTGTCACTCGGTGGTTGCCATTGTTTTTGGATTGTACTGTGCTTACCGTCAGGCACAGTCAATCATTTTGCCGTGCTACATTAAAAAAACAAAAATCATTACATAGTATAAAACAAAGTCCCCTACCGCGTCTGTCTGTTCGCGATGAACTCAAAAACTAAGGAACGGATTTACTCGCGATTTTTACCGGTAGATAAAGTGATTCATGAGGTAGGTTTTGCTATATATTTTATAATCAGGGTGGGACAACGTCTGCCGAGCCCGCTAGTATTGTATATAAAAGTAACATTGCTTGAACCCATTAAGGATTATATTATTATAGTCGGTAATTTGATAATCCCAGACGAGTTTTTAGCGTTTTATAGCATACGTGACTTTAAATGTGTCATACCGAACTACTACAATGTTATATCAATGAGATAGCTTTGAAGTATCATACAAATGTCGCTTCTCTCGAGATATAAATCGTACTGCACGGATTGTCACATATTATGTTTTATTTTTGTTCTTAGTTTGTTTTGTGCCTATTTGTGTATTGAAGGACTCTTCTTCGGATTTCCATATCTAAAAGACAGTGGCTTGACGTGGTGGCGACAATATAATTTAAAAGCTACCCTGATCTTACGTACGGGTTTCTACGTGAGTTGGGTCTTAGGAATATCAGTAATGAAAACAAAATATAATCAAAATCGTTTTATTATACAAATAGTAATAAACAACATACGAAAATAGGGATCTTTACAAAAAATAACAATTTACAATTACAATAATTTGTAACCCTCATTGCAATGTGTTTCATGACTTCCCATAGAAAGGATTTTTAAAGACGCGTGCCCCATGGGAGTGTAGGGCAGATTGAGCTAACACCCGCCCTCTATTGCCATACACGCCCCGCTTGTTAACTCCTTCTAGACTCCTCCATTAGCCTAGACTGTGCTGGTAGTAAAATTGGCCACTGTTAGTTCTTTACTAAATTTATTTTTGCAACCAATCTTCTAGTGGTTTAACTGCTATTGTTGAGTGTGTAATTTTACAAGACTCTTGTGATAATTTCAACGATCTAACAAGATGGTGGCCCACTTGTTAGAACTTTCCAGGAAGTTTTTATGGCAAAGTCGGATTTTTTTTATGTCATAGCAGGCAAACGAACATGTGGGTCATGACGTGGGTCAACGGACATTTTAATTGATCACCACCATCCATAGACGCTAACAACACTAGGGGATTCGAAAAGGGAGAAAAGGAGGGTGAAGAGGAGAGGGGAGGGGACGAAGGGTGGGCCTCCGGCGCTCTCACCGACCGAACGAAATGCAACAATGCAAGCACTGTTACTTCAAGTCGCTTTTCTACGAGAAGGTGGTAGCTTCAGCGTCAGTAATAGCTTCAGCGTGGCTCTACCACCTATAATCTATGTTGCGTGATATTATTTCCCATCCACTTCAGTTGTGCACAATAAGTAAACTGTAATACGTAAAACATAACGAATAATACGAAATATAGAGTCAAATAACAAAAGATTATATATAATATATAAAATCCACAACACGACATTCCGAGACCCCGCCATAACTCGACTGTTAGTTATCGTTTAGATTATTTCCTCAATGACAGTTTGATTTAGTAATGGTTGCATTATATCACACTAATTGTCGAATCGATATTCGATACAAATGTGGTGTCATTGTCGAATCGATTATCGATACAAATGTGGTGTAATTGTCGAATCGATTATCGATACAAATGTGGAGTAATTGGTATTTTCTCTTATTATTTTAGTTATTAAAATTATACATTTAGAAGCTGTGACTTATTTAAGGAAAAAATGTATTTAATACGAATTCATTTTAAAATACTAATGTTTTTGAGTAGTACAGACAGTTTCTGGTTCGTATATTCAGGATAATAAGTAATCATTATTTCATTTTATTTTAAATACATGCCAAATCTTTTTTGTTATGTTAACAAATTTATTTCACAAAGGTTATTTTTCATTTATTACAAAGATGTTATCGATAGTCGATAATACTTGTAAACATTGTAGGTGGTACAGCCACGCCGCATCTATTACAGGTTTCAGCATGAATGGGTCGGCTCAAGCGTGGTAGTACCACAGAAAACCGACGTGAAGTAATAGTGCTTCCATTGTTGCGTTTCGTTCGGTCAGTGAGAGCGCCAGAGGCACCCCTTCCATTCCCCCTCCTCTCCCCATACCTCACTCCCCCCCTCCCCCAAACACAGGCTGGCACCGCACTTGCGACTCCCCTGCTGTTGCTAGTGTCTATGAACGGCGGTGATCACTTAACATCAGGCGACCAGTCTATTCGTTTGCCCCCTATAAAAAAAAAATATATTATGTGTACTTTAATATTTAAAAAATACGCTACTTGATCGATGTGCGAATGTAAAAAAGTAAGGGAAGAGACGCGCAGAAATTAAATTGTTATTTGTTAACAGGTTATGGCAGTGGCTTTCGATTGTCAAGTCGTTGATAACGTACCTGTGGATGAACACGACCAAAAAGTAGATGTGGTAGTTTATGCAGATTAAAAAAATAACATGATATATATATTTCATATCAGTGTCAATCGTGTTTAATAGTATAATATATTGTTTTATATTAATTAAAATTTGTTTTTATTTATATATTAACATTTGAACGATGAGTGTGTGTTTAATTTGATATAATCCCGGAGATTTTTCCTGTACCATTTTTTTCTATCACAAACCGCGACTAAAGAAGTTTTCAGTTCAAAAATCTAAACAATTAATCTTTATTCTTAAAAGAAAAAAACAATCCGTTAGAGACTGCACCGAAAGGAGGTACATATGTTTTAAATGCCCTATTGAGAGCAACGATAACAGATATACTAGACATATAAACGAATCCATTCCAATTACTTTTTCTTATAAATTTGTAAGTGGAATACATTTATGTTATCCTGCATCAACCGTGCAATTCAAGAACAATTTACGTTAGTGGACATATTACTGTTTTTTTTTAATCTTATGTACAGTATAGTAGAGAAGTCGTGGTCTAGTGGTTTGACCGGTGGAATATCATTTCGATGTCCGCAGGTTCGAACCCCGGCATGTACCAACGAATTTTTCGGAATTCGCGTACATTTACTAATTTACATTGGTAACACTATCGGCTGACGGTGAAGGAAAACATCGTGAGGAAACCTGAACCTAAGAAATGTTCTTGTAGTACTACTATATGTGGGGAAACACAGAACTGTGGATTTTTCCAGAGTTTAAAATCACCAATACGTCGTGGGCTGGCGTGGTGATTACGCCAATACCTTAATTCGAGAAGAGGCATATAGCCCTGCAGTGGGTCTCTTACAGGCTGATGATGACAGAATTTATTTATTATAATAATAATCATTATTATTAGTATTAATATATAATAATTAATAAAAGTTGTGGTTAATTGGAATATCGAAACATACGAGTATGTACCTCATCACTAGGACTGCTTCTAGCGGATGTTTTTAATCCTTCCGAGGAATGAGGTTCATAATAAATTAGAAATACTTTTTTTATTATTTGCTAGTTCCAACTATAGTAACAATAAATATCACTAAAAAGCGTTTAGTAAAAAGAGGATTTTTTAAATCATTCATAGAGATATCATGTCATGCATTTATGACCATATCACCTTACTTATATGCGAAAATAATAAACAGTGCTAAACTACGTTTAAAATTATTTATTTCAGCATCTTTGAAACCTGGTCACAAGTCACATTTAGACTAACATTTGATACAATTAAGCATAAACGGGTAAAGTAAAATTATAATTAAAATATCATAAAGATAAATCACATTTTATAATCATCACAAAATTTTCTTTTTAATTTGAAATTATTAAACATGTCTTAATGATAGACTTAACAAAATACATGTCACAATATTAAAGCAGAATTCAAATAGAGAACTCTATGGCTTTATTTATAATTTAGATAAAATAGACAATAAGAATAGAAAATATAAACTATAACACTTTATACTATATACAGATAAATAAAATCTCCCACCCGAAAAAGAAGTATAGAAAAACGAAAATATAATTTTGATTACAATACTAATTAACCTGTTGTAAATATAATAAAAATAAATGAATTCGTTACATCTAATTATAATGAAAACAAAAAAATGCTTGCCTGTAAAAATTCAGTAAGATTTATTTTATTAAATCAGAGATCATTAATTATTTTACAGGAAAAATGTAAACAAAATATTATTAATATAGATTTTAATTGTCATTGATTCGATTGTGATGAACATATGATAAAGGTGATAAACATAAAACCTAAAGTAAATTGTATCCCATTATCAAATTTAACTTTAAAAAAAACTTACTCTGTTATCAGCATTTACATTAATTGAACTGTTATATTATAAACGGTTATCAATTATTCAGCTGTTGGATAATTTGCTGTTTTGTATTATTATTGTGGTAACCAAATAAATATCCGTCAATCGTATCGAAACATTGGATGCAAGTAATGTGAGTATTCTCCTTTTGGTTGTTGTTTAGTCCTTGCGTATTCGGAAGTTGCGATAACGCCATCCGATCATTATCATCCGAACTAGTATTGTAAATTTGAACGTGAGTTGTTTATTTGTTTGTTATATTTTCACGCCCTAATATTCAAGTGATCAATATAAAATTGTGTATACACGTTGTCACGAGTATAGAAGAGGACATAACATGCCTTTTATCTTGAAAAAAGTATTGTAAGTAAGCCACGGAGAAAAACTATCAAAACAACGCATAGTGAACAGCTAAATAATGATAATGCACATATTATCCGTTGTTGTAATATTGATAATTTATTATACAAAGTATTACCTGTGATTACTTCTGCAAACATTATTCGTATAGTTTTAATAAGGCTTATTGAATTCTATCTATGGAGCGAGGGACGCACGATGGGTGAAGACAGAAAGACGCGCCGCACATATGGGGGGCAAGGTCGTGCGACGCACAATGGCGCCATAGCGCGGAAGGCGCCGTCAATTTAAATTTAACATTTTAAAACGGCTACAAGTTCCGATTTTCAAATAACATGAAATTTATCTATAAAAATGAAGGGTTTGATATTCAACATGTGTAAATATTTAACAAACGCTTATCGTGTTTTATAACATTATAGTTACTTTTATTAATATCTTGATAGTCTTATTTAAAACTGGTACATTTTTGACAAATTTCGGAGCGAAACTATTGACCCCGCTTTGGGACAAGTTGTTCCACCCTTGGGGCAAATTGTCCCGCTTACATAGCGGATTCCGCTTAAACAAGATGATAATGTTTGTCAGAATAACTAAGTTTTCTTAAATAAAACGATTATTTTTATAATCATATATATGTAAATCTTTATGCTATGTATATGTAATCGTTGATGATGTCAACACATGTTTTCATAAAGATTATCTGAAGCTTTGAGAAAAAATCTAACTTCTAACTGACTACACTGTTAGGCTGGCAAGGCCTTTACAGTTTGACTGGACTTTTTTCTTTTTTTTTTATTGTAACACGGCTAAATGACTGCACCGTGCCTGATGGTAAGCACAGTACAATCCAAAAACAATGGCGACCACCGAGTGACACATTATCCATCGCCGGTCGCCGCTGTCATGTCGACCTGCGAAAAGCTGGATATGCACAGGCTGATCCCGAAACGCGACCCGCAGAAGAGAATCACTATGACTGGCTTTTTCGCCATATACATGGTGGACTACTAAGGCGAGCACTTAAGGCACTCAGCCGATAAGAAAAAGTCATTTATATCATGTCTGTTAGATAAAAATGCACGTCCAGCACTGGTTGCTTTTGGGATTCTTATCGACAATATAGGGTTTCTTTTTATAAATCCAGTAAACAAGTAAACTCTAGTTTCCCCACGAACATTTTACCACTCATTCAACAAACAGCTTATCAGCGGAACTTCTAGCCCCATTCTCCTCTACGACTTTTGTCCTAATAGAGGCGCTTATCAGTACTTCACACGACGGCGCTGAACATACATGGGCGAGTCAGTGTATGAAGATATCTATAAATATGATAAGTATAAACTTATGCAAGAACATATAGACTTCTGTCATTATGTCTACTCAACTATGCTACAAACATATTAGGAATATACATAGGAAAATGAAAAATATTACATTCGATAATAGGATACATTTTTTTTTAAATTCTATCGTGTAACCTTAACATGTAGCTATTATAGAAAATAAGAAGTCGTAATTATCTAAATATTAAAAAATTAATCAAACATTTATATTTATCAGAGTTTGTATCAACAAACACTAATTAATATAAATCATTATTATGTTATGAGCGTTTTTAACCGACTTCGAAAAAGGAGGAGGTTACTACGTTCGGTTGTGTGTATTTTTTTTTTATGTATGTTAATCGATATCTCCGTCAATTATGAACCGATTTTAATGATTCTTTTTTTAACCGACTTCGAAAAAGGAGGAGGTTACTACGTTTGGTTGTGTGTATTTTTTTTTTTTATGTATGTTAATCGATATCTCCGTCAATTATGAACCGATTTTAATGATTCTTTTTTTATTTGAATCGATTATATTCAGAGGTGGTCCCATATAAATTTGAAGAAAATATTCGATTTTCACCCACTTCATCTTTACGTATTTTCGTGAAATTGGAACCGATTTATTATACCCATTAGAAACCAGATATATTTATGGACACTAAAAATTGAGAAATAAAAATTTGGCATTGACTTCAAATATATTATTCGGTAGCGCGAATATCAATATTTTTTATTTAATTTGGTTCATTTAATAATTCAGTTATTTATCGCTTTTTAGTGCCTTATTTGTGTTTCACATCGAAGGCGGTTTATATTTTTTTGGAATTTTTTTTTATTTTAAATATATAAAATAGATTTAATATTATCGATATCATTTTTAAACGTCATTATATTTATTGTACTATATAAATCAAGCACTAAAATTATCCTTCATTATAGTTCCTTACTGGGTAAAAGAAACATTGTTTCTAAAGTTCATACAGTCCGTCATGCCTTATAAAACTGTATTCATTAACTGCAATATGTTATTAATTGGTAGAGCTACGCTGAAGCTATTACTGGTTTCAGCATAAATGGGCCGGCTCGCCCGGGGTAGTACCACCTTCTCACAAAAAAAACCGACGTGAAGTAACAGTGCTTGCATTGTTGCGTTTCGTTCGGTCAGTGAGAGCGCCGGAGGCCCACCTCCCCTCCCCTTTCCTTACTCCTCCTTATCCCACAAGACAGGTTGGCAACGCACTTGCGACTCCCCTAGCGTTGCAAGTTTCTATGGACGGTGGTGATAACTTAACATCAGGTGACGCACCTGTCCATTTACCTCATATAAATAAAAAAATAATAATTTTCACAATTTTCAAAAATCTGTTGAAATCAATAAACCATACTTTATTCAATTTAAACCCTGAAAAGACGCATATGAAAAGCTCTCGGGATATTGGTTTTGCTCCTATTTTATGATTTTTGAAAGTTAAATTGATATAAATTTAAAAATAACTTATGTACATAAAAACGTAACATGGTATTCGTGATTATATTCGCTTACGGTAATATCCATTATATAATATGAGAAACACAACATTACGGACAGAACTACAAATATAGTGATACATATAGAGTAAACATTAAATTGAAATATTAACAATGTAAGCAGTAATAAATTCGAAGCGTAAAGTAATTCTAAGAATAGAGATATTTCATATAAAATTCCCATTTTGTTATCGATGTTTAACATCATGTTATGGTGAATTACAATTATGTGTTCCATAGTAATATACATTATACTATGAAATCTATAAATAATGTATTCCCATACGATTAAAATAGTTTTCCTAGATATATCTAATAACTGAATAGTAAATGTTTTAGCTATATTTTTTTAATTAATTATAGCGCATAAAAATAAAATGAAATTCTTTTTAGCGTTATAAAATGGGATGAAAATATTATTTTTTAACTTAAAAATTACTAAATTAACATTAGACAATAATTCCTAAATAGCTCTTCTAATATATTACCGAAGTACAGCCCCAAAAACCCTCTGTCCTCGAGACATGAGCAGTTCCACAGCGCCAACTGAGGCCAGAAGTAACAGAAGGGCCAAAATCGCCATGACAGCTCTGCAGCGTCTTCGCCGACGTTCCCCTCTAGCTAATCGCCGCGCTAAAGCTTCTCCTCGGGCACCATCCAGCGTAAACAGAGCACTGGCCGCCTGAAATATTAAAATTTCATGATATAAATTATTTGTTATATTATTATTACCAGTATTCATGCAGTCGTCGAGCTTAGACCATAGAAAAAAAAACGATTTCCATTTCTTGAATGAAAACACTAAAACTACAAAACAAAAAAGAATGAAGAAAATAGCTGAGAAACAGAGAAGGTAGACCGTTTCCCCACTGCCTATTTCAAATAAGTAAAATTAAAAGTGTATGTTTGTAACGTCAAAATAAGAACTATTTACAAATGCATATATATGCAGGTATATATGGTACCTATAACAAAAAAACAATCTTTATAATTTTTGCATGGCTGTGTGTCGATTTGTTCCGGTTAATCTCTGAAACGCTTAGCCCAACTTTGACAGGATTTTCACTGGTAGAGAATTGAGATTATAAGGAGCAGCATAGGGTACTTATACTTTAGAGAAAGACATGGGTTCTGCACAACTATAATATTTTATAAAGAAACATGCGCTGACGAAGTCGTGGGCGGCTGCTAGTAACCTAAAAGTTACCAAAAATAATCTTGTAAATATAGCGTAAAGTAACTGCTGTAAGAAAACGTGGAGCGTGGTAGAAGATTGTGAACATTAAATATTCAAGACGTTTAGTGATTTATACGCTATATATACGCTATATGGATACGATATATCTCGGGCGAGAGGGTGGGTTATGTTCGACTCGCATGGATTAAAACCCCACTGTGTACGTCTTCCGCTACAGTTGGGGCGACACCAGATCTCTATAGATTTCACCGTGTCGCCCCAGCGGCAAAAACGCCGCCGCCGGGCCTCATCTTGTTAGGAGACAGCCCAGTACACACCGGTCGTCTCCTCCGTCCACCGGATCTGTGCAATAGGAAGCCGGGCCCCCGACCCATCTTCCCTAATCCGGTTACGATGGGAAGAGGCGGATAAACTGCCGCCTCCTCCTGCCTGTCCTCTGTTGGCGAAGAGGGTGATTTTGAGAGACTTTTGTGAGTGATTTTGCAAGACAACTTCCTCGTAGAAGGAGGCCATAGCGTTCCACACATCCTTACTCACGTTCGGCAACGAGAGATCCTGTCCTACCACCGCAGCCAGAGTGCGACGCTTCTCCTCCCACGCAACACACTCAGACAGAGTGTGCTGCGTGGTGTCCTGGCCAACGCCGCACTGATGGCATACGGTGGTCGGCTCCCTGCTTGGTATCCGTATACTCCTATACGGCGGCAAGCACCTCCGCTTCTATCTCCCAGGGAAGGGAGCCGGCCAGCACCATGGCTGCCATTGAGGAAACCGTTCACTAACCTCGTATCACCCTCAACACGTTGGCCAACGAATGTTGGTAGCGTTGAGGGCGTCCACCCATAACGGCGCTCCGTAGGCGGCCATGGACCGCACGACCCCCATGTAGACGCAGAGGCAAGCGGCACCCGACCCCTCCGTGTTCGGTACGAGTTGTACGAGCGCCGCCACCGCCCCGACTATGCGCGGTCTGAGCCCCTTACAATGGAGCTCGAACCGCCAGCGTCCGTCCACCTAATTTAACGCATTTTGACGGACTCTTCTCATACACAGAGATGGTTGTTTTTACCTCTACAATCCATAGGTAGCTGAATAAACATTTTGATACACAGTTTCGTTTGATTTCAATGGATATTATCGCATATAAATCTAAAGTTAAATACATTTCATCATATCCGTCTAGACGGTGTTGTATCCTTCAACAAAAATTACCCAATCAACGTCCGGATATTACAATGGGTATCTGTGCCTTAATTTCCGACAATAATTATAAAACTGTCAATTTATTCTTAAAACTCGCTCCTTATTTAGTACTCGGCACACCTGTAGTTTGAATTACTCCTAATTGTAAAATTGCAATTAAATGTATATACATATAGTACCATATATGTACCAGCACACCATAATAATATAATTTATAAGTTTTAGCATTTCATCATAATCTCGCCTAACGTAATGTTACATGGTACAAAATGGTAAATAGGTACGCTAAGTCTAGACAATATTGACTTTTAAGTGCAACTACGAGTTTTTGGTTGGGATCTTAGTTTGTCATGTACTGGATTTTATATTTTATTCATAATCTTGTATTATTTGACTCTATATTTTGTTATATTAGTAGTGTTACAAATAATATAGGCCGCTTATTTTGCACAAGTGAAATGGATGGGAAATAATATTATGGAGCATGAATTCTGAGATGCCATAAAAACTCCAGGGAGAGTTCTAGCAAGAAAGCCATCATCTTGTTAGAACATTGAAATTATCACAAGAACTAGCAATTATGAAATGACTTGGCTGCAAGGTCCAGGTGCCTTTGCCTTTTCATTAGAATGGAAAAAAGGGTAACCAAAGAGAGTCTGTAATGTAATGTAAGTGTAAACGTGTTTCATAATTATATATTTACAATCATTTATTTATTTATTTCGGTTACGTTTTAATTAAGCAAGGTCCTTATACAAAATAGGCATAGCCATGAAATTACCTACAAATCGTCGACATATCGGAGCCAACCCAACGCCTTTTTTTAAGGTCGGAGCAATGGTCACGCAATACCGGAATAGGATGCATTGAACAGATTGTCCAAATTATTACTTTTTAACCTCCAATAAATAAGACATTTTAAAGTACTTATAAACTAGCAGATACACGCAACTTCGTCTGTTTATGTTTTCTTTTAACTTTTTTGGCAACCAATCTTTTATATTATTACTGCCATTCTCGAGTAGTTAATAGTATTACAAGTTCTTCTTCTATTTTATTTTTGGCAACCAGTCTTCTAGTAGACTATTACTGTCATTATCAAGTGAGTATCGACACTACAAGTTGCTTGATATAACTACAATGAAGTAACAAGATGGTGGCCAGTTTTTGTGGCATCTCAGAATTCATGGTCCGTGGTATTATTTTCCATTCACTTCACTTATGCACAATAAACAAACTATATTACATAAAACACCACCAATTTTACACAATATAGAGTCAAGTAACACAAGATTGTGAATATAATATAAAATCCACTACATAAAAGACCAAAATCCCGCCAAAAACTCCGTTTGTGTTTTTATTTATTAATTTAACTAAATTACATAGATAATATATTATAAAGACAAACACTATAAATAAAAGTTATATATATATAATTGTCCATAATAATCTTTGAAACTTAGTTTGTCTACCTTATCTAGACTATATATAATTATGTTTTTATATTTACTAGTGACATTGTGACATTCGACCATAGTTCATAGATTTTAAGTTCGAATTTTATTAGGGTTGTTTTGTCAAAGGATATTATGTTATAGAATGATTATAGAATGTAGGGTATGGGAAAGGGTCATTGGAACGTAAGAGTAAAATAATACATACAGTCAAGCATAGCAACCTCCTTCACAACCTTTTTTGAAGTTCTTTATTGACTCAAAATATTAATAATTGATTCAAAATATCTTTTTTATTTACATGTGTGTATATGTTGTGTAAAATTGAAGCAGTAGTGTGAGTAATGTATATTTTAATTAATTTAATGTACTTCTAATGCATTTTATATAAAATAAATAGCTTTCTGCACTTCTCCTCCATATAAACTTTAACTATGCCAAATTTCACGTTCATCCGTTCGCCCAATTCCGTTAAAAAGGGATACAAAGTTTAGGCTTCACGTATTAATATATATGATGATATTATATAGTTTATATTATATAGTCCATAAATATAACTACATATGTATGTTCGTAAAGATATATTGTTACGTTATGTATCATGAAAAGCTAAACCATATCGAGTTTCTTGCCGTTACTTCTCGATGATTGAGTTGTTTTCGGAACGCGGTAGTTTTGACATTCATAAGCGCCTTCTTAGGACTTACATTGAATAGTATTTTATTGATTTTGATAAAGATGAATTGAAGAAATTTCAAATCAGTAAAAACTTTGATAGAACAAATTAAAGGGAATGAGCAAAGTAAATAGCTTAAAATGCAGAAAAAAAATTGACCCGAAATTAAAAAAAAATTATAAGAAGGATGTTGTTGATACTAGATTGTAAAATATATGATTTATATAAATATAACTAGCGCGCCCGGCAGACGTTGTCCCGCCCTGATTATAAAAAAAACTCCTTGACAAATTATATACCAAAACGTTCCTCATGAATCACTTTATCCACTGGTGAAAACCGCTTGAAAATCCGTTCAGTAGTTTTTGAGTTTATCGCGAACAGACAGACAGACAGACGCGGTAGGAGACTTTGTTTTATACTATGTAATGATTGTTGACGTCTGCCTAAAAAAGGTGGATAGCTTTTGAGATTTTTTTGTTTGACTTCTTGGATATTTAATACTTATCTAATAATAACATATAACGATAGCTCCATTTAATATAAAGTTATTAAAAATTAAATATAAGTACTACGATTTTTACAAGAATTATGTGTTCAACAACGTGTGTTTTCTTGTCCTACTAAAGTGGGGAAAGCGGTGCCGTGTTTGTTTTTCCCTCTATAGGTACATAATACTAGATGAAGTCGCCAGTATCAGATAGTTAATATATAAAAAGGTAATTATTTCACAATATTTATCCTTTTATATACCAAAACTGATACAAATTATGGTATAAAACTTGTAATATCTGAAAATGTAATTAATAAAACATAAACCTATTTTTTTAAATTACCATATTATCACCGAAATTATTTATGAACAGAATAACTAGGTCTCCGTAATAAAAAAAGTGTAATAAAGATAAAAAGCAGCGTTACAATGATTTTAATATTGCAAAACAAACGTAACTGTTAATTATTGCAATGTTATGATGTAATAAGGGCAATGAATAAGCAGCATACGATAATAATTCGGCACACGGCGACACTCACAACATTGGTTGGAAAGTTACCCGAATAACAATGCCGATAATCGATTTTATACGGTGATTAACCGTGATTAATAAATTAGGCAAGTTAATAATTGGTTTATTTTATGAAAATATAAATATTAAATTTTTACGGTTAACATAAATTTTGATATATTTTAAGATACATGTGAAGGTTGTATTAATAAGTTCCTTTGTAAGAGTCCGCGCGCACTGCGATTTTTTTCTGCATAACATATAGAACGTTAAATACGGAAATTTAATACGGATTGCTTTTCGGTGCGGAAAAAAAACCGCAAATTATCGAAGTAATAATGCTCGAACTACGATGAAGGAATGTCGTCGCTGCGTATTTTAGATAACAAGGAGGTTGTGTCTTGTCTATTTGTGTGTTTCCTTAGTTTTTCTAAATTACGTAACAGATTTTAACAAACAATTTTCACAACTATTAAGATCATTTTGTTCCGAAGGATTTTATGTAAAACAAAAACATGTATAGAATATTTATATGAAGCAGAAAAAATCAATGTATTCTAATGAAGTCGTAAGGAGTTTTGGAGCGCTCTCATTGATATTGTTGGTTAAGCCGTATGAGATACGTATAAATAATATGGTTACTACCGAGTTGTGCACCTTAAGAATACAGTGTAAAAGAAACCTTCATGCAAATGTTCACGGTCGTAGCACCAGTAGTTTGTACTGTGCTTTTTTTTTCTTATCTGCAGACTCTCGGTCCGCACCATTTTTTTGCTAAAGTTTTATTTAATATGTATGTTAAAAATCGTATTTGTGAGCATCTATTGGGTAGTTTTTTTTTTATATATATATATTTATTTAACTGTTTTAGACGTTATTGCCTTTATGGCGGTTTCATTCCGGTCCCCTATCGCCATCTTTAAGTTATAATCCACAATATGCCGCGCCGGAGCGTCCATGGCCCGAGGGATGAACCTACTAACCGCGTCATCAGTCACGTCGGTATAGTAGACACAGGTGTGAGTGTGCTTTAGTACAGTAGCTTGTACTGTGCTTTAGTTCTTCTAATGTGATAATTCGTAATGTGAACGAAAGCCCGAGTAAAAGGTAGTCTTTAATAAAACATTACATTGGTACACAACTTTTTTTATTAAAACACCAATCATATTTTTATACATTAAATTTTTTCTACCTCCTGGAACAGCAACGATGGCCACAATAATGACAAATCGAATTACGACCTCTATCGGACGAGAGTCGCGTAAATATTGTTAATAATGACAGGTCTCTCTTCCTGTTGATCTTCATTTGTCGTTTAAGAGGTTTCCTGGTAAACTGTCGGCGAGTGATGGAACGTTTTATCTTGTCAACTCTACCTCTACGTCTTTTATCTTTACGCACTCCCTTCCTTCTCTCTGCAGGTTTTTTCCCTGCAAAGTTTTGCTATCTCTCTTCTCTTCCACAATACTCTTTACAGAGTATGATCCTGAAGACCACGAATCGCTATCTGATCTACCATCATCATGCATCTTTTTATTTCGTAATTCATGATCAGAGTGTTCTTTCTGGCCTTCTTTTGTTTTCGTTGTAGTTTCTGGTTCTCTCATATTGTTGTCATTCATTGTAAACCACGCCCGGATGTCAGTAATATAAAAGGCTTTAAAATATATTATTTGTAAATGTATAACAAAGAATTTTCATAAAAAGTCACAGGAATGTGTCATGATCTATTCTGTGAATGACATTATATGACTTTTTTTTTTCTGTCATATTAAAAAAGCAAATTTGAATGAAGAGTTTTATATCATTACATATTATAAAACAAAATCCTCTGCTACGTCTGTATGCCTGTTCGCGATAAATTGAAAAATCACTGAACGGATTTATTTATTTTATATAAATAGAGTCAAACGAATAGGTGGGTCACCTGATGTTAAATGATCACCACCGTCCATAGACACTTGCAATAACAGGAGAACCACAAGTGCGTTGCCAGTCTGTGTTTGGGGGAGGGTGAAGGGAAGGGGAGGTGGGTCTCCGGCGCTCTCACTGACCGAACGAAACGCAACAATGCAAGCACTGTTACTTCACGTCGGTTTTCTGTGAGAGGGTGGTGAGGGGTGGTACTACCCCGGTCGAGCTGAATCATTCATGCTGAAAGCAGTAACAACTTCAGCGTGGCTCTACCACCTAGGAAATAAGGATTTTCATGTCCTTTTCACCAGTAAATAGAGCGATTCATGAGGAAGGTTTACGTATAATAATTTGTTAACATTATTTTTTTTATTATCAAGGCGGGACAAAATCCGGCGGGTCCGTTAGTAGTTAATAAATATGCATGTTTCTTTCGGTTTACTTAAAACAATTTAACATTTAACAATTTAACAACATTTAAGTTATTCATAACTTAAATTTTAATACTGCTTTACATTTGACATTATCACCCAACTCCTACATCGTATCTCCTCACTTGGTCCTTCTTAGCGCCTCTGATCAATACGCTCACTACTTTAATTATTTTATAGGCTATTTTGTCTGTAGCGATTAACTATGTATATTTTTGAATAAACAAAAAATATTAATTTCATCACGTTTGGAAGTAAAATAACGGTACATATAGCGCCATCTATGAATAATAGTCGAAAATACATACGTTCATTTTAATTTTTACTAAAAACTGAAAGAGTTTGTGTTTAGTACCTTTGATTATGTATCTAGAACACAGCGTGACATATTATTGTAGTAAACATACTTCATAAAAGTAGTTTAGTTGTATGTCATATAAATACGTATAATATGTATATGATATACAGATATATGTATACAAATGCATCGTAATTGTTATTAAGAATGTACAACTTATTATAGCTAAAACCAAAGAAATAAATTGGGGCGTAGAATTAATAGAATAATATTTATTAATTACGGTAACCATCTAAATGTGTTCCGTCATCCATTCCAAAATAAAGTACATTTATTTTTTCAAAAATATTTTTGAGTACAGATTTCGTGTAATGTTTATCCTTACTAATATTATAAATACGAAAGCGAGCTTGTTTTTTGTTTGTTACACTTTCACGCTTTAACTACGGAACCGATCATGATGAAATTTTATATATACGTTGTCTAGACAAAAAGGATAGGGTGCACTTCATCCAAGTAAAAGTACTATCTGCGAAGGTTAGTTTAAATCTATATTAACGCGAACCAAGCCGCGAGCTAAAGATTCATTCATTCATTTCATTTTCATTATAAACAAATATAGGAGAAGAAACGAGCGTACACTTATTAAAAGTACGACAACGCACTTGCAACTCCCCTCGTGTTGCTAGTGTCTATGGACGGCGGTGATCACTTACCATCGGGTGAACCACCTGTTCGTTTGCCTCCTATAATATAAAAAAGGAGATAAGAGGAATTTAGATGGTAAAGGATATTAAGTTAATTAAACTTTCTTCCAGTTATAATGGTTTCAGATAAACAGCTGATGATTAAACAAGCCTATATGCATATTAGATGAGCTATGTATATGTATATATAGCGTGAATTTTTGCGAAGATCCACACAAGTAACTCCAAATAGCGCAATCCAACCAACATACTCGATTAAAGCACCTCAGAACAATCTGTTTAAAAATCTATGCAATTTACTATGAAAATACGCAACATGGCTTTATTACTAAAATAACACATAAACATAAGTCCGAGTGACACATGACAATTTAAATGAAAGAAGTTACAAAATATTATCGCAACGTTCATTGCCCTACATATTTGCGTTGAATTACTTTGCTATGTTTATTCAATCATATATTAACTTCCTAGAACTACAGTAATATATGTATTGAGAATTATACAAGGCACTTTATAAATAGAACCAAAGCGAATGTTAAAAATATGAAACATCTGTACATATATTTTTTTAGATCCTTGTAAATAACATAAGATTCATTATAAGGCTTGAGAAATAAAGAGAAGACAGACGAAGATCAAATTACACACGAAGCTACGGGGATAAAATATAATACATAGTATAAAAATAGTTACCCACCCTAACATCGCACTGGTGTGCTAACAAGAAAAAGGCATCAGAATAACTGAAAGTCAATCTTTCGTAGTCCGGTGAAGCTGTGAAGCCTACCAGGTCAATAGCGTAGTCAGTTCGAGAAAAAAATCAATCTTTCAAGTCTCTCAATATTTTTAAAGGTCTTCCTACTATCTTATGTATCACTTATTCACTTACTTTTTATTGATTTTTATGATATAATAGCTGACCCAGCCACGTGTTGCTGTGGCTCAGTTGTTATACATATTGAATTAAAATTGTGATTTATTTGATTAAATTAATTAATTTGACTAAAGTATTTGGTAATATGGGACAATGAGACTGCCTAAAAACCTAATGCAGAAGAAGCAAGGTTACGTAGTAATCAGATAAGCAGAACACATGTACCATAAAATAAACCGGAGTTGAAAAATAAATTAAAACTTGGCGCCATCTATGAGATAACTATAACTGTCGATCCTAGAGTTTACCGTCAACAAACGAATTTAAAGCGCCATCTGTTCGATACTGGTGAAACTTACAATTAATAAGAATATTCAACATTGATAATCATTTAATTTGTAATTAAAAAATATTGACTCTATTAATCGAAATATAAATTATCTTATCTCTTAAGTTGGACCAAATTATACATAAATGCCAGCTTTCATGAAGATCGATTGAGTAGTTTCGAAATTCATCGTGGACAAACATCATGACACTGGATTTTAATATTATTAGATACCAGAAGTAAATCGAATCTAAAATAAATCCCACTTCTGATATTATTGTGTGAGGGAGGGTGTGTGTGGGATTTATTTTTGACTCGAGTTGCTTCTGGTATCTTATATCAGAAGTGGGATAGGACTTCGCCCATATTAGCCTTGTTTTAATATGAATCTCACTTCTGATATTAGATACCAGAAGTAAATCGAGTCAAAAATAAATCCCACTTCTGATATTATTGTGTGAGGGAGGGTGTGTGTGGGATTTATTTTTGACTCGATTTGCTTCTGGTATCTTATATCAGAAGTGGGATAGGACTTCGCCCATATTAGCCTTATTTTAATATGAATCTCACTTCTGATATTAGATACCAGAAGTAAATCGAGTCAAAAATAAATCCCACTTCTGATATTATTGTGTGAGGGAGGGTGTGTGTGGGATTTATTTTTGACTCGATTTGCTTCTGGTATCTTATATCAGAAGTGGGATAGGACTTCGCCCATATTAGCCTTGTTTTAATATGAATCCCACTTCTGATATTACATACCAGAAGTAAAGCGAATCAAAAATAAATCACACTTCTGACACTCAACGATGGTATCTAATCATTACATAGTATAAAACAAAGTCCCCTACAGCGTCTGTCTGTTCGCGATAAACTCAAAAACTACTGAACGGATTTTCATGCGGTTTTCACCAGTGTATAAAGTGATTAATGGGGAAGGTTTTGGTATATAATTTGTCAAGGATTTTTTTTATAATCAGGGTTGGACAACGTCTGCCAGGCCCTCTAGTGATATATATAAAAGATATGAAATATCTGTTGTCCATCCCAGCTAATGTCCGACATAATTGAGTTTAAAAATAAATCTCTAATATTTGTTGACAAGAACTATAAAAACATTCTTGGTAGTTATTTATGTTAATTTTTCTGTGTTTAAATTTACATATTTTATTTATATTAATTAATCAATATTTTCATTTATATTAAATCACTATAAACGGTCGCCCTTCGGCAAGGACAACACATTAATTATCAATGTAGCAATAACTTAGGCTGTTTAGAACTAGTTTTCTCCATGATTCCGCCGACTTATTAAGCCATAAAATAAACATTCGCTAATTATATACAATGACTTATATACATATAATTAACCACATTAATAGATCCAAACAAAAGCACGTGTCTCGATATCATTCTTGTATGCAATGCCGATTGCGTTAGACGCGGACGATTTATATATTTCATGGTACTCTTCATACTAATACAGTTCTACTTAAGAGTAAGCGAGATCGATATATTTATGTAAGTTGTTAACTTAACACAGTTTTTTTATTGGATTTTATTTATCGTACAAATAGATGACACTTTCAAAAAGGTAATCACATTGCGATTTAAAAAAAAAACACCGAGTAATCTACAATCCATGGCCAGTCACTGCTATCGTGCATAACCGGAAGTCCGAGTGCCTGGATATAGACTGGGTGAACACGAAACCTGATAATCAAAAAGTGAGGCACTGTGACGGTTTTTTTTATCACAACAGGTATAATGATAACATTCCAGTCGTGTACAGACACGCGGTAACAAGAGCTTATTAATAATCTTAAGAAATAGGCTAAAAATATAATAAAGATATGCATCATTGCTAAATTTTAGATAAATATGCAATAATTCTCTAGAATGGGATTAATATACTTATAAATATGTATATATGCAGAAACAAAAATACCGGTCTCAAGTGATAACAATGAAGGACTGTGCAATCTAAAAGATGTTAAAAGAATAATATTTGTAACAGTGAAACTATTTCACAGATAACAGCCGTTATAATTCACTGTGTGATAAATTAACTGCAGTGATTTTTCACGGAACCAACTTAAAGAATCTAAATTATGTCTTTTTTTATTCTTTTAGGTAATTAATATGCACATTTTTTTGTATAGCAAAATATTTTGTCGCTTAAATACAAGCGGACAATATTCAATATATAAGTAATTCGATGATTTATCACGAGAAAGTGATTAAAAATAAATTTGAGGTAGATAGTTATATTTTTAATATTATTTTTTAATTTTATTTTTCGCAAACAATCTTCGAGTAGATAAAAAGATTACTAAGACACTAAAAAGATTAGTGTCTTATGACAATTTCAATGTTCTAACAAAATTAATACTTATTAGAACCCTTATTAGAACTTTTCAAGGAGCTTTTGTGGCATCCCAGAATGCATGTGCCGTGGTATTTTCCATCCAATTCACTTGTGCACAATAACTGAACTGTATTACGTAAGATGCCACCAATATTACAAAATATAGAGTTAAATAACACAAGATTATGAACAAAATATAAAAACCACGACATGACAGAAAAAGAACCCGTTCAAAAAATAATTACTTGTGTGTTACAAAATGTAATTGAGTAACTTGTGACCATAGTCAACTGTTACAGGAATAATGACAAACTAAATATGTCAAGAGAAGGGATGTTATGGGATGGCTAAACAATCGACTAAATTGCTAGTGATATTCGTTGCTTTCCTTTTGCACGCTACTTGTATGTAGTCATGTAAACATTCCCAAATGTATAATAATAGCCAATTAGCCTTCCCACCGTTATTTTGTCATCTACTCCCAAACATCAAACATTTATAAATATACTAGCTTTTGTTCGCCGCTTCGCTCGCATTAATGTAGATTTAACAGTACTTTTTTCTGGATAAAAGATACTTTGTCTTTTTCTGCACCTTTATAACATGCATGCAAAATTCCACGATGATCCGTTGGATAATACAGGGCCCAGACTTCAATTGCCGCCAAATTAGCACTCCAACAGCTGCTTTTTCTAAAAGCTGTATCCTTATAATGACTTTGAATTTTAAAATATCACTTTACCACCGTATTTTAAACATGTTAAGGAAGCAATTTATGAAAAAAAAAAAAACAATTTTTTTAACCCATCACATGACGAACACCTTAAGACGGAAAGCGTAAACAATCAAACTCACGTTCGCATTTACGATATCAGTTAAGATTTCTGCTAAATCACTATTATTTGTATTTTTTATAATTATATTTTTTAATTTTTATAATATATTTTTTAACAAACCTTACTATAACGTGGTAGAAACAGTATTGATAGAATTTTACCATATAATTAGTGTAGATAATTCAACTTTCACCTTTAATGTCCATTTCTGATTTTGCTTTGTTCTCAGAGAACTCATTGTAATGACGTAACTGCGGGTCAGAAGATGGCGGTGTGAGATCTTACGAATTACGCTGCGTCGTGATATCCAATATGGGAAGTATTTCGAGTTATGAAAAGCCGCGAGTCTATTTATCTTATGAAATATTTCTATATTATATCTATACTAATATTATAAAGAGGTAGTTTGTGAGTTTGTGACGTTGTACGGGGTAATCTCAGGAAATACTGTACCGATTTTGAAAATTATTTTACCAATATAAAGCCACGTATTTGTGATTGTCATAGGCTACATATCATTACGCTAAAAACCATAGGAGCGGAACAGCAATGAAGAACGTTGCAAAATCGGGGTATTTTTTCCTTTTCAGAGCTTCCGCTGCGTCTTAGCCCAAAATAACTATTCCACGCGTACGAAGTCGCGAGCAGAAGCTATTAACTAATATTATCTATACTAATATCATAAAGAGGTAAAGTTTGTGAGGTTGTAGAGGGTAATATCTGGGGAGTCGGAGAAAAAATGGTCGAACAAAAACGTTTCTTACGAACTCTGCCTTAACGATGAGAGATATATGATTGAGTTCTAGAAAAAAGTTGTAGCTTGATACCTATTACCACCCAACGAAGTGGGCACGGGTCAGCTAGTATTCTTATATTATAGTACTTGCCTTTTTTCTATACTAATACTAACTTCTGCTTCTGTCTGGTTAGCTACCAATACCGAGTTGAAAATCTATCACCAAGCACCTGTTGGTATGTATCGACAGCTACATTTGAGAGCCAGTCACCCTCTAGCTTTGCCGTGTTTACCATTTTAGACCACATCGATATTAACCATCAGGTGAGCTTATGGTCAAGGCAGGATTGCCCAAATCGTCGATCGCGATTAATTTTTGAATTGATGGCGAGAAAAATTTTCCGATGTAGAGATATAGTGATTTATAGATTTTGTTTTAGTTTGTAGATAACTAAACAATATTTAATGAATAAACAGCTAATATGTATACATAAGTATACTTGCAGCCTTTCAGAGTCGATTAATCGTAGTCTAATAATTTTGAGGTGGATCGCTACCAGTTCAAATTTGAGTATCCCTGCTATAAGGTATATAAAAATATTATAATTTCCACAATTACAATACATTTATTTACAATACTAGTAATAAGGTCGTTTGAATGTATTAAGCCCGTTTACTTATCCACTTTTCTCTCGTGCTTAAGTCGCGTCGCCATTAAATTTACAAAAACTTTTGATAGAGTGAACCGATTTTAATGAAACCAAGAGTACATGTTACTCGAGGATATGCTATTTTCGTGTTGAGGTTTTATCGTGAACACAGTACTTCAGCAGTGATCAAACAAACAGACAGATAGACAGACAGTCATTTCTAAAAATGATTGAAATGTATTTTATTACATATTCCCAGACACCTGTAAACATTTATTTTTACAAAAATCAAAAAAGTACAGCACATTACATATCATTATATTTATAGATATTTTTTTTATGTCATAAGTGGCAAACGAACAGAATATATATATATATAGAATATTATCTTCTATATACCTAGTTATCTATCATCACAAAGACATTCAAGATTCAGCAAATAACCCTAGATGAACTCGCAGTGATGTATGTCGCGCACGAGAATGCATTTCGATTATTAATTAAATAGTTGCGAAAACCAACGGCCACGACCAACCGATATCGTGTCAAGATCAGCACATTTATGTCGTAATCAGATAAGTTTTATAACATCCGATACGACAATTTTATGGTATTCGTATTTTGACTTCGTTATAAGCACCGTTAATTCTATATACGACGTTTTGCCGTGTTTTTAATGCAACCTTAATACAAATTAATCCCTGGACTACCTATACCGTAAAGGTTTAAGCTCCAAACAAAGGAATGTAGACCTAACGAAGCACTGTTGGTAAAATAAGTTTTCGATCACCAGGCCGTGGATGTTCCGGCGGGGAAATGGCAGATTACAATTTAAAAATGGCAATAAAAGATAACAATAATCCGCCATAAAGGAAATAATCACAATGAAAAATGTGTAATACATGTAATTAATATAAACAACGTAACATAGCAAACGTATAATATTTAATATTTAAGTCAAATAATAACAGTATTTGCTCACAGTTTAAACGACTGTTAACAAGACTAATAAAATTGACGACAGCAGAAAAAAGAGGCAGATCAAGAGTCTGCAGAAAAAAAAACAAGAAAAAGAAACCGTATTTATTACTAAATTTAAAAAACTTGATCAACAAAAATGATGAACATTTTATTTTTTGATTGATTATTTTTAGACTTTATCAAGATATCATTTTAATAATATTTTAACAATTAAAATAAAATTTTGGGGTGTAAGGGTTGTCGAATAACATCGAAGCTTTGAGACATCCAAGTCAACTTGACCTGCATGTGGTGAACCCTGCTGAATAACGAACGAGGGAATGGCGAAAGCGGGGTGGTAGGGTTTTACAGCCTGACTGGGTCGCGATATATGGCGAAAAAGCCCGTCATATTGATTCGCTTCTGCGGGTCGCGTTTCGGGATCAGCCTGTGCATATCCAGCCTTTCGCAGGCTGGCATGACAACGGCGACCGGCGATGGATACTATGTCACTCGGTGGTCGCCATTGTTTTTGGATTGTACTGTGCTTACCATCAGGCACAGTGCAGTCATTTTGCCGTTGCTACAATAAAAAAAAATTAGGTTAAATAATTATACATCATAAGTATAGAACCGATGTATATCTGGAAAATTATATATAATGAGCTTTTCGTGCACAAAATTTCATGAACATCAGGCAGTACAAGCAGATAGTCAAAATGATTGAATATCATACGCTTAATCGATGTCATTTTAAATTTTAGAAACAAAAATAAATGTACGAACATAACAACATATTTATTTATATTGACATGTAAACAATGATGTATACTAGAGGTCCACATTTTTTAAACATTTTCTATGTACAAACAATTATCTGATGAAATATCATATCGTCTTTGTCGTATCGTATATTGAAAAAGGTAATCCAAGAATATTTTATCTAGACACTCAAAACTGTGTTTTAAATTTACCTAAAAATGTTTGAATCAGTAATTTTAATAATTTAAAGGTTATATTAGTGATTATTTAGAATTGAGAATTATTGATAAATGTATGTTTTAAGTATACATATAATTATTATGAAGGTCAGGATTATATTATTTCAATCACTTTTCCACTTCAATGTATGCTTAAAACGTGTTTTTTAGCGGCAGCTTCTGCAATGTGGATTTCACAAACATACAATTAACAGACAAGGAACCAACGAACGAAACAGAACGGTAGCGAATCAAGAATGTTAAACTATTAACACTATAAACTAAAACCTTCTACTAAAACTAAGTGTATAAATCATTAGAGTAAAGGGATCATAAAAGACGCGGGCATACAAACGTACTAAAGACACAGGGAAGTTTTTGAAGTTATACTTCTATTGGCGCGTTAGGGAAAAATTATGTGATTAAATTGTTACGATACGCTCGCACACCGTCTCGAAAAACCGACACCCTGAAGTTAGCTATAGTCAAGATTTTATTTCTTTGTATTTGTTATGTTATAAAAAAGTAAGGTTATGCTAATCTTCCTTTCCGCTTGAATACTACATAATACACTAGATTACGATAAGCCTAAGACATTTTTTTTTAAATCTACTAATAATAATATTGTATTCAAACCGTCAGTTTTTATTTGCATGCATAGCCAATCAAATTGCCAACGCAAAACCTCATTCATTACAATTAATAACTCATTACATGTAAAACCTCCTTACTTATTATATAAATAATGTCAAATGTTGAGGAAAGGGTCACTAACAGAAGAAAATGACATCTTCAATAAAGCGGTTTTATTTAAAAAATAGTGAAGAGTGATTATTAAAATCCTCAGAGGATTCTGCATGTATATTTATTTAACTTCAAATCTAAATTTACCGATTTTCGACTCATACTTTCCATATATCTGTAGCATTTTGTACACATCTGGAATTTGAAATAATTGTAACTAAAAATATGAATAATAAATTAATTTACTTATGCATTTTGTCATATAACACGTTATATCTCTTTTTATATCATAGAATACATAAACTTTTCGATACGCATACGTATAATATAATACGCTATGCAGACCGAACAGATTATTCAAAAGGAATTTTATACACACAAGTGTCTTTGTCACCACCGTCGTTATTATTTGATTTGGATGTAATTTATAAAAAAAAAGACATAGGACAGTAAACTTTGTAACTATTCTGCATAACAACTGCATTTTTGATAAAAATATGTATTATACTATGCAAATAGTTGTTTTTTCTTTACCTTTATGCACTCATCTCTCGAGGAAAAAGTATGAACTTTCATTACCCAATATTAGCTTTTTATAAACTTTTTACAAAAACAAAGTGTCAGTCCTAACTAATATCAAATAAATAATTTGTTAATATTTATTGACAAAAAATATTGTTTTAAGAAGAATATATAGAAGTTTATTATAACGTAAAGTTCATTACAGAACCCTAAAAAGTGTTGGATAATGTACGTTCCACTTTCTCTGATAAACGTGAACACTGAGTAAGTAGGCAGTTACTTCTAGATATGGTTACGTAATAAACGAGCTTATCTGCCAGGAAAACTCGATCCAAAACACATACACATCGACTTGCTTATTTGTATTTGTCTCGAGTTTTTATAAACTATTCATTATACGGTCTATAATCTATACTTCTATACTAATATTATAAAGAGGTAAAGTTTGTGAGTTTGTGACGTTGTGGCGTTGTAAGGGGTAATCTCAGGAACTACTGGTCCGATTTGAATAATTCTTTCAGTGTTATATAGCTCATTCATCGAGAATGGTTATAGGCTATAATATCACCACGCTAAGGCCAGTAGGAGCGGAGCACAGATGAAAAAATATTCAAAATCGAGATGTTTTTTTTTTTGAGAGCTTCTGCTGTGTGTCAGCGTTTCCCCAGAGAACCATTACTACGTGGACGAAGTCGTGGGCAGGGGCTATAATCTATATACTAATATTATAAAGAGGTTAAGTTTGTGAGTTTGTGACTTTGTAGGGGGTAATCTCAGAAACTACTAAACCGATTTTGAAAATTCTTACCAGTATAAAGTCACATTATTTGTGAGTGTCATAAACTACATATCATCACGCTAAGACCAATAGGAGAGGAGCAACAACGAAAAATGTTTTAAAATCGGGGTATTTTTTCCTTCCGCTGCGTCTTAGCCCAAAATAACTATTCCACGCGTGCGAAGTCGCGGACAGAAGCTATTAACTAATTATATTATCTATAATTTATACTAATATTATAAAGAGGCAAAGTTTGTGAGGTGGTGGGGGGTAGGGTGGGGAGTCGGAGAAAAATGGTAGAACGAAAATGTTTCTTACGAACGCTGTCTTAATTATTTAATATATATGATTGAGTTCTAGAGAAAAGTTGTAGCTTGATAATGCCTATAACCGTCCAACAAAGTGGGCACGGGTCGGCTAGTTATTATAATATTTTGGACGGATGAATATATATGAATTCTAAAAAATAACAAAAAATCGTTGTTGGATTCGATTCGAGCCGCAATCTTTTTAAAAGGAAGCTGACACCTTTTTAACCATCATCAGCGTCAGCCTGTAAGTGACCTATTGAAGGTCATACGCCTCTTCCCGGAGGAAAGTAAGGGCATAATCACCACGCCAGACCACGACGTATTGGCGATTTCAAACTCTCAAAAATAATAATAAATCCATTATTCTATGTTTTCCAACACACAGTAGAACAATTCTCAGTTTCAGGTTTCCTCACGATGGTTATCTTCAGCGTCATGCGATAATACAACCAATTTAAATTAGTAAATGTACGCGTATTCCAAATAATTCGTTAGCCGGGGTTCGACCCTGCGGACATCAGACCACCACAACTTTTTAAACAAATCCTTTTTAATTTAAGTCTATATTGTATAACACGCGTTTTTCTGTGTACTTTTAGTAGTAACATTTTCCACTATAACAAGTCACTATAACGCAAGTCTCTCCTGTCATCTCAATCTGTTATGTTGGTATTTTTATTCTTTACTAGCTTTTGCTCGCGGCTTCGCTCGTTTTAATATAGATTTGACCTCTGGATCAGTACTTTTTCTAAATTAAAGGTGGGGTACCTTTTCTATACATTTGACATGCAAATATCATTATGATCGGTTGAGTTGTTACGGTATGCATGTGTAAGAAATCAACTCATTATTTATAATATTAGTATGATATATGGAATCACTGTGTTATATAAGATTTTGCGTAATATAACTCGGTTATAGCTTATAAGTTAAGTCTATGAGGAATTAATACGGAACTTGAATTCTGAGATGTCACATAAAGTATACCATCTTGTTCTTGTTGGAACACTGAAATCTACATCCATACATTTCTAATAATCACCCATGTGATAATGGAACTAATAATCCTCTATTTATTTATTCAATATAAAGATCATTTTATTATTATATTCTTAACGTAAGTGAGGTTGCACGGAGATCTTTAAACATATTGACGTTTAATTTGGTTGCTCAATTGTCGTTCTATTTCATTTTATGGTCGTACTGTAAAGTAAATATTTGGTCTTAGTATCTTCGTTAGTACGATTGTACCAACTGGACTAGTTACCCAGTCTTCAATAAAAATGCCAAAAATAGTAAAAAAAAAGAAGATTATCTATAAATTAAATCAATTCGGAGTTATGATATAGAATGTAAACTTCTAGACACCGCAGAATCTCCTTAAAAAGCTTTGTTAATAAACCCTTCGCTAAAATTACAATGTAACTATACTATATTGAATTGAATAAATATAATGAAGGTGCAAGTATTTAAATCTACGTCGATTCACAAAATCGAAATTAAAAGTAATTTATTCATTTTAGGCCCTAAGAAAACGTTTATGAACATTAAAACTACCACCGGTTCGGACACACAACACAATCACCGAGAAGAACAGTCAAGAAACTGGATCTGGTTTATATTTTTAACATACATATATTTAGAATATTTATTAACATTGTAATAGTTTTTAGTGGATGCACAAAGAGACGTCACAGTTACAGATATCACTTGATCCACCCTATAATAGATTTTTGATAACAATACCCGCTTGACATTGCAATTAAAATTACAGTCCGGCAATTCGGTAATATGCTTTTAGATTTTATTGTCCTCATGTGCTAACTACTGAACTATCATATATGGGTGCAGGAATTCTTTATAGTCATTTTTAAGATTTACAGTCCCGTAGTGTAGTTTTTATGTACCTTATAAAACTTAATCGGCGACTTGATTACAATACATCGATTTTTCTCTACTTTCTGTAAATATAGTATACATGTATTAATACTTAGAAACTTAGAAGAACTAAGGACACAGACGTAAGCGAATAGCAACTTCGTTTTATACTATTTTTTGCACTACCATCTTCAATAAACCGTAAACTTAAATGTGACAGACAGGCGCCACTCCAGATAGGTCAAGAGGTTGATTGCGATGAAAATCAACGTTCAATACATCTGACAGTAATACCAAATTGATTACATATTAAACTCGAAGCGTAATACGGGTTTCGATATAAAATATATAATAACGCCGAACACTTAACGACTTGCGGTGCCATGCTGAAAGTACCTGAAGGATATTCCATTCACCAAAACATTAATGTATTATTTTTATTACCCTCGAGATGTTAAAAAATGGATTTCTTGCTTCATGAGAACTAATTGACGACTATTTTTTTATGGCATTAACATTTAATCCTCATATCCATTTTGTTGACTTTAACGTAACACTGTTTATTATTTTATCATTACTATTTCAACTAAATGATATATATATATATATATATATATGTCTGCGCTGGTTGCAGTTGCGATAAAAAAGGTTTGATTAATTCGGCGTGATGCTTTTTTTGGTGATCGCTACGAATGCACAACGGTCGGAAGGATATGGGAAAAAATAGGACTCACCTTTTGGCTGTTATCACGGTTGTAGGAGGCCTCTCTTCATTCACAGACACTTCTGTTTGCACCTTTCACTTTTATTTTCTAACTATATTATGGAACGTTTATAATGCAATTTGTTATTTAAAAGTCACTCACAAAGATGTGCGCAGTAGTAATTTCGTATACGGACTGACTTAAGCACCGGTGAGGGGGTTGGGGGGAGGAAATATGACACTTGATGGATTTAAAGGACGGATAATACCGCTGTGCAATGCAACGCCTCTTAACCATTTTAGCCTAAACAATATATATATCCTAAGCCCGCCTGGCTAGTAACTACTCTCTGTTGCAAATCTACCATCAAACAAGCTAACACTGGTCACCTCTGGACACGGACGGATGTTGTTCGCTGACGCAGGCCGGCATGACAACGGCTACCGGCGAGGGATAACGCATCTCTCGGTAGTCGCCTTTGTTTTTGGATTCTACTGTGCTCACCATCAGGCACAGTGCAGTCACTTTGCTGTGCTACAATAAAAAAAACGTTGTCCCGACCTAATAATAAAAAAATCATGATAATAATTAAACTTTCCTTATGAATCACTTTATCTACTGGTGAAAACAGCATGAAAATCCGTTCAGTAGTTTTTGAGTTTATCGCGAACAGACAGACAGAGGACTTTGTTTTATAATATGTAGTGATCTAGATTATTATTCAGTATACATTTAACTATAAATGGACAAGATATAAAACTATAACACTGTCACTTAAATCACTAAACACGGAGCTTTGAGTCCCTGAAACACGCAATATGGAACAACATTTGTTTAAATGTAAAAACTTATTTAATTCTACAATTGTCTACTTTTTTAACGAACTACCCAAGCCATATCCCTGTGAAGTAATTATCGACGAAATTCCAAAATATTGTAATCGTCAGCGAGCAAATAATTGCCCTTAAATCACGGACACGTATATTATATCTCACCGGTTGAATTATAATCTCCACAGTAACAAGACATCCGTGCAGTAATTTAGGATCCGTTTCGAAATTCAAACAAACCACTGTGCAGTAAATTGCTATACAATCACCGAGAGAATGGATGGATATGACAAAATGATTGAAGGCCGCCGGTCGACTGAACACTTTATTTTATTATTGCAGCAACTTATTTACATTAAATTTATAATAGCGCATCCCGCATTAGAATGTGTTTGATCCGTTAAATATTATTGAAGCCTTCTACAGATTTACGATAGAAGTGTCCAATTCTAATCCAAGCAGAATGTTAATAGACAAGGTGATGTAATAGTCTTCATGTTGGGTTACGAGGTTATAACTACGATTTCAGCACAAAATGGTATTTTTAATGAAGAACATAAAGGGATTCCAATTAAAGAAACTACGGCTGGGCTTTCGCAAGTCAGATTGTGCCGCTGGTACACAGTTTCGTCCTATCCATTTGAGTTGTTAGCAAGGACATAGTTTAGTGGACTTCGAGAAAGCAATATGTTGTTTTGTTACAACAATCATCCAATATAATTAATTCTAAAGAGCTAACAGAATGACTAATCTCAGCTAAAGGTTAAACAGTACTTCGTGGTCAAAAGACAGTTGGAGTTACGGATACGCAGTTTAAGTGTAAATTAATTTATGTAATTCACAATGACTTTCTTTGGTATACCTCGAGGAACTAATACCTTGGTACAACATCCTGTGTAAGGGGGAGGAGTACGGAAGGGAGAAAGAGGAAGGGAAAGGGGAAAAGGAAGTGGGCCTCCGGCGCTCTCACTGGCCGAACGAAACGCAACAATGCAAGCACTGTTACTTCACGTCGGTGTTCTGTGAGGGGGTGGTACTCCCCCGGGCGAGCCGACCCATTCATGCTGAAACTAGTAATAGCTACAGCGTGGCTCTACCGCCTTCTATTTTGAGAAGTATGAACTTCATTAAGAAAACCTACAAGTACTATAAGGGAAAGGCATCGCATTATGCTTGAACTACGATATAGAACATGACAGAGACAGTTTTATCTCGAACTGATTATACCGATGAAATACCATAGATGAAATCATCATTTTGTATTCCTCTGTTTCTTCCGGCAAAAGCGGACTGATTGTTTTTTCCTTCTAGAACAACAAATAAATACTTTCCCTATATCTCTCGTTATTTCTCTTATATTTTATTTCTTTGTTTGCGAGAATTTTAAAAATCGTAGTATAGATGTAAAATTGTAATAATTTTGCAAGGCTTCCAGCTCTTATAATATTTAATGGAAATATATAAATAATAAGCGAAAAATATTATGGAAAAAATTAAAAAGACGGTGATTTATATAATTGTATAATATATAAATATTTGATCTAAAGTTCTCATCAAAGAATAAAACACAAGAATACTTTGGTATAAAACACCGCCTACATTTCCTCTTAAAGCTTAGACGATGAAATTTATTAGTGCCAGTCAACGCAAGTAGACGTTATTGTTTTCTAAATAGTAAGAATTAACGTGATTGCTTTTCTGTATTCGGTTAATTACTTTGCATACAATATATGTTTCGTCATATTTCAAAATGAGCTATATCCAATTTTAATGATTCGTATGGCATGTTTATGTTTTTTAACATATCTGGTTTTTATACACTGAGGACGAAGTTGAAATTTTGCCGTCCATAAAGGGTTTGTAGCTACCGAGTATGCGATCCTCTTTGGCAGGCTGAAACTTTGTATATATTGTAAATAGAACGTTGTTCAAACAAATAAACGATCGCGTCACTATAAATACTTTAAATGGTCATATAAATAAACAGTTTATTTTACGCTCTCCGAGTATTATTATTATAACGCTGTCCGTGTCAGTCTAGAATCTTATAGTAGTGAGCCCGAAGCTCCTACAGGTTTGTCTTTTTTTTAATTCTTCATAGTTTACATGACCAAAATTTGAACGTGTACAAAAAATATTAGGAACAGCTAAAATTGGATTTAGCTCATTAGAAATGTAATGTAATGTAATCACATTTCAATAGTTTACTAAAAATTAAGCGTAATTTTGCACGAACACTAACTATTCATTTTTCTTTCAAAACTATTCCTTAAAACAGAGGTATATAGAGGATAACAGTGAGATTTTATCTCAAGCTTTATTGAAACAAACAGAAAACGAGATTTATTTTGATAATAAGTTGGAGAGAAACAGTGTTATCATAAATGGTAGGTAAGTTGCGGACCGAAGTCAATGATTCTTGTGCGAGCATCCTGCACCTTGACACAGATGTTAAATCGATACGTATAAAATTAACATCTGTATTGTATAATTTTACATAATAAATACGCTTTTGTGTTAGATTAACAATAATGAGGTGGTAGTTGTTTTTATAAACAGTTTTGATTAATTTTTGTATGACGTAACATCCAATTAATTCGCTGCCGGCCGTAATTAAAATTGTGTTTAACTATCAACGTTCGTTAAATTCCTTTAATGTAAATTTTAGTCAACGGTAGAGGCTGAAGTTATTTTTTAAATAGTGGTATTTTGATTTTTTTTTTCTCTTACCTTATATTATAATACTAGCTGTACCTGGGACTTCGTTCGCATGGAACCTAATGTAAACAGTGACTAATAATTAAGTCGCGTTGTCATTAAAATTACAATAACTTTTGATAGAGTGAACCGATTTTAATGAAGTCAAGAGCAAATGTTATTCAAGAATAGGTTTCATGATTTGGTTTATCGTGAACGCTTTTAACGTTTACCAGTGATGCGTGCTCAAACGTACAGAGAGAAGTTTCTAAAAATGATTGAACTGTATTTTATTCCTTATTTCGAGACACCTGCGACATTTTTTTCCACAAAAAGTAGAGACGTTAGATTTACATTATTATTATATGTATATAAATATACGAACACATAATATTTCTATCTAATACTTGGTTCGTTCCTGCGTGTATCGCTACGGAGTTTTGTCTACGGTCGCAATAAATGCAGGTGTGGGAACAACAGCACGACAACTTAGCCTCTGGTTTTAATATACACCAAAGGAAATGCAAATATTAAGGTATTATTGGAATTATAATGTAATAGAATGGTTTTCTTCGCCTTTATCGGAATTACTTTTGAGGTTATTTTTTAACGCGACAAGTAGCCGAAACTTCGTCACGCATGTATGGGAGTAGTATAAGAATGGTAAAATATTAAACTATAAGTAATATACATGAACTGTGCAATCACGGAGAAATTACGATCAATCAACAGCAGGTACTATCATGGTACCTTATAAATATAGAAGTATAAAGAACCGGATAGGATGGGAGTTCCGATCCAATTCCGATTCCGATCCGATGATGCAATTTTATAGCAAATGCAAATGAATAGCTTAGTATAGTTTAGCTAGGACAGACGCGTCTTTTTTCGGTAACAGCCCAAGCCGAGGTGTGCGTGCACCCTTGTGTATGTTACCCAAAACCCAAAATCGGCTGAGCGCCCTAAGCGCTTGGCCTTAGTAGTCCGGGGAAGTAGTAAAGACCTTGCCAGGTCAATAGCATAGTCAGTTCGAAAAAAAAAAAACCGGATAGGATATACACTAATTATTATCGAAGTGAAGATCTCTTTAACTGCGTTGAACGATGTGTAGTAGAGGAAAACTTATGGATTTGCGTCACCGATGACCTCGACAAGCGACGAGTAACGTAGCGCAGAGGTCCTAAACTTTAAAGATAACGGAACACCAACCAATAAATACCTTTTATTTTATGGAACCCCATATCAAATTATTACAAATCAACACTGAAATTTATGTAAGAATATTTGTTTAAAGAAATGTGTAATATAATTGAAACACATTATTCGCGCATTGGCTCTGGCCACGTGTGCTGCTAGGCCATACATCGTTCGGGCTGAATGCTTCCTTCCTATTTACATAAAGGTAATGAGTCTTTCTCATCACATATTTTGCGATATTTCAAAATAATATTTGTAACCGTGGTTTTTTTTTTTTATAGTAGCACGGCAAAGTGACTGCACTGTGCCTGATGGTAAGCACAGTACAATCCAAAAACAACGGCGACCACCGAGTGACACAGTATCCATCGCCGGTCGCCGCTGTCATGCCGGCCTGCGAAAAGCTGGATATGCACAGGCTGATCCCGAAACGCGACCCGCAGAAGCGAATCACTATGACGTGCTTTTTCGTCATGTCAGGTTGTAAAGCCCTACCACCCCGCTTTCGCCATTGCCTCGTTCGTTATTCAGCAGGGTGCACCACGTGCAGGTGAGGTTGGCTTGGATGCCTCAAGTCTTAGATGTTATTTGACACCCCTTACACCGGTACCCTTACTGGTATTATTTAATAGCTAATAATAAATAATTTTAGCGGAACCCTGATGACTATTCTACGGAATCCAGTTTGGGAATTCTTGGGGTAGCGGACTGCGTACATGTAATATTGATATTTTGTATTTAACTTGTGCAGCCCATCATATGCTTAATTAATTAATAAACTACATCAAAATAATATAATTATTGCTCGGAAAGTCAATAGAAAAGCAATCTAATTTTAATAATTTCAAATATTCAAAATAGAACTGATTTAAATATACAAAAAAAACACAGTTATTCCATTGTTTTGAATTTTCACTTCTGTACGCAGTCCATGTGACTGCTTCGATTTTTTTTATTATCACAACTGTGCCAAACGGAAGCGAGATAATTATAAAGCCAACAAATCTCAACTATGACCATAAATTTTTATATAATTAGTTTAACATAATTGTAAATAGAATAATTACATCATTAATAGTTTGGTATTTAAATACAATTTCTTAACACGGTGTAATATATATGTACAATAAACAACAAATTTGTAATGAAAAAATAATGAAATAATTTATATCAAACAACAATAGTTTTATAACTTTACAAAGTTTTTTAAGTAATTAAATGCTTAACATAGATTCCCATGTTGGACGCAATATATGCCCTAATAAAAGTTTACTTATCAAATACATTTGTGCTTTTTTTTATGTCATTGGTGCCAAACGAACATGTGGGTCACCTGATGTTAAGTGATCACCACCGTCCATGGACACTAACAACACCAGAGGAGTTGCAAGTGCGTTGCCACCCTTTGGGGGAAGGGTTAGGGGAGGGAGAGGGAGAGGAGAGAGGAGGCGTGGTGGGCCTCCGGCGATCTCACTGACCGAACGAAACGCAACAATGCAAGCACTGTTACTTCACGTCGGTTTTCTATGAGAGGGTGGTACTACCCCGGACGAACCGACCCATTCATGCTGAAACCAGTAATAGTTTCAGCGTGGCTCTGCCACCATTATGCTATTCCATTCTTATAATCGTAATATGCAGCTAAAGTTTATTCAAGTATCGTATGTGGTAGCATTAACACTACACCTATTTATTCTGTATAGCCCTTCAAAAAAACCAACAGTATGTAATCCATTCCAAAACACTGGTCATAAGCAACAAGTGTAGTGATCTGTTACGAATTTGCATTAGGGTTATAGATGTTTAAATTTTAGATTTAACATTAAGTAGACTAAAATGTATACTTATGTATACAATCAAATAGTAGAGGACACTACGGTGAAGTAGGGCAATACATTTCGAATATGTATGTCTATTATTTTTAGCATAATCTGCAGCCTAAACAACAAGATGGTCTTTCACTTATGAGATATCATCTGATTCACCTTAATTGTGTAAGTGACGGGAGTACATAATATTAGCAGGTTTTCTTATCTGTATATACTTATGTATGTAACGGAATTTTGAAAGTTATTTTATCCACTTAAAAATATCCAATTAAAATTATATTTCGCACACTTATCAAGGACCGATGAACATAAATAATCTAATAATATCGCATTCATTTCATTAAATAATTTATTTATCGAATGAGTAATTCATTAGGTTAATACATTTTAATTAGGAATTAATTAATTAAAGTCCCACGTAATTAGATTAGATTACGAAATAATTCATAGTACAAAATGATAACCTGTTGTCTCATATATACATATGATGAAACAAAAAGATGAATTTTCTAATTAGTATTAAATCTAAGTTCGTTAAAAGACAAAACATAAATAAATAATATTAAAAAAACACGCTTTTGTAGGTAACGGAACTAAAAATTAGAAAATAATTTTTAAACATGAAAAGTATTGTTGCTACAAACATATAAGTATGAAGTCTGTAGAACAAATAAGAGTAGATGGTTAAAAATAAGTTTTTTTAAAAGCAATACTCATCTGAATGAGTACCTCGTTAAAAAAGTTTCAATGCTTTTGCAGTTAAATTTTTATTTGCTTCTCTATATTAATAACATAAATAATACTACTTCATTACATAGTATAAAACAAAGTCCCCTACCGTGTCTGTCTGTCTGTTCGCGATAAACTCAAAAACTACTGATTTTATTTTCAAACGGTTATCACCAGTAGATAAAGTGATTCATGAGGAACGTTTTGGTATATAATTTGTCAAGGATTTTTTTATAATCAGGGCTGGACAACGTCTGCCGGGCCCGCTAGTGTTAGATAAGATGCAACTGATACATACGAATGCATTTGTAACTTTAGATTTAGACGTATTTTTTAATGTAGGATTACGTTTCAGTTCAGTAATAATGATATCAAATGACGATTTACGCAAGGATAATACTATCGAAAGCGGACTGGTTTTTAAACGCAGTGGAAAGGCAAGTTTTTTACTTTAGGATAGTAGCTATAATTCACAATTAAAAATGGCATATCACCACACAAAGTCCAGTTGCATGTTCTTATCTTGTACTATATATAACTAACTGCGTCCCGCGGTTTCGCTTATGCTAAATTATTTCTGCTCTCGGCAGCCCATGCTCCGCACCGCATCATAAGGTCCATTCGCAGTATAACATCGTTCTCGGTTAGCGTTCTTTCTAACCTGACCTTGGATAATAATTGCTCCACTCCTAAGGGCTGTAGGGAGATATTGGATAGGTTTATTTCCCAAGACATTTCTTGAATCTTTCTATACCATTGTATAGAAATGTAAAAAGATTTTTTCATATCTGACTTAGAGTTCCAGAAAGTAGTACTTCAAACAAGCTCGTAGAGCCACGCTGAAGCTACCACTGGTTTCAGCATGAATGGGTCGGCTCACCCGGGGTATTACCACCCTCTCACAGAAAACCGACGTGAAGTAACAGTGCTTGCATTGTTGCGTTTCGTTCGGTTAGTGAGAGCGCGAGAGGTCCACCTCTCCACCCCCTTGCCTCTTCCCCCACTCCCCCCTCCCCCAAACACAGGTTGCCAACGCACTTGCAACTCCTCTGGTGTTGCAAGTGTCTATGGACAGTGGTGATCACTTAACATTAGGTGACCCACATGTTCGTTCGCCTCCTATATTATAAAAAAATATATATTTTGTATTGAGGTTATACAACCGATAGCGCAATTTCATTCAATTAGAAATAGCCAGAGAGAGAAAGTTGCGTAGACGGAACATAATGTTTTTTCCTTACGTGACGATTTTTACCATTGAACACCTACCGCAAGGCGTGTAGAGGAACTTCGTCCCAGAAACGTATTGCATATAAATCTATACATACAAATGCTTATCTTTATGTGCTAAAACTTTCCTATGTGTACATATAGTCTAGCCTAGTAAAAGAACAGAAAGAACAATTGTGTCTTTTCCAAAAGAATTACATACTAAGAAATAGTAGGGGAAAATAGAACAAAAATGTTGTGACGTCGTTTTAAAAACAAGATAAACAGATTTAATGATAAAAATATTAAAGAACTTGTCTTTCCAACTGTATATAGTATAATCGAGAGGCGTCTGGCGCAATTTAAACTGACATCGCCGCGGGCAAGGCAGCTCAGCGGTCAGTGCTCATGTCCCGAGTTGGCACACAAACCGATACGTGTGGCAAACGGCCATACGGCGAATTGCAAACACCTACTTGTTCCCCCCAACTTTACGCGTACAACATTATGTTAATTATATCAAGTTTCAATTTTAATATTAGTATAATTTATTTAATCGTTAATAATTAGATTAGATTAATCTTTACTTATTGTTGGTGCATGCCGTGCATTTCTCTAAATATGACTACATTTAAATTCAATTACAAAATTGTTACTATCAGTATAGATTATTGGAACCGGCTATATATCGTATTTCGATTCAAAACGTAAGGAAAAGAACAGGCGAATCGAAAGCAAAACAACATGTTAATTTCGTTTCTAATTCATTCCTAATTCAAATAGGCTTCATATTTTTCATTAGACTTCATCATGGAATATTATTTATTTTTCTAACATTTACAATTTGTTATACCTATGCCAATGTAAGTTGTTTTTTTTAACATGGATTGCCGTTCGGTCTTTAAGAACCAAATAGCTTAATTAAATTATTGCAGATTTGGAAAGTTGTACAAGTTTCGACTTTGGGAACCCGATAGCCACTTCTGTTTCTGGCACTAAGTCTAACTATTTTTGCTGGTTTGAAGGTAGATGAAAACATAGATACTCCCACTCTGTTCTTAGGAATAGCAACTTGTATTGTTGGTATGAAAGCAATAATGCTGTTGAGGTTTTTTTTTCGAACTGACTATGGTTAAGGTTATGGTTAACTGACCTAGCAAGGTCTTAACAGCTTCATCGGACTACTAAGGCGAGCGCTTAAGGCACTCGGTCGATTTTATTTGACAACTAGCTCAAGGGTGCACGGCACACTTCGGCTTGGGCTGTTACCTGATACATGCAATTCGCGACCTATCTGAGCAAACCTAAGCTAAGCTAACTATTCATACATATATGAGTTGTTGAACCATATATGTGTATCAAGCCTACATACCTCAACAACTCTTATATATATTTCATATCGGATAATTTTCTAAACTCTTTCAGTTTGATAAGGGAAATAAAATAAAACTCTTTCACTTGCATGTGTAAGCGTGTATGCGTGCACATGGGTGGAGGTGACGTGTGTAATGTTGTCGCAGTGAAGTAAGATTTTTTTGTGTCACTGTATCGCGCGGACCTAGGCTTGAGCCGCTGCCGATGGAGGCCTAATCTGGTGTGCGGGAGCGAAATTGACCCCTTGCTGTTGAGGTACGTATATAACACAGTGATATTATTAGGCTCACCGCATGCCTGTTTGCTAGCGTGTAACATGAAATGTAACATTAATAAATACACTATTTTGTATGTTTTCAGTAATACTTGATACGAAACTTATCAATCTTACACCCGAAGTACGATAGTTGCTTATAGACGATGGAAAGGCATATAAAAGCAGATGCAATAATAAAATCTGTCCATGAATCGTATCCCTCACAGAGACTAGAACGAAATACGTTGTATATAGTGAGCAAATTATTATATTATGATGTAACTAGTGACACACTCCGGCTTCGCATGGTGCAAGTACTAGTGTCGCCTCATTGTACTGCGTGTCAAGTATGTAGACGACTTAGATTCATTCTTTTGAGACTTTGATATTAGTAGTTGATCAAAATCATATTATAAGTACATAAGATTCGTCAAACAAACCACTTTTTTTGTTTCGAGTTATTTGAAATTTGTGATATTTTCTTCGATAATCCGTGAAATTAAACGCTATGAAGACAATGACCTACATTTAGTGTCTAAGGTAACTAAAAAGTTTTATTCAATAATTATTAATTCTATATCCATCAAAATAGCGTTAGAAATCAATAACTATGTATTTTTTTATAACATGCGGAATATAACAAAGTTTTAAGAATTTTTAAGATGTACAATTTTGTAGTACTTAAATTTTTATTTATCTCATAAAGCTTAACTTACGTTAGCAATGAAGCAACCGAAAACTATGAGTTCATTAGGATACATCAATTTTCTTTTCATATATAATATACATGTATTATAAATATAGCTTCCAGGTAGAAATTCTCTAGATGATAGTGGTAAGTATTCAAGTACTTTATTTAGAAAGATTAAGAGATTGGAAAAGAGTCACCGATTTTTATGAATCAATATAATTAATAATATTTATTAAATGGTATAAACAAAATATTATGATAATTAATAACCATTAGAGAAAACTGGACACGTTGAGCCTTCTAAAACCCCATGCTATGTAGTATAAGTAGGGTATAGGTATCAATAACTCTTAATATCGTATGTTATATAGACTAATTATATAGAAGACTCGAATAAAACTAAACATATACCGTATTATTACAAAAAAGTTAAATACGTATTGAACTTGCTTTAAAAAAGTTTGATTACAAAAGAGTATCCCTTTGTTCACAGATGAGCATTATTTAAATTCTAAACATTCTCTAACACTTGTCTAAGTTGACAGTTCTTATTTTATTATTGTAATTAATTGTATATTTGCTGGCCTTTCGTAATAAATTATGCTTTTCGTGGGTATAATTACTTTGGATAAATTACATAAATTACACAATGTTAGAGATTCACAAGTAAATCATAACGACTAACTACTATATGATATTATTGACATTTGACTATTTATGAATCTGACATGATACTGTTATTTGACCTCACGCACTTTGACGTAATATATTAATCTTATAAATTGTTTATTTCAATAATTACATCATTTTCTTTTAACTAAAATGCCATAATAATGATAACGAATTTAACTTAAAATAAGTACATTTTCTTAACTAAGGTCTGAACAAAAATATTATCCATGAATTGAAATTGTTCGCAAAATATCTGTATGTAATGGAACGTTTTTGAATGATGAGATTGAACTGACCGAATGCAATTCAGAGTTGCTTGCATAAAAAACTTAAACCAGATGTTTAGCTAGACACCGCAAAAACACGCCTTTGTAAAAAAGTATTTTAAGTATTCTTCTTCATTTAAACTCTTCTTCATTTTTATTTTTGTAATAACACTGATATTTTTTTCTTTCACCGAATAATTTAAACCATTAATTAATACTGTGGAGATAAACAAACATCTACTTTTTGTATATATAGATGATGTCTAATGACGATGCATTTTATTTATAGTGGCACGTTTTTAAAAGATTGCGTAAATCACTAATACGTCTATAAATATCAAGTATTGTTTATAAACCTTGAGTATAATTTTCGTTCTCGACTGCAAAATGTCATGTCAATCGATTTATTATTCCTTATCGGTAATCAACAATCGATTGAGAGGTAACGACAGCCATTAAACAATATCGATATTATCTAGAAATGTGTGTCATCGACAAATTGAATTTATTAGTTAGCTAGTTTTTTGACAGGTTAAATCAAGTGGCGCAAGCGGTAACAATTTAGGTCCTTTATGCTTAGGTTATGAATAAAAGTTCTTAACACGCTTGCAGATATAACCATTAGTGAATTAACAAACTTTATGGCTAAATTACCACATCACATTACGACTCATCGAAAGACAAAGATACTTATATTATATATATATTATATTATATATATATATTATACTAATATTATAAAGAGGTAAAGTATGTGACGTTATGAGTTTGTGACGTCGTAGGGGGTAATCTCAAGAACTACTTGTACGATTTGAAAAAATCGTTCAGTGTTATATAGCTCATTTACCGAGGAAGGTTATAGGCTACACATCATCACGCTAAGGCCAATAGGAGCGAAGCACTAATGAAGAATGTTCGAAAATCGGGGTTTTTTTCCTCTTTTTTCCTAACTATTCCACGCCGACGAAGTCGCGGACAGAGGCTAGTACTTGATAATATTATAAAGAAGTAAAGATTCTGAGTTTGTTAGGTTGTAGTGGGTAGTAATATCTGAATGTAATAAACCGATTTTGAATTTTTTTTACCAATAGAAAGCCATATTATTTGTGAGTATCATATAGGCTATAATATATTGACCCGAAAATGAAAATATTTTTTTTAGGTGGATTTGCAAAGTAAGTCGGAGTAAAACCGGTCGACCGGTAACGTTTCTTACGGACGTTGCCTTATCGGTGAGAGTTACATGATTGAGTTCTAGAGCTTGATAATGCCTACAAAAAAGTTGGGGACAGCATATGTCTAACTTTTATATTTAAGGCACAAAAAATAGTTTTATATTTTTATTAAATAATTTAAATTCTTAAGTAATGCTTATTGATCATATTATCAACAACAGTTATGAATTCTTATAAAAAATACATGGCACTCAGGACTAACCGAATGACACTCGTAATTTCATGATAAGTAAAAATGTTTCCCGTCCAACGATGTAGGCGTGGGTCAGTTAGTTTTTTATAACAATAGACTGTGGCAAATTATTCTAAAAATAAATTAGTAGTTGAATTGGAGCGTTATGTCCTTAGGAGCGTATCAAATATATTTTCATAAATGTTCTTATTTACTAACCATAATAAATACTATAATCCTTATTATATTTTAATTTCATTTTTGGCAACCAATCTTTTAGATTACTACTGCCATTATCGAGTATGTAATAATATTTCTAGGGTAGTGGTAGCGTGGTAGAGCCACGCTGAAGCTATTACTGGTTTCAGCATGAATGGGTCGGCTCGTCCGGGATAGTACCACCCTCTCATAGAAAACCGACGTGAAGTAACAGTGCTTGCATTGTTGCGTTTCGTTCGGTCAGTGAGAGCGCCGGATAACCCACCTTCCCTCTCCCTTCCCCATTCACCCACCGCCAAACACAGGGTGGCAACGCACTTCTTTACACACTTAACATCAAGTGACCAACCTGTTCGTTTGCCTCCTATGATATAAAAAAAAATATTGCAAGCGTCTTGTTATTTTAATGTCCTAACAAATGGTGACTCCCTTGTTAGACCTTTTCGGGGATTTTTGTGGCACCTCAGAATTAATGCTCGATAGTATTATTTTCTATCCATTTCACTTGTGCAATATAATCGAACTATATTACGTAAAAAGCGACGAATATTACAAAATATAAAGTCAAGTAACACAAGATTATGAATGGAATATAAAAGCCACTGTATGACAAACTAAAATCCTGCCAAAAACTCTTATAAATTATTTTATTATATCTGCATCTGCAAAAAAGTACTATTTAAATTGGAGTCCCTTTAAACTGCCACTAATCCTCAAACGTGCCTCCGTTAAAGCTGCTATGTTTCTGTTGCATGATGAAACACAAAGTGCCGAAACGTGACACTACGACGCCTATTCAGTTTGTATAAGCCCGTCGTCTCTTACCTAAAAATGAGTGAACATGCCTAACAAAAACTTATTGTAATAAGTTTTGCAATATGTAGGAATAAGAGTAAACAAATATTACATTTCATCTATTTGATACACAACTATCTAATTATCCATTAAGGGTCATCTTGATATTCAATCCATGTTATCCCAAGGGAAGCTAACTTTTCCTGTGGCATTATTCTAACCGCCAATATAGAGTATATTGGTGAGATGTAACATGTGAAAGTAAATTTCAAGCTTGTTTAACCACAAGATTGAATATTAGAATCATCCATAGTTTTAAAGTTGCCCAATTCGCATGAGCACAAACGAAATATTTCCACTGTATTTGTCCGAGTGAACGTATATAGTTCAAGAGCAATGTGGTAACATTCAGATTTTGCATATCGAGCGAATAACATCGAAATATATGGCTCTGTATCGGCGTATTAAAAACACGAGTTTGTATTTTGTGGTCGTTTTATGACGGACTGGTATACGGTGACATTTTTTTTCTATATCACAATTAACGATAACTTGACACAAGCGGCAATAAAGTACGCATTCTTTATTTATTGTATAACATTTTTTTTAGTTTATTCTTAGAGGTGTCAGTCATCTGAGCCTATATAATCTGTATATGATAATCTTCAACATTGGGATAATAAAGTACTTGTCTACCATCTGATGCAACTCCCATAGACTAAACTAATCCCAGTAATTGGTTTTGATATGCTAAATTTACCAGATAATTTATCAATAAATTTATAAAAGTATACGTAAACATTATAAAAAAATTAATAAACAGATCCTAAATACCAAGTTTTATTTTAATTATCAGCTCTAACCGGAATCGAATCTCCGAACGGTTATAGTACCTAGATTTTCTACTAATGTCAAAGAGAAAATCAATGCTACTGTTAATGAAAACGGTTTATGTTCTATCGTTGATCCATTGAGACTCAAATCTTCCAATCAGCTCAAACCTGTAGTGAAACAAATTATGTTGCATAGCATGATGGTAACATGTTTTTGAACATTTCGCCACGACTCCCCTCGACAGCAGGTAAGGAGGCCCGGTCCCCAGGAGTGGAGGCCCTTGAGTAGGTATGCTGCTAGCGTAATACAGTGACACTGAATATTTTCGCTATCTTAACACACACAACGCAGATCACCCCCACATACATATACACACAGGTATGGTACACATTTGATGGATGGGTTTTATTCTTTGCATTGTTCTTCGAACTTGGTTAGTTTAGCTTCCTTACACTTGCTGGTACATATGTGTGCTTCACTAATTCGTATATGTATGATTGCTTAGCTAGTTTAGTTTAGTAAGATTCGCACTGTTATATTCCAGGCAACATCCTAAGCTAAGGTTCGGCCACTTTGGTACTCTTGAGCTTGTTGCCAAGCGACTGAGCGCCATAAGCGCTTGCCTCATTAGTCTGGTGAAACTGTGAAGGCCCATCAGGTCAATAGCGTATAATCAGATTGAAAAAAAAAAGTTTTTGACCGTACTATTCGATTGAATATTTGTCCCATTATTATGCCCTCACAATTAAACTTAATACCCACTCTTAATCCTAGCTACCATATTTCTTAACATTACAAGACAGTGGTTGAATAATATGCTTTAATCAAATAAAAAATAATGATATATACATTGAATCAATTTGAATAGAAACTAAAAATCACACTAGAGAGGCCCTCAAACACTGACGTAATTACTTCACGTCTCATGAGAACATAATTAAATGCGAATAATATGTCTTCAATTTTTTAAAGTGTTATTTGTAATTGATTGTGATTGATTATCATGTTTGCTTAATGCATTTCAATTTTCTATTCAACGCGCAGCACAAATTGGTAGCTCACGAGTTAGGAACGTGAGTATCGGTCTTTGTATAATTCCATTTACCTATACGTGGAATGTATAGACATTAAATCCGATACATTCCGAATAGAAATATATCGAAAATAAATGTTAACCTCTAATTGGTCACCTTGACCAGCTTTACCGGTCAAGGTGTTAAAAAACGAGAAGGTCGCAAGGTCGATCGTAGGACGGGACTTAGTATGAAGTATCGATGGGTCATTCTTGACGGAATTAGATGTCACTATGTCCGTTGATATGAATTTGAATCATAACTTAAATAATTTTAAACTTATAGAGCGCTATTACACTCTCACGATTACATATCGTGAAGGCTTTACTACAAACAGAGACGCTGCAAAGGCGATAACCACCCACACTATGGATTTACTCTCAGGCCTCGTGACGTGTCCTTTGTCTCACACCAATAAACCGACTCCAAACGTAGTGCGAGCGAGACGGATTAGGGAAATACAATAAGGTGGTAGAGCCACGCTTTAGCATGAATGGGTCCGCTCGCCCGGGGTAGTACCACCCCCTCACAGAAAACCGACGTGAAGTAACAGTGTTTGCATTGTTGCGTTTCGTTCGGCCAGTGAGAGTGCCGGAGGCCCATCTCCTCCTCCTCCCCTCCCCCTTCCCTCCCTAATGTATATGGATGGCGGCGATTACTAACCATTATGTGACCCGTTCGTTTGCCACCTATAATATAAAAAAATAAACGAAAATCACATCCACACGTCTCTCGCAATCACATTACCTCATCTCGCTCCTGGAGATTATGGATGTGGGAAGATTTACTAATATAACTTAACATTTTAGTCATCTTTTGGAAAAGTCAAAGAGACCAACTTTTCACCAATTAGTGACTCAAGTAGTTAAATCAATGATACGAGAGAGCTGACAAATAAAACCTTGTATTTTAGTGAATATACAGTAATAGATATTTATTTATATTTTAATGAATCTAAACACTGTCTAGGTACTTAAAAGATGTTGTAAGTTGTAGTATTATTTATTAATCTTATGTAAACTTATGACAGAAAATTTATTTCCTTCAGCATGTATCTGACGACATTTAGAACGGCGAATACCTCAAAGTAAGAAGCACTACGGCGATCATCCATCACCATAACAAAAATGTAGTATAGAAGATAATAAATCAATAAATCGTATGTCAAATAAACGGAACAGTCGAACAAGTTAAAAGAATGATATTAATTGTGGCTTCTTTGAAATTAATGGATACGCTACGCAGTGCAATGCGGTGCCTCGGGCGCGGCGTTTGCGGTGCTGCGTACAACAATGAACACTCCTCACAATATTTTATGACAAAAATGACGCTATAACGTAGTTTTTTTTAATGTCATACGCGGCAAACGGACAAGTGGGTCACCTGATGTAAAGTGATCTCCAGCACCAGGGGAGTCGCAAGTGCGTTGCCAACCTGTCTTAAGGGGGAGGGGAGTAAGGGAAGGGAGACGGGGAAGGGGAGGGAAGGTGGGTCTCCTACGCTCTCACTGACCGAACGAAACGCAACAATGCAAGCACTGTTATTTCTCGTCGGTTTTCTGTGAGAGGGTGGTACTACCCCGGACGAGCTGACCCACTCATGCTGAAACCTTTAATAGTTTCAGCGTAATTCTACCACCTACAAAGTTTATATTGTTTGTATATATATGTATTATTTACGAATTGTATCTGCGTTCATTTAAGCTGTGGTTATCTTAAAACAGAAACTAAAACGTTGACATTTTTACTACAACGTAATATGCAGTATAATTACTGTTGTGTATAGCTGAGTTTGTGACTTAGAGCGCTGATATGGTAACAGGATACTAGTTTACTCCGGCACTAGGTTTTATAACGGCTATCTAGGAATTTTTACCGATTATATAATTAACTTTCAACGCAGTTACGCTCAGAGCGGTTTGCAAGTTGCGATATTCAAACGTACTCCGTATTTTATAGAGGGCAGCACTTGTATTCGTTTAAAGTGCGTTTAGGTAAATTTGTAGATATGGAAAGTATCCCATTTAATTGATTAAAATACTGTAGAAAAAGATTTGTGCAAACTTATAATTACATAACAAAAATACGGAACAGCTTTTGAAATTTGACCACAGTTTCTCTCACGTTAATGTGTTAAAAGATATCTCTTTTCGCTCTTTATACCCCAGGAACACTACTTTTTTGGATAAATTGTATACTATGTCTTTCCTTGTCCCCTGACAACTTGCCTACAAAATTTCATGATGATCAGTTAAGTAGTCAAAGCATGGAAGCGTGACAAAAAACTAATTTTCGCATTTATAACATTAAAATAGTAGATTTATTAAAAGCTATGGAAATTACTGTTTCCTGATAAGGGCTTATACTCCTAAATGCATATTATTTGAGACTCTAGGGAGAAATATAAGAAATTTAATTATTCGACGGTATTTACAGGTTGACGGAAAAATAGGACGGGAGAATACAGTGGGCGAAAAGAAACTAATAAGTATTTGTATGAAAAGAAACAAGTATCCCAAAAATAAGATCGTGCGGTTGGAAAGATAAGATTTTTTATGCTTAGTGACAAAAATGCTCCCACTTGTAATATTTATAAAAGTATGGAGTCTTTATTTGTACATTTAAAATTTTTGGAAGGACTGTAAACTCAAGAGATCTATGAGATAACGAGACGAGACATTAGCGATGATAACGATGATATTTCTTAAAAAAGTTACATTTTCAAAATGTAGTGAATCGATAGAAATCAACATTCTCCGTTCTAATATCGACATTTTAATTAAGGACTGCAAGATCAATACTAGCCCCGTTGAATACAACTCACTCGTAAACATAACGATAGATAAAGCTACATACCTATTTCTTGTCGTTGACTTTATAATTACTTCCCTGTATAATATCATAAAGGTTTTAACATTTAACTAAAGACAACACATTCTTGTTGGGTATAAGTCATTTCTTGCATCACTATTAGACATTACATATGAGATGAATATTATTATTTGTCACTGTTATTTTTCATATGGATGTCTTTGTATTATTAATTCCGCGTAGAACCTTATGTACAAAACCGAATGTATTAGGTCTAAATACTATCTATTTTACTTTTGTACTTAAGTCGCGTCGTCATTAGAATTACAATAACTTTTTATGGTGGTAGAGCCACGCTGAAGCTATTACTGGTTTCTGCATGAGTGGGTCGGCTCGTCCGGGATACCACCCTCTCATAGAAAACCGACGTAAAGTAACAGTGCTTGCATTGTTGCGTTTCGTTCGGTCAGTGAGAGCGCCGGAGGCCCATCTCCCCTCCCCTCTCCTCTCCCTCTCCCTCATCTAACGCTTCCCCCCAAAGGGTGGCAACATACTGGCGACCCCTTTGGTGTTGTTAGTGTCCATGGACGGTAATGATCACTTAATATCAGGTGACCAACCTGTTCGTTTGCAAAAAAAAAAACTTTTAATAGACTGGATCGATTTTAATGAAACAAAGACAAAATGTTATTCTAAGATATGGGTTATGATTTTCTAGAAGAGCTTTTATCATGAACGCAGTATTTTATTAGTGGTGCGTGTTCATACATACAGGCATACTTCTTCTTCTTCTTCTTACCCTTATCCCACATAAGTAGGGTCGGTACAACATGTTTCTCATGTTGTGGTATATGATTTGGCTTAATTTTACGATCGGCCGCCTGCCTGTCATCAACCCTCCTTGGGATTATTTTGTTGTACCACTGTATTTGTGATTATTATTATGTAGCTATGAAGTCTGATGGGCTCTTTTAGCCTTACAATTGTTTGTTCCGGTTAAAAACGTAGTTCTTGAAGATTATGATTTGCTTGTTATATTGCCATTTTTATGTAACGGAAAACTATCCAATTTCAGACTGCATTTTCTGTTTTTTTTTTCAAGGTATACATTTCTAAAATTGGTTGAAATATATTTTATTACTTATTTCTAGACACCTGCAACATTTTTGAAGTTATACTTCTTTTGGCGCGTTAGGGGAAAATGATGAAAGTAAATTTTTACGATGCGCGCGCACACCGTCGAGAAAAACCGACACCCTGAAGTTAGCTATAGTCAAAATTTTGTTTCTATGTATTTCTTGTTTGTATTTCTTTGTATTAAAACTTTCAATATATTAAATATATCCTTTTTTCTATTGTTAGTGTAGTTTTTTATACAAACGTAGAATAAGGCGAAAGATAAAATTTTTGAAAAGATTTTTATCTTGTTACGCCAAAGAAGTATGACTTCAAACGCGTGTACATAAGTACACACACACTTTTTTTTTAATCAAAAAAGTACACAGTCGATGGATTTACATTTCTATTATATGCATTTAATATATAAAAGATTGCTCGGACAGAAGTCAACTGCGTAACTCTGATGAAACACATTTTTATTTATAACCAGTGAAACAGCTTTGTTAAAATAATTTCGCTGCTATAAAAATATTTATAAAATAACCTAATTTCCATGCCTAATCTATATAACTAAAAGTGAGTCGCAAAATATGTTGCTAAGCGCAAAACTCGATTATTTATTCATTGAACTTCAAGGAAAGCTTATATGGAGAGAAAAATTGAAAATTTTGCACGGGATAACCTAAAACCCAGTTTGCTATTTGCATCTTGAACTCATCCGGAATTACGATGCTTTTTTATTTCATTTTTGAGTTTACGCGTGTCATTTTACCATTCTACTGCAGATTGCTTTAAATTTTTCGTTTTATAGGTTTTATAGCAGCCGCGGGTAACAGCTAGTCCTTATAATAAAACTCAAAGTCTGTATGTCCCTTTTAAATCCTTATAATTCGAAAATTGCTCCATAAAACGTAATTTATTTAAATTTAATTTTACACAGACCTGGCTTAGTTTAGTATATATTTTATTGAATACTGTAACAACCACCCGACCTACAGAAACACCAACGTAAAGTAACAGTGCTTGCATTGTTGCGTTTCGTTCGGTCAGTGAGAGCGCCGGATAATATCTAAAACATATATGAGAAAATAAAAAAAATACTTTCTCATATTAAGCACCTCACGTTCCTATTTAAGTAAGAATGACTAATTATGGTACGTAGGTTATGCTTATTTAAATTTTATTCATAAAATGTAATTATTATCAAGTTAAATAATTCAGATATCATAAGTAGAAAGTATCTAAAGACGTCTTTTAGTTTAGAAAAGAACATTAAATGTTAATTAAGTTAACGCCGGCTTTAAGAGAAGCTACGACATTAAATGTGCCGCGATGGCGCGTACATAGATAAGAAAGTAGGTAATGATTTAAGTAAAAATACAAAATAAAAATATTATTTTGCACCATTGATATATAAAAACCCAAGATGCACCGTCAAACCCGTCCGCATAAAATAAGCGCACAATTGAGAATTGTGCTCGCGTCTTTGGAATTTTTGTACATTACTTTGTAAAAACAACTTTAAATAATTCGCGCACCTATTACGTAAGCATTAATGGAGGGTGATTTGCTTATTTTTGATGACAAAGGGGATGGGGGTCCGGGTAGTGATTACGTCATCAATATTTCACCATTAAACAGGAACAGATTTAGATAAATATTTACGTAAGCATGGGGGGGGGGGGGTAAAAGCATTGCCTATTTTTGCTGACCAAGAGGAGGGGCGGTCAGAAATTACATAAATTCTACTTCCATAATACTTGAACTGCCCTTAAGTACGACCTAGCAAGTTCTTAACAGCTTCACCGGACTACTGTAGGACTTTTTGAGTTTTTGACTTTATTTTTTGAGGACGATTTTGACAAATGTTACTTTTATGGGAGACTGTGCACCTTGGGCATATTAATGTTTTGCCTTCGCATTTTTTTTTCGAAGTGACTGCGTCACGTGCCTTCTCAGCTTCACTTGACTAAAGCGAGCGCATCAGTCACTTCGCCGCTTTTCAACAAGTTCAAGAGTGTCAGAGTGGCCGAACCTCGGCTTGGGATGTTGCCTCGGATGCAATTTCGGGAATCTGTCTGTTCTGAACTAAGCTAGCTATTCCTGCGATGTGTACCTGCGTTTGAGGCCACTCACAATTATTATTTCGTCCATACATGCATACCCATGCTAATCCAGATAGTGCCTGTATAAAATAACTTTAAATACCTACCCAATGCTAAGTTATCTCGGTCGGCTATTAAAGGATTATGTTAATTAAGAAGATCTGCATTACCCGTTAACAACTTATGTACACTCAATTACGTATAAATTATTCGTTACGCATTTACCATTTAAATTAATTAAATGAAGCGTACCTATAAAGAATTAAAATATTACAATGTTTTGATAAATATAAGGAAGTCCAAAGTATACTTTTGTATAGACGAACTTATTTATATGTCATTATTATAAATAGGCAGAAATAAATTAGTTAAGTGCATCTTCCGTTTCTGTTCTCTCTTATTCTCTCTCTTTATCTCTTTCTCTGGTCTGTCTTCTTTATTGTTTTTCTTTGTTTAGTACATATTGATGAGCTTATGTGTCGTCAATAACAAAAATTGGAAAAGTTAGCTTTTGCTTGTCATCGAAGAATCAAATATATCTTCTCTTATATAATCTTTATAGTTATACAAGTCTCTATTCATTATACTTTACGTAGTCCAGTGATGCTGTAAAGTTCTGCCAATAGCGTAGTCAGTTCGAAAAAAAAAGTCATACGCACTACATTTGCATACTCTTTGGCAAAAAATAAACCTCAATAATAACAAAAATTTAAAACAAAAATAAATTTTGAATTTCGAGCAACAAGACTACTTATACATACATTTAGTTATTTGATAAATCTCGTGGTGATAACCGTTTTGGTGTAACAAGAGATCGTTGTTAGATGATTGTTGGTTCTGGTATAGGATGTTGTACAAATCTCGTCAATCTTTTTGGCCGCTATGAATATGGCCATTAGTTCGGGCTTTCGCATGATATACTCAAGAGTTTAATAAAAAACAAAGTTAAAATATTATTACAGGAATCGAAAATTGGCATTATGTATCCTTAAGTTGTCAAGTGATAGTTCGAGAAAAACAAATATGTTTTCTTCACGTTTTTTTTTCTTTCTTCTTATCTGCAGACTCTCGGTCCGCACCATTTTTTTGCTATAGTTTTATTTAATATGTAAGTTAAAAATCGTATTTGTGAGCATCTATTGGGTACTTTTTTTTAACTATATATATTTATTTAACTATTTTAGACGTTATTGCCTTTATGGCGGTTTCATTCCGGTCCCCTATCGCCATCTTTAAGTTATAATCCACAATATGCCGCACCGGAGCGTCCATGGCCCGATGGATGAACCTACTAACCGCGTCATCAGTCACGTCGGTATAGTAGACACAGGTGTGAGTGTGTCTGGATATTGCCACTATAGCATGTGAAACACTATCGTGGATTTGCATCCTTCTGCCCTTTGTTTGCAGGATCACCACCGATTTGAAGGTCAATCCCTGAGATTCGTGGACTGTCAGAACACGCGATCCTTCCCCTGCCCCGTAGCCCTTGTTTATCAGGGCTTTTTTCTCTTCTTGTGTGTGTACCAGGGAGAGAGTGTCGGGGGTGTGTGAGGATATTTGTTCGCCCTGATTGCCCTTTATGCTCAGAGATATCACTATCGGTTGCAGTGAGTATATACCGTCGTATACTTGACTCAGTGCATAGGCTACATCCATCGGGTTCCTTCACGGGTTCGGGTTTTCTTCACGTTTACAGATATTTTATGTGTAATCCTATTTCATTTTTTACAAACTTGTAATAGGCAAATTTTTGCTCGCCTTTCGCTCTCTATAGTAGTGGTACTATAACTTTTTTTTTAACAACCACTACTATGGCTTCTTGTTTCAAATTAATTTTAAGTTGTGCTGGTCAAGTGGCGAAACCAGCGGAATATTGATTCGATGTCTACAGATTCGAACCCCAACTTAAACCAAAGGATTTTGTTGACTTCACTTGCATTTACCAATTTCCATTATTAACACTATCATCTGACAGTAAAGGACAACAATGAGAAGAAGCCTGGACCTGAGGAATGTTCTTATAGTACCACCGAAATAGAATAACCAAAAATACAGAACAGGGAATTTCACAGTTTTTGAAATCGTCATTATATCGGTGGTTAGCATGATGACTTCGATCAGAAAGTGCCTTTTCGCCCAGCAGTGAGCATCTTACAGAATGACATTATTATAATTATTGCATTGGTGTTTACGTATTTCAACTATATTCAGTAAAATTATCTATAGATATAATAAAAATGTAAATTTAACGTGTCTGTAGTATAGATTTTTATTTAAAAAAATTGTTGCAGGTCTATGTATAAGTAATAAAATACATTTTAATCAATTTTAGAAATATCTATCTGTCTGTTTGTTTGAACACGTATCACAGCCAAAACACTGCCTTCATGATAAAATCCTCAATGCAATGATAAAGCATACTAGTGGGCGCCCAGTGGTCGACATTCGACCATAGTTCATTGATTTTATTAAGTTTGAATTTTATTAGGGTTAATATCATTATTGAATGTAGAATGAAAAATGGTAATTGGAACGTAAGTGTAAAATAATACATACAGTCGAGCATAGCAACCTCCTTCACAACCTTTTTTGAAGTCCTTTATTGACAGATGTCAAAATGTCTTTTTTATTTACATGTGTGTATATGCTGTGTAAAATTGAAGCAGTAGTGTGAGTAATGCATATTTTAATTAATTTAATGTACTTCTAATGCATTTTATATAGAATAAATAGCTTTCTGCACTTCTCCTCCATATAAACTTTAATTATGCCAAATTTCACGTTCATCCGTTCGCCCAATTCCGTTAAAAAGGGATACAAAGTGTAGGCTTCACGTATTAATATATATGATATTCGAGTAACGCTTAGCCTTTGTTTTATGAAAATCAGTTCGGTCTATCCAAAGTTATTGTACTTTTAATGATGAGGCAACTTAAATACGAGAGAATAGTGGATAAGTAAATAAGGTTTTATACGGACGAAGTCGCAGGCACAACTAGTTTAGTAAATAAGTTTAAAACAATCGTATTTTACTTTCTAAAAGCGTCTTCATCAGCTAATATTCTCAATCATCTACTTGCCTCGCTAAATTAATAAATTATTTATTAGGATGTAAATTATCTTATGACCTAATCATGAACAAGTATTCGTTGGTGTTATTGCACTGACCACTTATTCTGTTTGCAAGAAGGCAGCCTGGCAGCTTAACTGGTTGTGAAATTGAAACCTGAGTACCGTACTACATACACTTTTATGTGTGTTAAACTATTTTGAAATTAGTTCGTAAATGTGCCGGTTTTAAAAAACGTGTTTAATCAATTTTTTTTTCGTCTTGTGCTTTGCATTTTTACGTGGTTGATTGGTAGCTGTTTGACTCAGTCAGTGTCAGTGTGTATGTGACTGAACTCCCCCTAAACGGTTGAACAGATTTTGATGAAATTTAGATTCACTATTAGACCCGTCCACAGTTCCTGCTAGTTTAATATAGGTATAATTGTAGGTACATATTTTAAATTCCTATTTAAATTTGCAAATCGATGAGACAATTCTGTAAGTATTTGCAACGGCTTCGTTTGCATTAATGTAGTTATAATTGGCTTATTCTTTGGCAACAGTATTTTTAATCTTTAAATCATCAAAATGAATTTTTAAAATTGAACCAGTACTTGCTGGATAAATAAGTACTTTTAAAAAAAATGTCCTTCGTAAGATTTGAAAGTGATAGTCAAAAGCCTAAGTCCGAAAAATATATTCCTATCAGTACCCGTACCAAACACTTCAACTAAATTTCCACGACTTTGTAGCATTTCTTCCTTGTTGAAATTCGTTTAAAATACTGTTTCGTACAGGAATTTTATCAGTTACTTTGGTATAAACTCTTTACGTTTAAGAGTAACGTGAATCAACTTAGTTTTAGTTTATTTGCTGCGTTAGTCAGTCATCACGCAAGAAAAATGGAGAGCCAAAGATGCGCCCAATAAGCGTGACCTTACGTGTCAAAATTGCTAACATAGAGACTGATAGATTGCTTTCTGTGGCTCATCCTTAAGTGATGGACATATACCACCTTCGACTGTTTTCTAAGCATCTTCAGATGTACAGTTCTTTAGTTCAAAGTATCAAAACCCGTTGTAAAGTTTAAAAGAACAAATGGAACACACAATCAGACCAAAGTGATTTTTTTATTTTTAGACGCTTTTATTCCAAAGAACACATCAACCCCATTGTTTCCTATGCTTTCTAGGTTCATCATGAGAGTCGCCTGTGAGGTATCATAATCATGTTATACAGAATCTTAGCTTCCTCCGAACAGGGTTCTGCTGAGGTGCTGTGACAAATACATATATCTGGCAAATTCATACTACTCATCAAAGACTCCCTTTCGATGCTGTTCTTGGCACACTCTATCATCAACTGATGCACATAATTATTTTTTCCACATACATGTTAGTTAGGAGATTTATTTATTAAGTATCTTCGATGAACAATAACTAGATAAAGGGTCACGTACAAAATCGAAGCTAAAAGCTGTCCGCGTAAATATATACTTATATGTAGCTATTTGTTTACTAAGAAAGGGAGAAAAAAAAGTTTTAAAACAGTTTTAAGTTCAAAATTTGATATTATTTGTTAGTTTCAAGCTTAAAATATAACTTATTCAACATGTATTTAGCGAAATTAAGATACTCCAGCCGTTAAATTGCTTTTTCGGGTATTATTTTTGCATCTTTTGAATACACTACGGCATGTGAAACGTGCTTACATTGGTTGTGTTTCAAACAAACTAAAGAAAATAAAAACACACATTTCAAGTGAGCTCTTATTTACCGAGACGTATTTTTCGCGCCGACCCGATATCTAGTTACTGTTGATCGAAGTTAAGTATGCAAAACTAACCCTACGGATAGTTACCCGAACAAAGCCTTAATGCTATCTTAACATGTTGTCGATTTATATTACATTCATTAAACCAAGGTATATGAAGAGGCTGAATTTGTTTTACAATATTTATAAATTCATCATAGACACCAACACAAAAAGTGATTCTAAAACTTGAATTCTAAAAAACTCCATCGATTTAGAATGTCCTTCGTACGGACATGTCTAGGCAAATCCTGTCGCTAATGTTGAAGTGCAAGTTTTTGTTCATTCGGTATTTGTTAAGCATTTCCTATTAGCGACGTTGTATGCACATAATACATATTCAATAAGCATTTTAATTTAACAAAAGATATGAACCATATAACTACCGATAGCGAATAAAATAAATGATGATAATTATTATTTTAAAGTTTAGAACCACATTTTTATATTCTTACTTTCTTACTTCGTCCGCGTGGAAATTGATTTACAAAACAGAGAGTAATAAAGTCATCTGTTTTTTTTTAAATAATAGCACGGCAAAACGACTGCACTATGCCTGATGGTAAGCACAATACAATCCAAAAAAAATGGCGACCACCGAGAGAGAACCTATCTATCACCGGTCGCCGCTGTCATACTTGTTCATCTAAACAGACAGACAGGCATTACTACAAATGACTGAAATGTATTTTATTACATATTCCTACAGCTGCAACAATTTTAGTACAAGAGAAGAAGAAGGTCTTTTGGAAGCGATATGTTAACTTCATTTATTTATTGTTATAGATTAAAACATGCATATACCTATCAATTTAAAATAGTAATATATTAATTGGAAATTGCAGTGTAATTTCGAACTTGTGTTTGTGTATACAGGACTTATATCAGCGCTGCAGCCTTATTAAATACCGACCAATTTGACTCCATGCGACACTTTATTGCACTTATTTTTATCATCATCAACCTGTAAGAGTGCAGAGCTAGAGGTCTCTTCCCCAAGGAAGGTATGGACGTAATCGCCACGCCAGCCCACAACGTATAACAATAATAGGGAATAACACCCATTTCCCATTTCCCCTTGAGGGGTCCACCATCTTGACCCCTCAGGCCGCAGTTTGGGTCCCTTAGGAGGGGACAACACCTGTTGGAGGAGCAGATGTAGTGTCGATTAGACAGTCCCTGCTCCTCCGGCCAAAAGGTGTAAGAAGGTACCATGGGGTTTTAGTCCGTGCGACTCGGGCATATCCATCCTCTGCTGCCCGGCGAGATGGATATCCGTTAGGGATTCCCCCATGAAGAAAAAAAAAAGCCCACGACGTATTGGCGATTTCAAACACCGAGTAATCCACAGTTCTATGTTTTCCCATTTACTGTGTATTACAAAAACATTTTGCAAGTTCAGGGTTCCTCACGATGTCTTCCTTTACCGTAAGGTATAATGTTACCAATTTAAATTCACAAAAATTCGAAAGTACATGCCGGGGTTCGTACTTGCAGCAATGGAATTGATATTCCACCGGTCAAACCACTCGACTTCACTGTTGTATATGTCTTAAATAAATGATTCTTTCTTTTCATAACTAATAACAGTGACTCTCTCTGTTTATCATATTTCGGAATTAGCAACTGTATATCCATGTCCCGAGCTGCAACTGACGATAGAATGTCGATATCTCGGCAGCGCTATTTTATTTACTGCTTCGTTAAACAAACATCCTGCCTAATTAATTGTTAACAATAACTTGCATATCCAATTAATATACACATTTAACGTGTTTCATAAAACATTTCATCATTCCGTAACGCGGTCGGGGGCAATGAATGGCAAAAGCTAAATAGTTAATAAAGTAATGAATTACTATTTCGTATAATTAAAATAATTACAAGCCAATCATACATTTTATATAGTCCCGGTTCTAATAAAATTCAAATGTATATACGTTTTTTTTTAAATAATTTATAGGTTTTAGTGTTTGTCCATAATTCCATCTGATTCATACGTATAATAAGAATGTAAATCTATTTTAAACCTTTATATTTACCCTATATTTAAACCTTATTATTTGTAAACTTTTCTCGATATTCGTGAAAAAAATTGTTGCAGGTGTCTAATAATAAATAAGTAATAGAATATTTAGTAGAAAAGTAATATTTGTAGGTGATAAAGCTGAAGCTATTACTGTTTTCAGCATGAATGGATCGGCTCGTCCGGGGTAGTACCACCCTCTAACAGAAAACCGACGTGAAGTAACAGCGCTTGCATTGTTGCGTTTCGAACATTCAGATATATTATATATATTACATATAATAACATAATACTCACAAAAAGTAAAATAATCATAATCTAATAATAATCCTCAACTTGTAACTCAACAAAGTACAATATAAAACTTAATAATAACAAATAAGTTATTAATAAAGCCAGTTGAATAGCCCCTTTTTTTATTTTTTTAAATATATTAACCATATCGAAATATGACATAGTTTATGTCACATACAATTCAATATGAATCTAATAACATCTAATATGTACGCATATATCAACTTGCTTGGTCTGTAAAATGTATTAAATACAAATATAAATGAAAGACTTTAGATAAAAGGAGGCTGTTGCGCATTTAAATAAGAACCAACACAAACCAAGAATTAGACCATTATTTTAAAGTTAAAATTACTTGTCTTTTCTTGTTTAAAAGTTGTTATTATTCTTCTCAAAAGTATATTAAAAAAGTCCAAAGACTTCCTAATGCGAAAATCACTGCAATTATAAATATTCACAAAACCATATGTATTTTACGTCTACGACTCAGTGATTATCCGAAATAAGTTATCACATCATGCGATGAACCAGAGTTTTCACTGAAGGAAAACAATCCGAAGGAATGTCTCCTAAAATATTAATTTATTGTATATTGTAAGTTAATAAAAAAATATATACAAATTTATGATGAGGATATTTAAAAAAAAGTGTGTGTACTTATGTACACGCCTTAGGAGTTATACTTCTTTGACGTAACAAGATAAACATCTTTTCAAAAAAAATATCTTTCGCCTTATTCTACGTTTGTAGAAAAAACGACACTAATAATAGAAAATGTTGACTATAGCTGACTTCAGGGTGTCAGTTTTTCGTGATGGTGTACGCGCGCATCGTAAAAATTTACTCTCATCATTTTTCCCTAACGCACCAAAAGAAGTATAACTTCAAAATCGTACATAATAATTTTTTTGGACGAGGAAGCAATTAAGAGCGAGTGTTTGTCCTAATATAAAACAAATACCTATTAAAGTTTTATAGACAGCATTTATTGTGCAACGAAAAGTCATCAGTTGTACTTAACTATTCGTTTAAAATCATTTTTTTTTTCAAGCACTACATGATTTTATTATATACTTAGTTTCTCTTACATTTATTATTACCGAAAACAGTTTTTAATCATCGATATTACATACTTAGGAGTATAGAACAAATAGATCTGTGCTGAAAACAAAATTAATGAATCGTGATTATGTGTAAAATTAAAATGCTTTGAAATAAATGACTATAACTCACCAACAAAGATATTTCGGTATTCTTCGACATCATAGTTACGTCTCCAGGCTTAACCCCGGGTCCACAATACGGGAGCGATGGTCCACGGTTGGGTACTCGCGGCGGGGAACCATGCAATGCCAACAGTGCGGCATGAAGACGGGCACGAGCTGCCGATATACCACCAGCGCCTCTTACAGCTGCTTCTACCACATCTCCGACGTCTTTCTCCCATCTACGATGCGATACAAATGAATACACACTTATTACACTACATATACGCTTGTATATCATATATACACACTATTCTAACATTAGTACCAAGACTCATATAAGGAAAAATAAAATTAGCACTTTATTACAAAAGAAGTTCGTAACAATTCTTTAGAAATATAACATAGTATTACATATACTATATATTTTCTTATTCACAACTTAAAGAGCAATATTAATTTATAAGTTTGAAGCGGTATGCAATAATATATAATCGTAGCCCTATTTTTTTTTCTTGCAAAGATGACGCTTAAATCTATTTTTTTTTTTTTTCGTAGCACGGCGAAGTGACTTTACTGTGCCTGATGGTGAGCACAGTATAATCTAAAAACAATGGCGACCACCGAGAGACCCTATCCCTCACCGGTCGCCGCTGTCATGCCGGCTTGCATAAATGTCTCTTCACGTTACGCTTGAAGGACCCCATATTATAGGAAGGAGGGAAAACACTGGCCGGGAGATTGTTCCACAGCTTCACGGTACGGCAGAGATAAGAAGTTGCGAACTTTTTAGTTCGTGCCCAGATAGGATTTACCGTAAAACTATGGCTCCGGAGCCCAGCACGCGTGGTTCGGGTATGAAAAGGAGAGGAAGGTATTAAATTGAATAGCTCTTCAGAACACTCGCCATGATACAGACGGTAGAACACGCTCAGAGAGGCAATGTCTCTGCGCAACTGAAGCGGCTCTATAAATTGTGTAATGACTGAATCATTAACAATGCGGACAGCCCGTCTCTGCAACCTGTCCAGGGTATCTAGTAGGTATATGGCGGAACCGTCCCAGAGGTGCGAACAATACTCCACGCAAGGCCGAACTTGTGCCTTATAAAGGAGGTCGACAGCGGTGCACAACCCCTACGCCGCTTTTACGATGGAGTTCATCAACATCCGTGGACTTCATTCTAACTTGAATGCCGTCCATCAACATCTCGAGACCGTTAAGCCAGAAATGCTCTTCTTGACGGAAACGCAGATTCGCCGTCCGGCCGACACATCTTACTTACACTACCCCGGCTACGTGCTTGAGGAGAACTTTCAAAGCAAGGCATATGTGTATGTGTGTTTGTACGGTCGGAGGTGTGCTGTCGTCGTTTGCGCTGTATGGAGGACCCTTCCTTCTCTATCCTTTGGCTACACGTAGACCTGGGCACTCAGAGCCGTATCTACGTGTGCCTCTACAGATCCCATAATGGAGATGATGAGACTACTCGGCTCTTTGATTACATGAGTTAGGCAGTAGATGACGCACGGGAGCAGTTTCCCACAGCAGAATTGGTGATCTTGGGGGACTTTAACGCACATCACGATATGTGGTTGGGTTCCTCCAGGACGGACCATGCAGGACGTACTGCTCATGCATTCGCCTTAACACATGACCTGACACAATTAGTAATCCAGCACACCCGGATTCCGGATGTCACAGGTCATGCGCCCTCATTGCTGGACCTTCTGTTGACGAGCCATCCAACTGGGTATGATGTGTCAGTCGATGCCCCCCTGTGCAAATGGGATCACTGCCTCGTTATATCGTCTGTGCCACGCGCTCCACCTCCACCCAGCGTAAGAATTAAGCGCAAGGTGTGGCACTATTCGTCAGCAGATTGGGATGGAATGCGGGATTATTTCGCTTCCATTCCTTGGCGGCAACGCTGTTTTGACGGGAAGGACCCTTCAGCGATTGCTGATGCGATTGCCGACGAGATTGCAGTTGCAATGGAATATTATATTCCTTCCTCCGTGATCGTCGTTAATCACAAAGGACGCCCTTGGTATAATCGCGAGTGCGCCGATGCAGTTAGCAAAAAGCAAGCCGCGTATCGCGAATGGATCAAGGGTCGCGCAAATAAGGATCCTAATATCAGCTTCCTCAAATCAGCCTATAACTCTGCCACCAAAGCCTGTAAGAGGGCATACACTAGAGCGGATGCCCAGCGCGTTGCACGCTTAGGTCTAGATCTCGTAAGTCATCCGACTAATAGTCGAGGCTACTGGAGTCTGGCCAAAGCTGTGCAAGCCAATTTTTGTCATCCAACAATGCCACCGTTGAGGTACTCTGATGGGTCACTGGCCTACGAACCGCAGGAGAAAGCTACATTATTAGCTAATCTCTTTGCGGCTAATTCTCGGCTCGACGATCGAAAAGCGCAACCGCCCACTATTCCTTGCTGCGGTGTCACTATGTCTGAATTAAAGTTCAGGCAGCGTGACATTCTTAAACAACTGCGATCGCTCGATGTCCGAAAGGCTAGTGGTCCGGACGGTATCCCAGCGGTTGTACTAAAAAAATGTGCAGCCGAGTTGGCTCCAGTACTTACGCGCCTATACCGCCTGTCTTATCTTTCTGGTGTCGTGCTTTGGGCTTGGAGGGAGGCCAACGTGCAACCGATTCCCAAGAAGGGGGATCGGTCTGATCCCAATAACTATCGCCCAATTGCCGTAACCTCAGTGCTGTGCAAGTTAATGGAGCGGATCATCAACACCCAGCTTGTCCGCTATCTCGAGGATCACTCGTTGATTAATGATCGGCAATATGGCTTTCGCCAAAACCGATCAACGGGTGATCTTCTGGCCTACGCACTACACCGCTGGGGGGAGGCAATTGACAAGCACGGCGAGGCCTTGGCAATCAGTCTCGATGTTGCCAAAGCCTTTGATAGGGTCTGGCACCGTGGTCTTCTGTCCAAGCTTCCGGCATACGGTCTCCCCGACAATTTATGCAGATGGATCTCTGGCTTTCTACATGAGCGCAGAATTCGTGTCCTTGTCGATGGATGTGATTCGCAGCTCATGTCAGTAAATGCTGGAGTCCCCCAAGGCGATCATTAATCAACGAGTGATCCTCGAGATAGCGGACAAGCTGGGTGTTGATGATCCGCTCCATTAACTTGCACAGCACTGAGGTTACGGCAATTGGGCGATAGTTATTGGGATCAGACCGATCCCCCTTCTTGGGAATCGGTTGCACGTTGGCCTCCCTCCAAGCCCAAGGCACGATACCAGAAAGATAAGACAGGCGGTATAGGCGCGTAAGTACTGGAGCCAACTCGGCTGCACATTTTTTTAGTACAACCGCTGGGATACCGTCCGGACCACTTGCCTTTCGGACATCGAGCGATCGCAGTTGTTTAAGAATGTCACGCTGCCTGAACTTTAATTCAGACATAGTGACACCGCAGCAAGGAATAGTGGGCGGTTGCGCTTTTCGATCGTCGAGCCGAGAATTAGCCGCAAAGAGATTAGCTAATAATGTAGCTTTCTCCTGCGGTTCGTAGGCCAGTGACCCATCAGAGTACCTCAACGGTGGCATTGTTGGATGACAAAAATTGGCTTGCACAGCTTTGGCCAGACTCCAGTAGCCTCGACTATTAGTCGGATGACTTACGAGTTCTAGACCTAAGCGTGCAACGCGCTGGGCATCCGCTCTAGTGTATGCCCTCTTACAGGCTTTGGTGGCAGAGTTATAGGCTGATTTGAGGCAGCTGCTATTAGGATCCTTATTTGCGCGACCCTTGATCCATTCGCGATACGCGGCTTGCTTTTTGCTAACTGCATCGGCGCACTCGCGATTGTACCAAGGGCGTCCTTTGCGATTACCGACGATCACGGAGGAAGGAATATAATATTCCATTGCAACTGCAATCTCGTCGGCAATCGCATCAGCAATCGCTGAAGGGTCCTTCCTGTCAAAACAGCGTTGCCGCCAAGGAATGGAAGCGAAATAATCCCGCATTCCATCCCAATCTGCTGACGAATAGTGCCACACCTTGCGCTTAATTCTTACGCTGGGTGGAGGTGGAGCGCGTGGCACAGACGATATAACGAGGCAGTGATCCGATCTGCCCAGGGGGGCATCGACTGACACATCATACCCAGTTGGATGGCTCGTCAACAGAAGGTCCAGCAATGAGGGCGCATGACCTGTGACATCCGGAATCCGGGTGTGCTGGATTACTAATTGTGTCAGGTCATGTGTTAAGGCGAATGCATGAGCAGTACGTCCTGCATGGTCCGTCCTGGAGGAACCCAACCACGTATCGTGATGTGCGTTAAAGTCCCCCAAGATCACCAATTCTGCTGTGGGAAACTGCTCCTGTGCGTCATCTACTGCCCTACTCATGTAATCTATGGAACGTATTGAAGTTATTATAAGCAAACAACCTTTTGGCCTTCGATTTGCATTGAAAAATTATATAACAATTGAATAAAGCCATAATACAAATATATAATCCTTATGAATGAAGAGGAATTAAATTTGATAGTAAATTAACGAAAATAATCTTATTTCACAATCAATCAAAATATTGCGGTTACCAACCAAGCTTTTAAATGCCAAATAAAGAGTTGACTATCCAACAATCTTCTAGGTCCACGTAGGAGCCTTCTCCTTATTGTATGAATTAAGTGCTTAGCAGTGGAATAGAAGCAGAATAAAAAAGAAAAAACAGAGCTATTTAATGAACATTATAAGCGGTAGATGCGACTTCTACCCAACTGTGTTACAACCGTGGCAGACATTTCATAGACTCCGCGGTCCAGAATCGGCTTAAACTTTGCTGAGATGATGCCATCAGAATAATAAAAGCCGCCAAAGCGCCTTACATTTTGCTAGCACTGGTATTCTCTAAATGTATTTACGATCAGCAAAATATCACGTCATACAAAATATCAAAAACTAAAAGCTTATAAAAATATTCGTTACAAATACCTGCATCCGCTTAGACATGAGCGAATATCCTCTTTCAAACTCCTCGACAGGGTGCAAACAGGACTGCCGTCGGAGTCCGACGTGGTCTGAGATCCATCGTTCTTGTCCGAAGCGGAGTGAAGCTGTGTCGGCTCCACTTCGAACTGGTCGTTCTTTGGTAAATTTGGTGAGACGCGTCCCTGACTACCGCTGCCGCTACCGTAACCTATCACAGAGAGTTAAGTATTAGAAGATTTTTAAACTTTACAGGCCTAACGTTGGACTAAAAGCTAACCTGAAGTTAAATGCCAGTGTAGCCCAAGGACATCACGGTAAGTAGAAAAGTATTGTTCCTAAAGATTAGCTGCTGGAACAAACCTACCCGTTTTTGACATTACAAAATTGTGACTTAATTCTTCACAACGTTTTCATTCACTGAACAATTAATCCATCCTCGTTATCTATACGATGAACAAAGACCAAAAACTGATCACGATTACATATGGGGTGTAAGGGGTGTCAAATAAGACTTGAGACATCCAAGCCAACCTCACTTGCACGTGACGCACCCTGCTGAATAACGAACCTTTACAGCCTGACTGGGTCGCAGCCACCATGTATATGGCGAAAAACCCCGTCATAGTGATTCGCTTTTGCAGGTCGCGTTTCGGGATCAGCATGTGCATATGCAGCTTTTCCCAGGCCAGCATGACAGCGGCGACCGGCGATGGATAGTGTGTCACTAGGTGGTCGACATTTTTTTTGGATTGTACTGTGCTTACAGGCACAGGCACAGTGAAGTCATTTTGTCGTACCTGCTACTTTAAAAAAAAACCATCTTGTAATTAAAAAAGTATTACTAAACATTGTTCACTTTATTCCAGCAATTGTAGTTAAAAACTTGTCATGTGATAAGAAGTATGTCACTGTAAAGTACGGATAAGGCAATAGGTAATTACTTAGGGACATCAGATTAAAAGATGTGGATGTGTTTGCAACTGAAAAACGAAAGTAAAAACAGTACCTTTCGTTTATCGATACAATATTTTAGCATTTTTATACCTTAGCAATTTTAGCATTTGACCTCACCTAAATCAGATGGTGTTGCCCAAAATTTAATAGTTTAAAGTGCTAATGTAGTGTAGTTAAAATACAACTGCTGTAGCCTATAAATATTTGGCTATAGATTTTAAACGCGAAGGTAGGTAATAGTTAACCAGGTGAATATAGAAGCAACCATAGCACCAAGTTATACTTCTCTCGACTGAAAGATCCGGCTAAATACTTATTTATTTACCTAAATTACTCATATCATCAAGATTCTCTAAATTTCTATTGGTTATCTTTACTTTTGAAGAACATATAAGATTGTGTCCAAATACCACGATATACTGTAAAATATATAAACTGCAAATTCTAACCCGACGAAGTGGAAGGCGCTCTTCGTGGACTGTGGCTTGCATCCGGCGCCTCAACCTCGACTGGATCTTCAAGTGAATCCACAATTATCACCACTTCCTGTTCTTCTTCTTCAACATACAGAGGATTAGATCTGGAAATAATGAGGAAAATATCATTCTCCGTAAATACCTATTCATTTTAACGTTGATTATCACTATCACTAGATATTATAAAACAAAGTCCTCTGCCACGTCTGTCTGTCTGTTCGCGATAAACTCAAAAACTACTGAACGGATTTTTATGCGGCTTTCACCAGTAGATAAAGTGATTCATGAGGAAGGTTTAGGTAAATAAATTGTGGTTTTTTATTATCAGGGCGATATAAAGTCCGCCGGACCCGCTAATAATCCATATGATTAAAAATCAATTGTTAAGTGTATGTAAGCTTACTACTTCAGAACCGCTGCCCACCTATTTGGCTAATTCTTCTGCCCTTGTAACTGTCAGGGGAAGGTTTGTATGGAAAAAGATGGTAAAATAGTACGGCTACATCAAAAAAATTGGCTTTAAAAATCTTCATATATGAGGCCGTGGAGAGTAGGGTAGGGTAGGGAGTCGGGATAGAGTAGGAATCTTCAAAAATATTAACAAAATTGACAGATTGATGTTGAGTTACCATTTTATATAATTATATAATCGTACTGGAAGGGGAAGCTCTGCTCTTATATTATTCGTTAGTAAGCGAAGCTGACGTGGGGAGCTAAGACTAAATAAGAACTAAGGTCGAGTGAGTTGCACCAGTCAACAAAAAGTTAACATCAAAAGTTCGGTTAAAGACATTGTTTATCAACAAATGAGTTGCACCAATTAACAATGGTTAACATTTACGTCACGATTTAACGTTAACTATTACCGCTCCATGGTAGTCGGTTATTGTTATTATCAATTTTAGAATTGGTTGTCGTGTTAACTAGTAAACACTTTAAAATATTTGTCATTACTGTGAGAAATCCTGTGGAAAACTCAAAATTGTTTTTTTTTTCATTATAACTCTAGTACATTTCAAGATAATTTGCCTCTTAGAAAGAAGAAAATTCATATTCTTAGAATAGGTCAGTTCGCAAACGCAAATGGGAAAAAAATCTTGGACAATTTTCGGGGTTCTACAAAATTACCAGGTGCACTGGCTTTGCACTAAAAGCATTTGTTAAACGGCTCACTATGAAGTATGAAGATGTTAGTGGCTCTTGTCATTGTTACTTCAATCATTACAATAACCGATATTTTGGTGCAACTCAGCCAAAGAATTAAAATTTTACTTTGTCTCTAAGCTATACTAAATTCATATTCGACTAGTTAGGGCCGTGACTTCGTGCTTGTGGAAACGGTTTAGTTATTTCATGGAAACAATATTTTTTATGCAGATTTGTTATTATTTTAACAGTCTTTACTTTATTTAATTGCGATTTTGTCATTATTACGTAATCTTTCTTACAAATTTAAGATATATCTCTTAAATGTTATTCTCTCTATTTTTTAGTAACAATTTCGTTCAAATTCGAAGTTTAATACGGACAAAAAACAGACGTTTTAAGAGGATGTTACTTGTAAGTAATGTTTGAATGAAGTAGTTCTTTTGAAATATAATTTAATTAATAGTATTAGCACTCTCCGTACTACACACATCAAAAAAGTCTAAGCAACATGCGTGATATTACAAATTTTACCATTTATATTAATTAATTTCTAAGTATTTACTCAAACAAAGTGCGTAGGTAAGTAAACTTTTTTGTTATTGATGACATACTGGCTGGTTGTAAAAAAAATTTTGATTATGTTTTGTTTTCTCATAAAATTCAAATGACTGCGAATTTGTTTGAATTTAAGTGCGTTTTAATTGCTACGTTTAGTCTTGATTTTATCATTTTACCAACCATTTAAATAAAGTTAGCGACAAAATTGAATTGTTAGATATTCTTTACGTCATGAAGCGAAGTCATTTGATGGTTGATGAAATGCAAAGAGCTGTAGGGATGTTGCAAGCGGGAAGTAATCAATCTCAGGTATCTCGACATTTTGGCATTAATAGAAGTGTTATTTGTCGTCTTTGGCAGCGCTACAATAATATAGGAGAACCCGCTGAACAGCATCCAGGCTGTAAAAGGAGTACAACCACTCGGCAAGACCGGTACATACAACTGACTGCAAGACGCCAGCCGATGTTAACCGCTCGAGAGATAAGTTTGAGGCTACAAATTTCAAGTGGTGTTGATGTAAGTCCTCAAACTGTGCGAAATCGACTGCATGAGTACGGCCTACGAGCTCGACGCCCAATCAGGTGCCCACCGATACGTCACGGGAATCGCGCTCGTCGATATGAATGGTGTAGAGAACGCATAACATGGACCCAGGAACAATGGGATAAAATTATGTTTTCCGATGAGTCGCGATTCGGGTTTAAGCCTGATACAAGAAGGGTGCGAGTGTATCGTCGGCCCGGAAATACTGAAAGGCTCAGGTGCGTTCAGGAAGTTCATCCATACAGCGGCTCAACAGTTATGTTATGGGCGGGTATTATGAAGAACAGGCGAACTGAGCTCGTTTTTGTAAATGGAAACATGAATGCTGAAAATTACATTGAGGATATTCTCAGACCTTATGTCTACCCATTTGCACAAACCTTTGGCTCCGATTTTAGGTTAATGCATGACAATGCGCGTTCACATACAGCTCGGCGAACCAGTGAATACTTTGCAACGGAGAACATCCGGGTATTGCCCTGGCCTGCACAATCGCCAGATCTCAACCCCATCGAGCACGCATGGGACATGCTCCAGAGACGTGTTTTGAAGGACTTGGACGGAGCGACAACAACCCAACAGCTGAAGGATTTGCTACAATTCCATTGGGAGCGAATACCGCAAGATGACATAAACAGTCTCATTAATTCAATGAATAATCGTTGCCGACAAGTTCTGAATAGCAGAGGAGACCATACTTTGTATTAAATTGTTCTATTCTTTCACCATAAATACATTTTCTTTAGAAATTTCATTTTGTAAGAAAAAAGTTTAGTTTCTTATGTATCTTAGTTTCTACAGTATATTCTAATATTGTTCATTTCTGTTATTAAAAGAACTTATAAAGACAACAGCTGTTATTTTTACATCATAGAACCCTAAAGATATTATTTTAAAAATAAAATACAACGTTATAATGTGAAGAACCATTCTAAAATTTTAATTAGTACATGTTGCGTAGACTTTTTTGATGAGTGTACTATTGACTACATCAGGGGTGTTACTAATGACCTGACACACCATTGGCTGAAAGTTATCTGCCGGTCGTACCTTGACTAAATATTATAAAAGGCGAGTCTGTCCAGTCATTGGAGACCTTCGGCTGAGTGCCTTAAGTGCTCGCCTTAGTAGTCCGGTGAAGCTTTTAAGACCTTGTTAGGCCAATAGCGTAGTCAGTTCGAGAAAAAAAAGTCATTGGCTACATTCTTGCTCGGTAGTCTCTCTGAAAGGTTGTGACGTCGGTATTGTGTCAGTTCTTTCCAATTTACATTGTTATTTCTATTTCCCTGGATTTTTATGATTTATTGTGTTAATTTAGTTATTTAATTGTTGATGTAAGATTTCGTTTCGTTTATATAAATCCACTTTAGATATTTAATATCGGAAGTGGGATTTATTTTAGATTAGATTTAATTCTGGTATCATCAATTATAATAGTTTTAACTTTCTCGACATATCTTGCTTAGCAAAGCGAGACTATGTTCCGTATCGTAAATAGTACCAGTAGAGACTAGAACCTAATAAGCAAACACTTATACAATGGATGTAAAAAAAGTCTTAACAGAATAAGTTATAAAAGATACGGATGCGCTTTCTTAACACAACATTCACAACTTGCTCTGTAATATTCATAAATCGTGTTTCTTTCTTGTGAACGGTACAGAAAATAAGAAAAAGTAATGGAGAATCTTTAATGCCATATTAGGAATAAAAACAATTTTAAATGAATTGACTGAATTTGTTGCACTTTTTAGTTTGTACTCTGGTGAGCTTAATGCCACAAAATATTTTCTTCCAACCAACCAGCAACACTGTCATCAAAAATAGGAGTTATTGTCGCTAGCGCAAATATATGAAAACGATTATAAATACGGTTTTAGTTGGCTGATACGTTATACTAAATACTAGCGTATACCCACGACTTCGCTTGCGTTGTTAATTGCATTAAATATACTTTACTAGCGTCCCGTCCCAGCTTCGCACGGGTGCAATGTAGATATCCATTTTAATGAAATACTGTTAAGGTTAACTTGTATTTAATTGGATAAGGCATACTGAATTGTATAAAATAGCTTGGTAAATAACACATAATTATTTTTGTAATAAGATAAAAATGGTTACTGTAGGCTTCGATCAACAATAATCGAAGACTGTGGGTTATCTTTTAGAGATAAATATATATCATCGCGGACTAAAGTGTTTGCGATTTAGATGCACAAAAATGTTTGTTACGACATCACATTACAAATCTCAAGTTTTTTGCTTTTTTGTACTATAATATGTATTTATTATACATATAAACCTTCCTATGAAATCACCTATCGCTGAAAAGTGTATTAAAATCCGTTGAATAGTTTAAAAGATCTAAGAGAATAGTCAGCTGAAGCGACTTTATTTTATACTATGTAAAGATGTACAGAAAAAAAAATATTTAAAGAAATGAAAGCAAGAATATAGTTTGCTTACAAAACTTCTTTATTCTTTTGTAGTCTTTTTTCTTTTGTCTTAATAAAATCGTAGTTTCGTAAAGCTTTATATTCAATGAAGATATCGTGATATTTTTTATTATATAAGGACCATGTGCCCGGGAATTTTAACTAAAATATATTGATAGTAGTAGCTTTAACGTGATACGCGCGTGACATATTTCTACCATTTTATTGATATAGAAGATAAATAGATAATTCAAAATATAATTAGTGATTTTACTGGTTCATGGGATATGTGTTGTTAAACTGAAAACTTCTTTAATCGCGCTGAGCGATTTAAAATAAATTTATTTGATTGGGGAAAACTTATGGCTTCGCGTCATCGATGACATCGACATGCTCGTAACGTATTGCGTTTCTGTCAGACACAGTATATACTCGACTGTCTCATATATGATAGGTACGTGCTTCAAATTTTGGATGGTTGAAATCTCAACGCATTATATAGCGGTCTGTGTACATGTAATATTGATACTTTGAAGTGAGCTTATGCAGCCCATCATATATTTGATTAATTTATAAACTGTATATATCTATTTAATTTAAATTAAACTTTTAAATTAAAATTTAGTTTAAACTGACTACGCTATTGGCCTGAGGGGCCTTCACAGCTGCACCGGACTAAGCCTTAAAACGGTAAACACGCTAAACCTGGAAGATGACTGGCTCTGTTTGTAGTTGTCGAAATACACGTTTGTACACCTTCGCTTTAAGATTTTCAATCGATTGAGAACCAATATCAATCGATGTGGTGTCCGAACACACTGACTAATATATATATTTACATAGTATATTCAAGTAAAATTAACGTATAAAGTATAGTTTTGCACTCAAAATGAATACATATATTCAAGACAAAGACCCCTGCGAGAGACCCCGTTGTTTGTCATAACTGCAAACTTAATCTACCTTTGGCAATAGTAAATTGGACTTTGAGGAACGGGAATACGTAGTAGTAAGCCCGCATTAAAATGTTGGCAAATAATGCAGTCGTGGAGAATCCCCAATGAATCACGTTTCCCGAGTTATTTCTTATAACAGTATTGTGTGCAAATTAGTTGCTGCCACCACACGCATGTTGATTTATATTTGTCTTGTTTGTTATTTGTTTGTTTTGTCTTTTGATGAATATTTATTTTTTTTAGTTTTCCTTGTATATATTATTCACAAACACAACAAACAGACACGAATGATAAAGAAAAATGTTTAGATTCCAAAAAAATTAATAACACTAATTACTATAAACTGCATACAATTTTCAACCATACATTTTACTGGCATTTATATTATGTGTAAATAAATAATAACCGAATAAATAAGGAATGCAAACAAAAATAAAGATTTAATACAGAAGAGTAGAGTTTTTATCAAGTAGCTGTCAAACCTTTATCATAAAAAATGTCAGTATAAAAAGTAAAGTTGAATTTCCGCCTAAAATCTGTATATTTATTAATGTTACAAGGAGACTGGTTCATTTGTTTGTAGAGGGTAATTTCCAGAAGTAGTGATGTGACTCAAAAATAGTCGCTGATAAAAACCTACATCTCCGCTCCGCTCTAGTAACATACGGTAAATCTTGTTAAGCTAACTAATCACTGTACATTATAAAAAAAATAGTCCCCTTGCGTCGTCTGTCTGTCTGTCTGTTCGCGATAAATTCAAAAACTACTGAAAGGATTTTCATGCGGTTTTTACCGGTACATAAAGTGATTCATGAGGAAGGTTTAGGTATTAAACTTGTTAAAGTTGTCTTTATTATCAGAGCGGGACATCGTCTGCCGGGCCCGCTAGTCTTTACATATAATAAGTATGTAAAACTAAAGTGCCTGTACTTTTTTAATTTTTGTGAAAAAAATTGTTGCAGGCGTCTTGGAATAAGTAATAGAATACATTTCAATCATATTTAGAAATGTCTGTCTGTCTGTTTGTATGAACACGCATCACTGCTAAAGGACAGGGTTCACAATAAAACCTCAATCATAAAGCATATCTTCGGGAGTAACTTAGTCTTTGTTTCATTAAAATCGGTTCACTCTATCAAAAGTTATTGTAATTTGAATGACGGCTTGAGGTAAGTCCGACAGATGAGTAATATCTCAGAATCTATACTAATATTATAAAGCTTATTTGTTTGGTGTAGTCCGGTGAAGCTGTTAAGACCTTGCTAGGTCAATAACGTAGTAGGTTCGAAAAAAAAAAATTATTTGTTTGATTGAATGCGCTAATCTTAGGAACTACTGGTCCGATTTGAAAAATTCTTTCTTAGATAGATCATTTATCGAGAAAGATATATATAGGAGCGGATCACCAATGAAGAATGTTTCTGTTTTTTTTCTTCCTTTTGAGTGCTTCCACTGCGTGTTAGCGTTAGCCCAAAGTAACTACTCCACGCGAACAAAGTCGCGGGCACAAGCAAGTATCTAATCAAAATAAAAACGCCGTCGGACGTCGAATGGTGCCTGCGTACGTTCAATTTATCAGTACTATATAATATTACATTTACTGACCGGTTTAGAAAATGTAAACTTAGAAAAAACTTACGAGGCAATCATAATGACTGCCGATAAAAGTGAATATTCAAAACAATCGAGTAACTTTTAAATCTTTATATCAACTATAGTATTAATTATTTAAATTTCATAATTTGTAAATTGAAATTATTAATATTTGTCTGATTTCACATTTATTGGCACTCCAAACAGTAATTATGTACATTTTTATACATATATATATACACATATATATTAAACATATGATGGGCTGCACAATCTCAATACAAAATATCAATATTCAATGTACAAAGGCAGCCATACTACAAGCGCAATACGGCCGGTCACGCTTTACTAACATGTCGCTGGCGCGAAACCATAAGTTTATCTTTTGCCAAAACCACCGCTCATGGCGTATAAATAAAAAAAAATAAGTGACTTAATTCTTTGGTGACAAATATATCAAAAATTTAGTACAAAAGGTAGCATATATTTGAAACAAATCGGACTCGTTTCTTGCGACAGCATGTAAATAATTGATTTTTCTCCCAATTATATTGCGCTATAGATACTTTATATCAGAATTTCTTCTTATTCATAGTTTTATTTCCCTTGATATAATTTAATAGATACTTAAATTCTTTTGAACAGGCATCAGTGTGGTTTTTATGAGCATTTACTCTTAAGCCATTTACCTCTCTGTTTTGAATTAATATTGAAGATAATTTTCTATTTCAAATTGAATAAAATGATATGTCCACATAATTTGACTTACCTAAGCAATGGCGGCGGCATCGCATCAAGTGCTCGGAATGGCAGAGAGGCAGATGTAGCGGGCGTGGGCGGGGGCGAGCAGGCGCACGCGCACCCTGCCGCCTCCCCGCTCTCACCTCGCCCGCCACCCTGAAACAATACCACATCATTAAAATTCAAACTTCTTACACTAAAAAGTAGTATAGACACTGTTGCCAGTTCCCTCCCAATCAGACCGATGTGAGATTAAAAATGTAAGTGCATAAGATTACTAAGTTCTTCACACAATAAAAAAATAAAGAAGTGTTTCAATAGATTGTTGCATATACCAATAAATGTGTATGGAGGTATGATTGATTATGTTTTACAGAGAAGGAAACGAGTTTCCCCGAACAGTTCGTCCATCTGACGAGCCTCATACGTATTTCTTTTTTATTCCAAACACCTAATAAAAACCCTATTTGTAAAATGAGAAATAGTCATAGGATTTTTAACTCTAAAACTCAAATTGTAGGGAGATTCTCCGTTAGATTAAGGTTGAAAATGATATAGCTATCTGGCAATACTTTATATGAATATAAGTTTTTCCTGATAGCAATCCAGAAATTTATCGATCGTACTCGTGGCACTTTTATACAGACATATAAAGAATACATTTTAACGACTACAATTCACTGACAACGCTTTTAGACTCTACAATGAACAACGGTGGTTCGAATACTAAAAACCTGAGTTTTCGTTTAAAGAAACCATAGTAATGAAAGCGTAATAGTAGGAAATTTCGCCTAGTTAATTATCCAATAAAGAATGTTTCCTCATATATATTGTTGTTTTTCTGCAAATACTTCAGAAAGGTAATTCACACTTTTGAAATTTTAGCATAATTCTTCACCGCAAATTAGAACCAGGAATGTTCGTGGTTAAATCTGAATGAATTGTTAAACACCACCAATTTATTATGTTATAAAATACAGAAGAATATATGAATATAGTGATCAGTTCCGTAACAATCGAATTACAAGGTGCAAAATGCCCCTGGATATTTATAAAGAGACTGGTTTGAGGGTAGTCACAGCGCCTTTATTGGAACTGAGTTAAATCAATTTAGCTTTTGTCAGACACGAAATACACGCCTGAGTTTGTGACGCACACTTGCTGGTACACATGTGCGTCTCACTAACTCGTTTATGTATGAATAGTTAGCCTAGTTAGATTCGCGATGCTGCATACCAAGGCAACAGTCGAAGCCGAGGTATGCCGTGCACCATTGAGCTGGTAGCCAAAAATCGGCTGAATGCTTTAAGCGCTCGCTACGAGTACTCCGGTGAAACTGTAAAGGCCTTTCAAGCCAATATCGTAGTCAGTTCAAAAAGTAGTCACAGCTAGAAATGATCGCGAAGGAAAAAGCAACAACTATATACCACATAGTAGCAAAACTTACAATACATTAAGAAAGACTCGTCCGATGAATTCGCCACGAGACATCTAAGCTAGAGACGTAACTACCATCACATATGATACAGGACCCCCGAGTTACAGGACTCGATTTGCATAAAAATGTTCTTTACAATTTAACATAATACCCTGAATAAATCAATACTGAAAATAGATAGTATTTGTTGGTTCTGATGATCCCTAACTCAGGTATGGCCACATACACATATAGCCACCAAGAAGTTTTGATACGGGGCTCTCTTATAACCAGCTACGACACTGCTTTAAGGGTATAATAACACTAATTAATTTCAGAGGTGGTAGAGCCACGCTGAAGCTATTACTGGTTTAAACATGACTGGGTGGCTCGCCCGGGGTAGTACCACCCTCTCGCAGAAAACCGACGTGAAGGAACAGTGCTTGCATTGTTGCGTTTCGTTCGGTCAGTGAGAGCGCCAGATAACCCACCTCCCCTCCCTTAAACACTGGGTGGCAACATGCTTACGACTCCTCTGGTGTTGCAAGTGTTTATGGACGGTGGTGATCACTTAAAATCAGGTGTTTGTTAGTTTGCCTCCTATGATTTAAAAAAAATTACTATGGTTTCCATTCATTTTGTTTTTAAGCAATTTAAATACAGTACATTATTTGTGATGTCTATATGTAGATAGATGTAGTTATAATTATTTATCAAGGTTTCAAAATATTTCAGGAAATTAGAATAAGTCTAACAATATTAAGGAAGAAGATCGACTATATATAAATTTCTTCTGTGCGTGTGGTATGTCACTGAACTCCTCCTAAACGGCTGGACCGATTTTAATAAAACTTTGTGTGGGTGTTCCAGTGGATCAGAGAATGGTTTAGATTCACAATGGACTCGGTAGGTGGCGTTGCGGTTGAATCTTAGGATTTTTTTTATTATCAAGGCAGGACAACGTCCGCCGTGTCCGCTAGTATAGGTATAATTGTTTTAGGTACGTTTGTAAAATTCAACGCGTTAGGTTTTTTACGACTGATAATTAATATAGAATTCTAAGAAATTGTCTTAGCCGTTAACATTATATTTGCCTTGTGTTTTTTTTTTGTATTTAATCAATTAAGTTGTTTGTTTAAACATTAACATCAGATTAGACGACACGTGACGATTCTCAGTAAATATTTCAATTAATTAAGCGGTTTGTTTTAGCCTATACTTTACATTGAATATTATCATCATCTACGTATTACTTTTCTATATACATAAAATAGTGTTATGTGTGGCTGTGTTTGAATTAAAGCTTTATTCTACTATCCATTTTATTTACCTTCATTTTATGTATCAGTACACTATATATTTAGTTATATATCCATGTTAAGTTAATTTTATTATTATAATACATTTTTACTTTATTAATTTTCTTCATTTCTTTTATATTTGCACTGCCTACGATAACTTTATTCGTGGTAACAAAACCGCTGATTAGTTGGAAGAAAATGCATAAGGCATTAAGTTCGCCAGCGTACAAACTATACAGTGTAATAAAGTATTCATTCATTTATTAATAACTAGCCACGAGGTGGTGCTACGATATCTCTCTATTTTTATTGTAGCACGCCAAAATGATTGCATTATGCCCGATGGTAAGCACACTACAATGGAAAAACAATGGCGACCACCGAGTGACACACTATCCATTGCCGGTCGCTGCTGTAATGGCGGCCTGTGAAAAACTGGATATGCTCAGGTTGATCCCGAAACGCGACCCGCAGAAGCGAATCACTATGACGGGCTTTTTCACCATATACATGGTGGTTGCGAGCCAGTCAGGCTGTAAAACCCTACAACCCCGCTTTCTCCATTGCCTCGTTCGTTATTAAGCAGGGTACACCACGTCGTGCAGGTGAGATTGGCTTGGGTGTCTCAAGTCTTATGATGTTATTCAACACTCCTTACACCCCCGGCACCCCTTACACCCCATCTCTTAGTTACTCATTGGTGTTATATAGTTATTAACGTAGACAAATTCGCGTGGATTCGATAGTATATTATATAATCTTATATATATATATATAATCTAAATGAGCTATTAAGAAATTTAAGGTTGAACAGAAATTCAATTAACATTATAGTAAAATCCAAACTTATAAAATATTTTAAATAAATAGAATCAATCATTATTAATCAGTATTTTAATTAAATATGTTTTTGAAATCTTCACATTCAAGATTTATTATTCACCGTTTTAATTATATTTTACAAATACTGGTATCAATATGAACAATTACTATGGACCAACGTTTAAATAAATCTTTCACTTATTTTATAAATGATTGCACTCAAACTTTGGCATATACTGATTTAAAAAAATTACACAATACGACTTAATACCAGAGAATCGATTAATAATAATCTTAATAATGTACGAACAGCGTTTGATTGAGACGTGTACCATTAAAAATATATAATATCTTTTGTTCTTTTTAACTCGTGTGTTAATAGAAGAATCATATGAGAATATATATACATTTCATGTATTTATTTAGATCGCTTCGTGATCAGACGGGATGCAATTAGAGCGTGACCATAATGCGTGAAATACGATAGTATTGGGCAATATCACTTACATACATTATTACCTATCAAATTTCAATAATGGCTTCTGCTTACTTGAAGTGATTGGTCAGTGGCAACTCTGATGCCACGTTGAAAAACCTTCAATTTTTTAGGGCTTTTTGTGCAAGATTTGAAAGGTTTTTTATATATTATAGGGGCAAACGAACAGGCGGGTCACCTGACGGTAAGTGATCACTGCCGTCTATAGACACTAGCAACAATTCGGCCTATAAAAGACAAGATCTCGTTAATTTACACGCACTTAGATAGTCACATCACAGTGTCTACAGAGTGTTAATTTGGCTTCCCTGACATGACTATATGTTGTAACAGTAGATGGATTTTCGGATCAAATCTACTACCATACTCGACATCCAAACAATAGTATAATTGATTTGCAGATAAATTATTTTTTGTCACTGCTATTTTTCACGGTTGATAATACGGACCGGCTATATTTTAAGATTAGATTCGACATTCACATAACAGTACAATACAAAATTAAATTATTTTTTAACACTGCTATTTCACAGGTGATAAATACCGACTTGTTATATTTTAAAATTATAATCATATAAATATATATTTCAGTCAATGACATCTGTCACCTCGATGACGTAAACAGATTAAAAAAATACACACGAGGAATTCATACACAATCCAGCTTTTTTAATCTTCCTAACCTATGCACATAGAACACAAATAATTATATAGCTAAAGAACTCCCACTCAAATCGTTTCTCGGTCTAGTATACGAAAGGAGTATGAAATCTGCGAATTATAATTTCCTTTCGAATTATAATATCATATTAAAAATAGCAACCATACAAATTCACAAGCTCATAAATATCATGTGACAAATTATTTTTTATTTTAAATAGTTCGACGATTAATTAACACTAATAGCTTTATTTATCGCAAGCTTTTTTCGTAACTTAAATCTATTTACGCAAGAAATATTAATATTAACGCATATTAATTTACTTGATTTTCATCCTCATAACATCAGGAATCACGTGACTTGCAAAATTATTTACGTGTTCAAATCTTTTTAATCCCATTTACAACTGTTAAGGGATGAAGTTTCAAAAGTATTTAAAAAGACCGAACGGATTAAACTGTGCGTTGTCTGTCAATTGCTCAATGTTAGAGTTTAATGAAATAGAACATAATCAATCATCAAATAAATTGTTCATTAAATCTTTATAAATCGAATAATCGAAGTCTGACATTGTACGCACATTACTCAGAAAGTACTGAATATATATTGATCATTTTGCTTATAGTTTCATTTCTTATATCTATATATTAATACGTGAAGCCTAATCTTTGTATCCCTTTTTAAAGGAATTGGGCGAACGGATGAACGTGAAACTTGGCATAGTTAAAGTTTATATGGAGGAGAAGTGCACAAAGCTATTTATTTTATGTAAAATGCGTTAGAAGTACATTAAATTAATTAAAATATGCATTACTCCCACTACTGCTTCAATTTTTACAACATATACACACATGTAAATAAAAAAGACATTTTGACATCTGTCAGTAAGTTACTTCAAAAAAGGTTGTGAAGGAGGTTGCTATGCTCGACTGTATATATTATTTTACTCTTACGTTCCAATTACCCTTTTTCATTCTACATTCTACAATGATATTATAACAATACCCTTTGACAAAAGAACCCTAATAAAATTCAAACTTTAAAAAATCAATGAACTATGGTCGAATGTAGAAAAAACGACACTAACAATAGAAAAAAGGTATTTAAGACATTGAAAGTTTGAATACAAAGAAATACAAACAACAAATACAAAGAAACAAAATGTTGATTATAGCCTATAGCTAACTTCAGGGTGTCGGTTTTTCGTGACGGTGTGCGCGCGCATCCTAAAAACTTACTCTCATCATTTTTCCCTAACGCGCCAAAAGAAGTATAACTTCAAAAAAATACCATTTTTATAAGTACTCTGCATTCAGCGATGTGTGTTCTAGTTATTGCAAAGTGGGGCAAGTGATGTCTTGCTTATATTTTTTCTCTGCACATAAGACATGTTATTAAGATAATAAGCGACGCATACTAAGCTATTTTCATTATCAGTTAGTTACAAATAAATCGGTTCCACTTACCAACTACGCCTACAAAGACATAAATAAAGGCACCCTACCAACCTTGTGTTAATTTAAAATATGATAGAAAAGATTAAAATCGTTCGAAGCAACATAATAATTCATAATAATGTTAAACGATTCGAGTAAGGACATCGCGTACATCTCGTAACTCAATAACAATGTTTAATGGCCATTACAGATGTTAGATTAGACGAAATTGGTTTAACAATATATCTCGTTAGGAAAGGTTACACGGGCAGTCGGCCGCTTATATCCACTATTGGTGTTACCAGACGGCTTAAGAAGCTATCTCAATCTTTATTCGTTTTAGCATGCCTCTTTTCTCGTAAAAGTTTGATCAATTAGAGGCCTTCCATGTACTATGTAAGCACCAGAAGTGGGTTTATGCTTTGCTTAAATTTTGATGGAATAGGAAACAGCGGATCAGAAAACGGGAATTTATTAAATTTATTTTTTTTAACTTATGTAAATTCTGGCTCGAAATGTTGTGGAAATTATGTTGATACTTAAGAAAGCAGAGGAGGAAGGGTAAGGCCATGTTTACATTATCTGACAAGGGGGGCGGAGAATCTGAATAGGGCCTATTACAGATATAATAGTGGGCGTCCAGTGGTCGACATTCGACCATAGTTCATTGATTTTTTTAAGTTTGAATTTTATTAGGGTTAATATCATTGTTGAATGTAGAATGAAAAGGGGTAATTGGAACGTAAGAGTAAAATAATACATACAGTCGAGCATAGCAACCTCCTTCACAACCTTTTTTGAGGTCCTGTATTGACAGATGTCAAAATGTCTTTTTTATTTACATGTGTTTATATGTTGTGTAAAATTGAAGCAGTAGTGTAAGTAATGGATATTTTAATTAATTTAATGTACTTCTAATGCATTTTATATAAAATAAATAGCTTTCTGCACTTCTCCTCCATATAAACTTTAACTATGCCAAATTTCACGTTCATCCGTTCGCCCAGTTCCGTTAAAAAGGGATATAAAATTTAGGCTTCACGTATTAATATATATATATATATGATATCGATATGAAAAACTACTAAATTTATTTTTGAGTCGTAAAGAAACGCGAGATATTTTGTGACAACTGTCAATACTTAAACATAGTAGGAGGAAATACCAGGTTGACTTTTATGGGCAAAGAGGAAGGGCAGATAAAAAATAACTGATATTCATCATCTTCTTACCGAATCTTCATCCCTACCCTAAATAGGGTCGGCATAACATGTTTTCCTTTTCCACTCTCCCCTATCAGATGTCATCTCAATATTCACACAATCTATACATACATTTTTCAGTCTTCCTTTACTCATATTTCTGTCCACTTTCATATTCAAAACTTTTCTAGTTACATGAGTTTCATCTCTTCTCATAATATACCCGTACTGTGCTAACTTATTACTACTCCACTTCTCTGTCACAGATGCTATTTTCAAACTTCCATGTTACATTCTCATGATATTATGTTTACGAAACACTTGTGCGTTATCGTATTGGCAAAGAGGTACTGAATAAAAATAAAGAGAATTCGATTTTGTCCAAAACGTGGTTTAATTGTTGTCCAAGGATTAGATTCATTATCTGTTTGTAATCCCCCATCTATAATTTGCTTGATTTGCAGGGAATGGAAAACAACTTGAAAATAGTATACTTAAAGAATATTTACAGTTACGATTGTCAGCCTTCAACCTCACCTTGAAAATTTGTCGTAAATAATTTAATGACATTATCCAAAGCATCACGAGTATGACAAGTAGCCAGCATAAAGAACTAATGTGTGTGTGTGTATACTTATATCCTCTTATATAAGTAGAACACAGAACAAGTAAACAGATATAGGACAGAAGACGATAAGGTAAAAAATATCACTGAGCATCAACTGCCAAGAAATCTGAAGCTACACAAATAATATATTCTTTAAAATGCAGTAAATATATCAACATTAATTCAAATGGTTCAATAAAATTCTAACTTAACTACCTAGGTACGCGATTTTAATTACAGACAAACGAATTTAATTAATGTATATAGCAGATACAATGACGTCATTATTATCAATTCCGGTGGTTTGCTCGTGAGGTTCGGGACGTTGTTTTTTAATCTTCCTCTTCTAAACTGTTGATAGAGATGACAGGAAGGTCAGGCATAATTGTGATATTATTATTGTTTTATTCTAATTACTAATAGGTGTGATAGAAAGAGAATTCTTCGACGAGAACCAAATGTCACGGCTGTGTCAGTGCAGGCTTACAAATACTAAAGAAATACTAAAGGACTACCTAAGCAAATTAAGAGAATTCCATTTACTTCATTTATAGGTTACTCGACGTTTCCTATCTTGTAACCTAGAAGAATATTAACTTACAGGTGGTATTGATATCTCCTTTAATACCAAAACCATTAGCTATTCGGAAGAAATAAGAAGAAATGTTGATGGAAATGCTAAAGTAAAAGTACAGCAGTTAAAAAAAATTAAACCATATAAAAAAGAAACAAATTTTTGAGCTGTAATTCGGTAGGAAATAGCCCTATAAAAAATAAAGCATATTGTAGCTTCAATTGTCTAGTTTTTTAAGCGACTATGAAAAAAAAAATCAGGTTTACGGTTTCAGAGAAATCTATAGAAAAATAAATGTTCAAAATTAATGCTCACCTTAAAAATGGTCCATGGACTTGAATGATTTTTCTTGTTAATCTAACCATAATGCTCTTTTAGAAAATTGAATCACGTTTAATTTGAGCTGTTGAAATTGATGTAGGGTTTTACAAACTGCAAAATATTCCTTATAAGATGGAGCTACAATTTACTTTTTTTGTTTTTACTGTACGACCATTTTTAATAGCCTATTGAAAGTCATCCAAAAATTTGTGTTTTTGTTGTTAATTCTTGTGACTGGTATAATAATAAGAGTGGGACAACGTACAACAACAACAAAAAAGTAGCAATTAAGAAACCCTTGCCAAACAGATTCATGCCGTGGCGCGAAAGTGACCTGAGAAGAAATCCTTCGATAGCGTAATTGCGAGTGTTTCGACAAGATTCCCTACAACATTGCTGGCAGTGTACTGACCCCAGAAACGAATATTGAGTGAAATAATATCTGTACAATACTTGCGACATTGACTGACCTCGGGGCTAAATACGGCTCCTACGCAACTACATGTCGCGTAGCGGACGCTCACTTAATACATTTAAAATATTTATATAAAGTACGATTTCATATCTTTACACTCTACTAGAGATTTTGTAAATTTCATAATCATTTCATATCGTGCCGGAAGAGAAGACCGGAGTGGACCCGGCTGCTACTACAAGGGGGGACCAGGGGGCCCTTCCGTACGCCGCGCTGACAAATAGCACTACCTGTGCAACCTTTTGGCTGAATTTTTTTTTTCTTTCTCCTTACATTTGTTTTCTAGCACAACCAATCCTCATAAACCTATTTATTATACATGCCCAGAAATTATATAGTAAAAGGAAGGAAAAGAAATAAATGCTTAACAGCGGTATCCTCATCCACAACAGTAGATTTTTGTAACATCAGAGGACTTCATTCCAATCTGAATGCTGTTTACCTGCATGTAGAGACTGCAAAGCCGACCACTTTATTTCTTACGGAGACACAGATATCTTGCCCAGCCGATACATCATACTTACTCTATCCCGGGTACAAGCTCGAACATAAATTCCTGAAACCTGCCGGTGTAAGCATGTATGCTTGGGAGGATATTTGCTACTACCGCCCTCATTGCCTGGAAGACAGGGACCTGTTAGTACTGTGGGTGCGTGTGGATTATGGTGGTCATAAATGTATTTACGCGTGCCTATACAGATCTCACAGCGGTGACATAGACACATCACGAATCTTTGAAAACCTGCAACTGATAGCTGATAGAGTACTCGACCACTTCAACGGTGGTAGAGCCACGCTGAAGCTATTACTGGTTTCAGCATGAACGGGTGGGCTCGCTTGGGGTAGTATCACTCTCTCAAAGAAAACCGACGTGAAGTAACAGCGCTTGCATTGTTGCGTTTCGTTCGGTCAGTGAGAGCGCCGGAGGCCCAAATCCCTTCCCCTTCCGCCTCTCCTTTCCTCCTTCCCGTCCTCCCTCCTCCACCACAGGCTGGCAACGCACTTGCGACTCCCCTGGTGTGGAAGTGTCTATGGACGGTGGTGATCACTTAACATCAGATCACCCGCCTGACTGTTTAACTCCTATGACATAAAAAAAGCAAAGTCCATCGGCGGAATTAGTGATATTAGGAGACTTCAAAGCTCACCATGTAGAATGGCTTAGTTCTTGATCCACCAATCCCGCATGAAGGTCTGCTTATGAATTTGCTCTGACTTATGGATTCACACAACTGGAACAAACTCCAATAAGAATACCTGTTGCCAGCTCTTTACTAGAACTTTTGCTGACAACACGTCTGGATGGATATTATATTATAGTGGAAGCGTCTCTTAGCTCGTCTACCCACTGTCTTTTCAAGACTCGTGTGCCATACGCGCGGCATCATCCCTCCAGGCCGACTAGCTTGCGTCACATATAGCAATATAAATCAGCAGATTGGGACGGCTTGCGGAAATTCTACGCATCGTACCCATGAAAACAGCTCTGCTTCGCATCGAAAGATTCTGACTCTTATGCAGTTGCTGTCAGTGAGACAATCTTAGTCGGAATGGAGGACTTCATTTCCAACTGACGAGTAGCTGCTGGAGCAAAAAAGCGACCGTGGTTTAAACAGCTTTGCAAGAAAGCCAGAAAGCTGAAACTGTTTGTTTACAAGGCTAGGTCTACGGCTCGAACTAATCAGGACCCAAACACATCTGGTGTGAAACGTAAGCTAAACGCTGCTTCAAGGTTTAGTAAAAGGTAAATATCCAAAGCTAAATTCAATTTCATCAGCAGAATTGGTACACGGCTGGGAAGTTACCCTTCTGGGAGTCGTGCCTATCGATCGCTTGCCAAAGCTGCCGAGGGAAACTTTTGTCAGTCGTGTTTACCACCGTTGCGAAATGCCGATGGCAACCTGGCCCATAGCGCTAAAGAGAAAGCCGAATTATCTTTGCCGCGAACTCGACTTGTTCCCTTGTGGTAGAGAGTCGTAAACAACTTGTGTCTCAGATCGAGAACACACTGTCAAAAGTATCCGATTGGGGTCGGAACAATCTAGTTCATTTCAACCATAGTAAGGAGAAGTTTGCGCACTCACCGCTAAATAAATACCCCTTCCCTGTAGCCCCACAATTCCTGGACACTTACCAACGCGGAAAGTATTGGGATCCTTGGTGTCAAAAACTCTAGCGACGTTCAGTTTCGTAATTATCTGGAAAACAAGGTTAAGCTGGCATCCAAAAAGCTCAGTGTTCTGAACAAGGCGAAACGGTACTTCATCCCTGGGCAAAGACTGCTGTAGTATAAAACGCAAGTCCGACCCCATATAGAGTACCATTGCCATTTCTTGGCGGGAGCACCTGGATACCAATTTGGGCCATTTGACTCAGCTCAAAGACTAGCTATGAAAATTGCGAATGAAAATTATAATGATCCCAAGCTCACAAACGGTATCGAACCATTAAGTCTATGGAGAAACTTCGCCTTCCTATGTGTGCTCTACCGCTTGTATAATGGATTGTGTTCCGAGGAATTGTTCAACCTTATACCTGTGGCTACATTTCACTATCGTACCGCTCCTCATCGGGAGGCAATTCATCCTCACATACTGGAACCGAAATTGTCTCGGACCGTCCGGTCTCACTAGACAGGATCGTCAGCTAATAATGTCAATAGTCAATGATCCATATGTCAGTAGTGGCTGTATTTACTATAAAATGAAGTTAAATAAAAACACTAACACTAATTAAAGAATAATATATTGTAATTAATGGTAATATTGAAGCGTTGAAAGTTTTATAAATTAGTGTACTATTTTACGAATAACGAAAGACATTACAGGCCATAATAAAACCTTAAATTTCATAACAGTTTATGTTTTAACTCGCTATTACATTACTGGTGGTTTTGTTTAACAAATGTTATGATACGCGATATATTTGAACTCTTCAACATCATACGCACGGGCTGTGTATGACAAGCGTTGAAGAAGGATAAAGGAATTTTCTCTTTAAACAAAACGGTTATGTTTGAAAGAAATATGCCTTTTCATTTATTTAATTAGAACGCATTTTATTATCCGTTTTGGAATACTCCCGTTGCTACATAGTATATAATTATCTATTAAGAGTGGTAGAAACTAATGTGAAGTTCGACTGCAGTATTCAACATTCGCGATTATCGTTTTTTTCTAAAAAGATATAAAAAAATGGTGAGAAAATAAAAAAAAAACAGATGCCGACAACAGATCCTCCTAGCAGGTTCAATTATAACTAAGAAACATCCAGGTGACCTTATAAATACAAAAAAGAATTCTTCGAATCGGTGAAGCTGTTAATGTGGAGAAAAATTACGAACAAACGTATACCGGAATTTTAAATATATATATTTTTAAATTTATATCTATACATATAATAAGAATGTAAATCTAACGTGTCTACGTTTCTATCTCAAATTTTTAGATTTTTGCAAAAAAAATTGTTGCAAGTGTTTGTCTGTTTGTATGAAGACTCATCACTGCCAAAGTACTACGTTCACGATAAAACCTCAACAAGAAAATCATAAAGCATGCCCTCGAATAACATTTAATCTCTAAAATTAAAGTCATCAAAATCGGTTTTGGGGTGTAAGGGGTGTCGAATAACATCTAACACTTGAGACACTCCAGCCAACCTCACCTGCACGTGGTGCACCCTGCTGAATAACGAACGAGGCAATGGCGAAAGCGGGGTGGTAGGGTTTTACAGCCCGACTGGGTCGCAACCACCATGTATATGGCGAAAAAGCCCGTCATAGTGATTCGCTTCTGCGGGTCGCGTTTCGGGATCAGCCTGTGCATATCCAGCATTTCGCAGGCCGGCATGACAGTGGCGACCGGCGATGGATAGTGTGTCACTCGGTGGTCGCCATTGTTTTTGGATTGTACTATGCTTACCATCAGGCACAGTGCAGTCACTTTGCCGTGCTACTATAAAAAAAAAAAAATCGGTTCACTCTATCAAGAGTTATTGTAATTTTAATGAGGACGCGACTTAAGTACGAGCGAAAAGTATATAAATGGACTTAATACATTCAGATGATTTTATTCGTCACTGTTTTTTACATTAGGTTCCACGCGGACGGAGTCGCGGGCACAACTAGTAAAAAAAAAGTATGTGATTAGCAAAAGTACGAAAATAGATGACATTATAACAAAGATAAAAAACTAAAATGGATTTGGTCAGTCCATATCATAAGATGTGCAGAAAAATGGAGCAAAAGTATTATTTTCTGGTACCCCAAAAACACAAAAAACAAAGAAGGAAGACAGTTTTAGTAGGTGGTAGAGCCACGCTGATCCATTACTGGTTTCAGCATGAATGGGTCGGCTCGCCCGGGGTAGTACCACCCTCTCAAGGAAAACCGTCGTGAAGTAACAGTTGCATTATTTCGTTTCGTTCGGTCAGTGAGAGCGCCGGAGACCCACCTCTCCTCTCCTTCCCCCTTCCCTTCCTCCCGTCCCCCAAACACAGGATGGCAACGCACTTGTGACTCCCCTGGTGTTGCAAGTGTCTATGAACGGTGATAATCAATTATTATCAAGTGAACCTGTTCGTTTGCCTCCTATGATATAAAAAAAAACAGTTCCGAAGTTGGAAAGCTGATATAAAGGCAATACGAGGTAAACATGAACAAGAAAATACTAAACAGAACATAATGGAAAGAAATGGAAGAGGGCTTTGTCAAAGTTGGGCAAACAGACTGAGTTGTCGATGTCGATTTACTGAAGTAATTAGGATTAAGTAATACTGTCATTAACCAGGTTGTGTATCGTAAGGAGTCTGAATAAAGGTTTATATTAATATTGTTATAGAAATGTACCTGTCCAAATGTCACTCACTATCGCGACTGTACAGTTTACGATATAAACTCGCAAAACCAATTTCAGTTAACATACATATTATTTCCTATGTAACTAGCAAACAGATTGCGACTTAGATCCAGCTGGATGGCCTTCGTATAATCTGCGTATAATCCCCTAAGCTTGGCTGACGATTTCGCACTACACAAAACTAATACCGGACCGATTATATCTAAGAGTAATGACATATATTTATCGGTTTATAGAACGAACAACTCCGTTCAAACAAACCAGATTGTGGGTTTAAAGTTGGTAGACGTTTTTATTTAAATTAGTGTGTATAATTTATTAAATATTATTGGATAAAATTTGCTACTGAGATCTGAATGATGTTAAGGCTTTTTCTGACAGCGTGTAGGAGTTTTTCTTATATTCACTTATTCCCATTCATAATTTGAAAATCTGTCACCAAGTATCTATAGTTGTGGTGCGGCACTTGCAACAGACTAATTAAATCGCGCCCCCAACCCCCTTCAAAGAAGATAATAAAATTTACTGTTGAAGAAAATAAGTTTTTTTTTATATCATAGGAGGCAAACGGACAGGTGGGTCACCTGATGTTAAGTGATCACCACCATCCACAGACACTTGCAACACCAGGGGAGTCGTAAGTGCGTTGCCAACATGTCTTGGGGGAGAAGGGGAGTAAGAGAAGGGGGAAGCGGTTTTGTAGGTGGTAGAGCCACGCTGAAGCTATTACTGGTTTCAGCATGAATGGGTCGGCTCGCCGGGGGTAGTACCACCCTCTCACAAAAAACCGACGTGAAGTAAAAGTACTTGTAAAAGTGACCCACCTGTTCGTTTGCCTCCTATGATATAAAAAAAAGCGGAGGGGAGGTGGGCATCCGGCGCTCTCAACGCAACAATGCAAGCACTGTTACTTCACGTCGATGTTCTGTGAGAGGGTGGTGGTACTACCCCGATTGAGCCGACCCATTCATGCTGAAACCATTAATAGCTTCAGCGTAGCTCTACCACCGTCATAATTTTTATTTCAGTAAAAGATAACAGTATACAGTGGCAAAAAAATACCTTTTTAATATTAATGTGATGGGTGGATTTGTTTCTTGTCGGAAATCGAGTCCATTTTAGGAGTACTTTTGGACAAATTTAACCTCAATTGTAATTCGGTATCTAGTTGATTTCTGTTTTTCGTTTTTGGCATAATCAGGTGAAAACCCACTCTCAAATAAGTATGTATTTTAGTAAAAAGTAAAAGGAATTTCACCGCTTTGCGTAAGAGTTCGGGATACTCTTCCTGTCGAGCAGCCCAAAAATCTGTCAAAAACACCGTTTTTATATCAGCCTGAAGTTATCTACGGACATTTTTATCCTGTTGCTTAAACACTCGAGGTAGAATTTATGCTCTCGTTCGTGACCACAAATGGGTTACGAGTCCAATCATTAAAGTATCATTTATCTGTATCTCTAATAACATAATATCTTGCGTAAGGCTTCGCGTACCCAACTTTGAGAAACCCTGCTGTAGGTCAATAGTAGGTAAACTCGTCATCCAAAAAAGCCAAATTAAAAAATACAAAACTAAAATTTGTTCAAAAAACGTTTTTATTAACTTAAGCTTTGCTTTAGTATATGTATTTTTATCGAAATAATTACAATGAAAATACACTCTCGCGATTTCCTTCGCTCAATATATCATTTTTGTGAGCGTTTAGCCGTGTTATTGTTTTTTTTTAATCTGCCCCTTTTCTGTAGCGTACGTTTCAAAATAGTTCTGTCATATCTTGCAAGGCAATAGATAATATTCCGTGACTGCACCAAACACTTTTTTGGAAGAGCTACAATTAACGAGTGAAATGTAAGTTTGTTTGTTACCTTTTCACTCCTTATATACTTAACCGATCACCATAAAATTTTGCGTACACATAATCAGGAGTACAGAAAAGAACATAGAGTACCTTTTATCTAGAAGTAAGTACTTCTCCCGCAAGATATGTTAAATCTACATTAGCGCGAACGAAACCGCGGGAAAGAGCTAGTGACAAGAATATCTTGTTAGTTTTGAATGATTCACATTAGATTATAACACTGACAGAGGTTTTTTTCTACGACCATATTTATCAAAACACTGACACCTATTTTTATGTCAAAAGGAGGCAAGCGAACAGGCGGGTCACCTGATGTTAAGTGATCACCACCGTCCATAGACACTAGCAACACCAGGGGAGTCGCAAGTGCCTTGCCAGCATGTGTATGGGGGAGGGGTAGGGAAAGGAGAAAGGGGAAGGGAAAGGGAGAAGGGAGGTGGGCCTCCGGCGCTCTCACTCACCGAACGAAACGCAACAATGCAAGCACTGTTACTTCACGTTGGTGTTTCTGTGAGAGGGTATCACAGGTACCTCGAAGATAATGAAAATAGATGGAACGTATTGAAGGAAGGAAGGGATAATGTAGTTTGTATCCAGTCTAGAAATGGCTAAAACCCTAGTAACCTTAACCTAAGCGTGGAGTTTTGTTCCAACAGTCCACCAAAAGCCAGGCCCAAAAATGTCCTAACAGTAAAAACGTCGATCAAGTGGCAGTGCCATACGTATTTTTATGTCATAATAGATGTGGGGCCCATAGCATTTACTAATTTTACTGTATCCTTAATTCGTACCTGTTCAGTGCCCCCTAAATACGCCAATAGAAAATAGTAAAGCGTTGATGACCCGAGCGTAACGTCTCCGTTCTTAAGACAAGTTATTGTTCGTTTGAACTGTTACGTGACGTCATTATGAATGGTTTATGCAGAATAAAAGAAAGTATCTTGGTTCATCACAATAGTGCAAAACAGATTTCAACGGATTAACCGTAATTTAACTTGCTCTTTACAAGATTACCACAATTTGTATATGTTTATATTAGTAAGTTAGTAAACTAGCTTCCGTCCGCGACTTCGTCCGCGTGGAATAATTTATTTGGGCTAACGCTAACACGCAGCGGAAGCTCTCAAAAGGAAATAAATAATAGTTTAATATAAATACATAAATTTATTTTTTTATTTTATTTTCTGTTTTCTAGTTGGATTACTTATTAACTATTATTTATTTTTCGTTTTTTAATTAATTTTTTTTCGCATTATTGCATTGTCATCGACCTTTGACATGTGTGCAAAGTTTGAATTAAATCTGATCGTTCAAAGTAGGACAAAATCGAGCTCAAAGGGGTCGGTTACAAACATACATACAGGTGAAGCTAATAATATTTTTTTAACTTTTTTTTGGATTATTGCATTGCCATCGACCTTTGACAGGTGTGCAAAGTTTGAATTAAATCTGATCGTTCAAAGTAGGACAAAATCGAGCTCAAAGGGGTCGGTTACAAACATACATACAGGTGAAGCTAATAATATTTTTTTAACTTTTTTTTCGGATTATTGCATTGTCATCGACCTTTGACAGGTGAGCAAAGTTTGAATTAAATCTGATCGTTCAAAGTAGGACAAAATCGAGCTCAAAGGGGTCGGTTACAAACATACATACAGGTGAAGCTAATAAAAGCGTGATAGAAAAGACGATTTTGAATCATTCTTCATTCGAGCTCCACTCCCATTGGTCTTAGCGTGATGACATAGTATATAACCTTCCTCGATAAATGAGTTATCTAACACTGAAAGAATCAAATGGGACCAGTAGTTCCCGAGATTAGCACGTTCAACCAAACAAACTCTTCAGCTTTATAATATTAATATAGATATAATTCTTATGTACGTGTGTATTTGACTGAACTCCTCCGAAACGGTTGTACAGATTTTGGTGATTTTTTTTCTGTGTTCAGTTGGATTCAAGAATGGTTTAAATTAACATTCGGACCCGGTAGGTGGCGCTACGGTTGACTTTCAGGGTTTTTTTAGGAATTTAAAAATCGCCTTAATTTTTTTAAACTTGTCGTGATGCACCGCAGAAAGTGTACCTCTCATTCCCCTGCTCGTGTTACCCAGGTGCTGCTAAAGAGTAACAATTTGTTGTCCGTTGCACTGTTCCACATAAACTCAACCTCGAAGCGACAGATAGAGTTATCAATCAATCGACGATAATAAAAGATGGATACTCAATTTAGCCGTACGAATATATACCAAACTAGCCTCTGCCCGCGACTTCGTTCGCGTGGCATAGTTTCTTTGGGCTAACTAACGCTAACACGTAGCGGAAGCTCTCAAGAGGAAAACGAACCCCGATTTTAAAACATTCTTCAAGCGTGTTCCGCTCATATTGGTCTTATCGTGATAATATATAGCCTATGACATTCACAAATAACGTGGCTTTCTATTGGTAATAGAATTTTCAAAATCGGTTTAGTCCTTCCTGAGATTACTCTCTACAACATCACAACGTTACAAACTCACAAACTTTACCTCTTTATAATATTAGTATAGATAAATATAATATAATATACATTTCTATCGAAATATATGTTCTGCGCAACTATATGCAGAGTGGTCAAGCAAGGACTGTTGTGTAAAATTGTGCATTACAAAAATGCCTATAGGAAACTTTTAGATCCTTAATTCTTAAAGTGGTCCAGGTGGACCTCCATGGGTACCACGGGAGATTCGAGGGGGTCGACGAAATAATAGGAGTTCACGATTCGTATGTGGGGTTCCACGAAAATGTATCTACTTTCTATAACGAAGATCTAAAATGTTGGCTTGAATTCACTTATCAATGTATATGTAGGCCGATGATATTTTAAGAAGTTCAGCGACTTTTACTTGTAAAAATTTGCATATTCCATATAAAGTACAACGTGTCGAGACTCGCAAATTTCTATAGTTAGATCTATTCTTCACATTTTTTGTCGAGTTTTGGGAATATGATAGATGTGTAGCTGTAGGAGCAATATGTCTGGAAACCTCTGTTTTAGATGATATATGTCTATCTCTTTACTTCAAAGTACTCTTTTGTGTACCAATGATTAAAAAAAAGTGCGTGCGTACAAAGTACACATGTCAGAAGTGAAACTTCTTTGGCGAACTAATTTATAAGTCTTGTTTATATTTATACAAATCTAAAACTTTAGATTTCTGAGACTTGAAAAATAGATGAAAAATCTGCGTTTACTGCAAATGACGTTACTTCCGTTGCATACCTCCGTGACATTACATCTGTAAAAATTTTACCGTTGTGCGCCTAAAGAAGTTTCACTTCTAAAAATAATTGGTTATTTGTAACGCTATTTTTATAAATATACTATCGTAATTAAATAAAATAATTTCATTACTTTGTGTATGTTAAATAAAACTGCTCTTTACAGTATATAATTTTAATGGACATCTTAGAAGTTCTCACATATTTACAATTACACGCAACCAAGTTGTTTCTGTGCAGATTCTTATGCAACTTCTATAATGAACAGTAAATATTGAAATAGTTAAAAATCTATAATAACTTAAAGTTATAATGTTTTAAGTGATATAATATGATTATTAAACAGATTTTACCAAGATAAATGACTTTACATAGTATTCTCTAAGCAATACGTCATCCCGATTTTCCATACAAGTTATGTTGTAAAGCCCACATTTAATCCATATAAAACACGCGTTTTGTGCATTAAAAAACATAACCATTTCCACGAATGAAGTCGCGGGCATCAGCTATTATAAAACGATATTATATAAGATGTAATTATATGAAATCGTGTAATTCGTACCAAATTATTTACAAATCTTTGAGATATGAAAATTTATGCATATTTATTGTTATTACAAAATCCGTGCCAACTATTTAGTAGCATGCGAAAACCTAGCATGGTTTATTTATTTAATAAATCTGCCTTGTTATCAAACTCTTTTCTCATACCAAAATCAAAAAGAGTGTCGTGACATGCGGGTTTATTCTATATCGATAACTTCTTATCGATCTAGTTCTTATTTTGACAGTAACACGGCAGATTTTCATACAAAAACTTGTGTAATATATAAACCTAGTTTTTTTTATTATATATCGTTACCACATGATTTATTTATTGATGATATATTTCCGCCATTAAAAATAAATATTACGTTAATAATAGTATTTATACGTAATATTGACTTACGTTTCGACAGATGATGTATCGATATGTAACACCTCACTAAATACGCACATCACTTTTATAAGCGAAAACGAAACACTGCGTTCTAAACATAATATAAAAAAACAACACTAAAAACAAAAATTAATTTAGAAAAATCAGCAAATTAATACAATAAACTTAAATCTACCTAACAAACGGGCACGGAATAACAGTTAAAAGTAAATATTATGACATAATATATGACACAAGTGCTAATATTATTTGATAATCGGATGCATTTCGTATGTGTGTCAGTGAGATGCGGGCGCGGACGAGTTTCTTGCGTAACACCAATATGAGAGACACGTGTTTACACCGCAACCGAGCTATAGAAACTGAAAGTGGTTTGAGAATAGTTCGCAAACGAAGCCGCAATGTGCTTACCCACCTGCGGTCGCGAAATATCCGACTGCGGATACGAACTTTACTGACGCACAGCGAGCTTTGACAATATACAAAATCCTTTACTAATATCAAGGATTTTAGGGCATTTATATATCAATAATTACGCGTCGTATACAGATAAGAGTACGAGTGCTCGTCCAGTGGTCTAATTTCGACCATAAAGAAACAAAAACTTTTTCATTTTTTTTTATATTTATTTATTGATAACACTAAAGCTCGCCAATACCTACAAAACAATAAAGAATGAAGAAAATTGGCTAAAAAAGTTTTCTTTTTTCACAGTTCCTATTTATATATACAGATTTGTAATTCCTTTATTTAGTTGCTTACGTTTAAAATCTAATATTGAAATATAGAGATAGTAATATTCTGTATATTAAAAGTAAAAAGAAATATATTTATTTACTTATATAGTATATCATCAAAAATTAATCAATAACATTTAACAGTTGTTGCTTAAAATTACAATATAACCTGTAAAATTTATTCCCGGAATGCGGACTCTTATGAAGGGACAGTCGATAAATAAATCCGCAACGGCACCTCACTACGGAGCACCGATGCTTCTGTGTTACGTAACAAAGTTATTTCCACTAATACCTTTTCTTAACTACAACATCCGCAGGTTTTGTTGCATAGTTAATGACAAATGAGGCTTTGTTGACAAAGCCATCGCGAATTAGGGTTCCGCAATATGAGAAAACGTGACAACCATTGTTTGAATATTGCACAAGGTTTTTTTGGTTAAAATAGAATTGAATTAGATTCCATAAGGTCGACAATGGTATTGTGCCCATCATTCTTTGACCTGATTGTTTCTGAGTTTTAACGTTTGGAATTTGTAGTAATTTTATTATATTTTCAATATCGGACGAGCGAGGTTCGCTCTGTTGGTTAACACAATAATTGTTTTGATGCTGTTGGATGTAAGCCTAATGTATTCGCATTCAGAAAATATCATATAGCACCATCTCACCTGATTTTGAGGTACCACTAAGCTATCATCATTTGACAACAAAACAAGTACCACAAAGATTTACGAGATGGCGCTATATGACCCTAAAATTAGTTACAATTATTTTTGGTATAAAATCGCGTTTTTTTATCGTCACCCTCCATATACATAGATAAACTTAAAAAGCAAAACCTTATCCAAATACAAAATTTGAGTGAAATGGTTAGAGCAATTTCAGAGATATACGAAATAAATTTATACATATTTACAGAAATTGTTCATATAAGTTATATATTTATAAGATTAACAATTAACATAAATTATTTTACTGTAGTGACCTTCTTTATCGTAAATTTTCAGGTTTTTTGAATTTCTTTGAACTATGATATATTTTAATTCATTACTGACCTACATGAAGTGAGTGCTGCAACTTTAACAGATTCGTTTCGAAGGTGGTAGAGCCACGCTGTAGCGATTACTAGTTTCAGCATGAATGGGTCGGCTCGCCCGGGGTAATACCACCCTCTCACAGAACACCGACGTGAAGTAACAGTGCTTGCATTGTTGCATTTCGTTCGGTCAGTGAGAGCGCCGGAGGCCCACCTTTTTCCCCCTTTCCCTTCCCCTTTCCCTTCCCCTTTCTCCTCCTTTCCCCTTTTCCCTTCCTCCTTTCCCTACCCCTCGCCCATACACAGGCTGGGAACGCACTTGCGACTCTCCTGGTGTTGCTAATGTCTATGGACGATGGTGATCACTTAACATCAGATGACAGATGATGATGAGTTTGTTTGCGTACTTTTGACATTAAAAAAAAAACGTAACCTAAGATGATTGTTGTTTAACCTAAAAGTTTATTAAGTTGGTTGAAAACTCTATGCTTAGCTCATGTAAGATTACGTCGTATTGTTCCTCACACTCTTGTATAACATTCTACTCATAATTGCACGGTTCTTCTCACGGATACTTTATTCATTGTCAATTAGTTGTGGTTTACATTCCCATAACATTGTTAAACTCTTGTGAAGTAGGTTTCCGCTGTGGGCGTGTTTTGTAAGCCAAATGTTTAGCTAAACATTTTTATGAACACGAAATCCAGAACAAACGTTGTACGAGATGGTCCGAATAACCGAATTACCTGCTGGACCTTCAATAAACGCAATACGGTATCGTGACCAACCCTATTGAAACTGCAATGCACAGTATACTCCGAATCATCTTCAATTACTGCAAAAAATACTTACCATATAGCCTAGTTGTCCATGACGTGTGTAGTTAAATGTAACTTTGTATTACGTAAAATGAGTGTAAAATTTGGAAGCCTAGAATAGTGGAGCTGTCGTCGGGTGTTTACTCACACACACTCAACACGACAAACAACCTTATCAAAGTATTTTTCCGAGTTATAAAGATAGATTTACAAATAATTAATTATAACATACAACTACGCTATACAAAAAATGCGGATTAAGTGTACGCATTTTTTTTATGTCATAAGTGGCAAACGAACAGGTGGGTCACCTGCTGTTAAGTGATCACCACCGTCCATGGACACTAACAACACCAGAGGAATCGCAAGTGCGTTGCCACCCTTTGGGAGGAAAGGATTAGGGGATGGAGAGAGAGAGGAGGAGAGGGGAGGGGAGATGGGCCTCCGGCGCTCTCACTGACCGAACGAAACGCAACAATGCAAGCACTGCTACTTCACGTCGGTGTTCTGTGAGAGTGTGGTACAACCCCGGGCGAGCCGACCCATTCATGCTAAAACCAGTAACAGCTACAGCATGGCTCTACCACCTTCACACCAAGTCCTAAGCCTTCATCACATACACATGATATATCCTAATGAAGGCCAAATAAGGTAATGGCGAGAACGCAGTGACAGGTCTGAAAGAGCTTTGTGCCTAAGTAAATTACAAGTAACATAGTGTCTCACTTTGTAAAATAGAGTTTCGTGTACATCCAGTTATAGCCAGATAGAGTAGGGTACGGTAGAGGTCAACAATCTTACGCACCTCACACCTTATTAGTATATATGTATTTCATATTAGCGATTTTTTGCCAAGGTCTTTATCATATATTCATTTCATTAAAAGATTTCATTTTTCTAGCTCTAACAGAGTTGATAAATTTATTATACCGGCATGCTATGATGGTTTTGACGTTCCACTCTGGTCATGAAGTTGCGTATATATTAAATAACTACCGTTTGAATGACAAATTACTGTGCTTTATTGTCAAAAATGAGATATAATTACTCCTAAAATTGAATTTCATTTAGTACACTGATTTTTAAGTGATATAAAATGTATAACCACATATATGTCGGTCTAGTTGCTACGATATCTAACTATATCACGCAAACAAATCATTTTAAGTGTCTACTAACAAAAAATCAGAGCCATTTGACAGAATCCTGAATGCATTATTAGTGTACTTATTTACAACACAACTCGACATATTTTTTTTTTTCAAAATTCGAAATTTTATATTTCTGTCCTATACTGGATTATATATACCACCTCCGGCAAACTCACGGCAATGCCTTAATGCAAAACAAAACCGCATTTGACTATATTTTTGTCGTCACATCACGTATTAGGTATTGTAATGTGTCAAAACGGCCATTATTATAATGATTGCGTGCCTTTATTATAAAGAGAGTAGACCCTCATTCGATCCCGCACATACGTTGCGTTTTTTCGGGTAGCATCTCGAGCCTAGGTTGTCCCCGGATGGTACACTCGAGCTGTTACTAGCGCGATGCAGTGTCTCACCCACATTACACATATGGTGGAAGGGTTTAATTTTTTTGCCTAATCGAACTGCATCGATTACTTTTGTCCGTTTTGAGATCCGAAATACATGTAAACGTTTGTGAATCATATAATTTTAATTATATAACTCACAAACGAATATATGTATGAATAGCTTAGCATAATTACGATAGGTCAGATCCACGGTATCGACAACGGCCCAAGCCGAAGTGTGCCGTGCACGCTTGAGCTAGTTGTCAAAATAAAATCGGCTGAGTGCCTTTAGCACTCGGCTTAGTAATCCGGTGAAGCTGTAAAGGCCTTTCCAGGCCAATAGCGTAGGCAGTTCGAGAATAAAAAAGATTGTATAGATTTTTTACCTACCCTTATCTAGGCTACACGTTTTTCGAGCATACAATCCCGTAAATTCACTGGACCTCTATTAACAATATTATTTTTAATTAAATATAAGAAATCCTATTTTATACCTTCATCCGTTCATAATAATGGGATAAACGACCTTTTTTTAATATTCCCTGCTTTTGTATCTCTGTCGGTAGTAAAAGTCTAGCAAGCCACCAATATGCTGAAATCTCTAGAACATTTTAACTTTATAATACAAGATAAATTACCCAATTGACAATACAAATAATTTATAATGACGAGGATCTGTTACCAAAAAGTAACGAAATTTAAGAGTAATAATCCTCCAATAAAATCTTGCGACAGGTTATGAAAATATAAGGTTATAATAGAAATAATACAAAATAACTTGGCTGATTATTTTAATCATGTATAATAATTTACTTTATTCATTATTACAGTAATATATATACTCTGTTAACGATATTGCTTTGTTCATTTACAATAACCAGGTACGTAGGGAGGTACAATATCAGATAGTAACTATATATAAAAATAATTGCATTGACAAAAATATTTTGCGAAAATATATAATTTTCTTATATATCGCGGATGGAACTTGATACGTATGTATAAGACCACATATGTTTCAATCAAATTCCTTAATTTTCATAATATTAACAAGTATAAACAAGATTATTAAATTATAGCTACAAAATATTTGAGGTTATGCAATATTATATTTCAAAATCGTTAATGAGATATTTTTTTCAAATCTAAACAACATTCTTTCATTTAAGTATATTTAAATTCAATTGAAATGGTGGCTTTAATTTACAATAGATAAAAAATAAATTTATTATCGCGATGGATCTTTGTCTTTTAAGCCACCCGACATTAATATAAATTCTATTTAAGACATACAAATAATTATTGATGATCATAAATTTTAATTACTGTCCTAATCCAATCTGAATACAGTGAATTTGCATTGTTAAGTCAATATTCAATAGCTACATTTTATTTTTGTGCGTCACTATAAAGATAAATACATTATAAAACGTTACTTTTACGTATCAATGTGTGTACATATATATATATATCGTGTAAAAAAATTATTCCTCATGGAATTGTTTTATATTTTATATATATAACCTCAATATTATTTTAAACTAACGAAATTAACACCGCTTTCGTATTAATGAATAAAAAATAACCTACCGGAAGATTACAGATAGGAACATCGCATTACGGTAAGTAAACTGAACATTATTTATGAACTTGACTAGAATTTCCATGTCAGTTTACTATAAACCGAAGCATTAGGCCATAAAAAAATCGACAATATCGATTCAATCGATAACGGTAAACCACGAAACCGGAAGATCGGTAAAAGGGGGGGGGGGACTAAAAAGTCTACTTATATATTTTTATTTGAATACTAATAAACTACTTATATTATTGTCGTAGTTTATTTAGATGTGCGTTATGTTAAAATTACCTAACTTTTCTCATTCGATACAAAATTAAACACAAAAATTCATATTAAAACTATTTACAGGAACTATCATTAGGATCTGGTTTCTACTTACAAAGCATGTCGACATCCGTTCTTATCCAGTTGGTAGTTTAATGTGTAAATCTAAATATATTTTACTATTTCTGAATACATTTCAAGTGTTTAATAGAACTGTAATTAGTTTTATTGACAAAAACCTACTTTCTATGTAAATAACAAAGAAAAATTGCATGAAATCCAACGTGTATAATGAACTTCGACATAGTAACGTATTCATAGAACAAGAAGTCGAAATAGTCATTAACCGGTAATATATGAAAACCGGAAAGCGAAAACGATTACCGATTCAGCGAATTTTGTTATTACTGATTTTACATAACGAAATCTGTACGAAGTTTCATAACATAGTGATTGTTTACGGTGTCTCTTACCGAACAGGTATTTAATAATTAAAATTGGTTCGATGTTGACAATAGTTTCCGCTTTTCAGTGCTCATAATTTCAATGACACAGTGTTATAACAAAAACAACGATTACTTGTCTATGAATTCCTTCATGGAAGTAGATACAAGTTAGATGGTGTCTCCCGTAAACAGATAATATGATGAATCAATTTTAATTATCAATCTAAAAAAGCTGCGCCTTTCGAGTCGTATTAAGTTATTATAACCCGTAAAGTAAAAAATATACTTAAAATCACTTATCGAATGAATAATAATTTACATATACATAATCGATCTGCAAACATAACACATACTTTTCTATATAATATAATATTATTCATCCTCTTTCAATTACTTAAAAGATAATTGATTAATTATTATTTTTTTATAATATTTTACAAAGTCGATTCGCCTCTTCGAAGGCACCTAGCGAACTGGGCTTACGTAGACGATTGTACTTCGAATATAAAATTCAATTTTTATATTTTTTATCAAACAATCTCGGGTATCTCAATAAAGTATTAGACACTTAACGAAAATAATGACGACTCGATTCTGTCCTATAATCACGTGAACAGAAACACCAATCATAGCGCGTGACGTCACTGCTTCCGAAACATTGTTCTGACGTTTATTCATACCGAAGAGAAATGATGTTTCTAGAATGGTGACGTCATTCCGACACCATGACAGGCGTGAAGCATTTTTGATCGGTATAATTTAAAATAATAATGAAAACGTACTATTTTAATGAAAATAAAATCACATTTCATGGCTACAATATTCATTACAAATCAAAAGTATTTTCGACATAGTGTCTATATACCTATTTTAATTATTGAGAAAAGTTAATAAAATATACAATCTTTAATTTTTCATTTCCAAACCCCGTTAAAATAAATAAACATTAAATACTGTAATTCAAATTAGCATTTATTGTTTTCGTCACATGATTGGAAATATTGTTCTAAAATTGGCACAAATCTCAGTGGGAAACATATCTGTATGTATATATGTAAATCTATTTCAATTTTATCACAATGTTCCATTATTTATAAGGCATAGTGTAGAACTATGCAAAAAAAAAGATTATTTTCCATACATCTTTTAATTTTTTTTTTGTCTATGGCACAGAATGCAAAACTCTTTATTTTTTTTTTAAATATTACATACTTGTATGTGATTCACACAGTGATTTAAGCGACCACCTTGCCGGTGCCACCGCCCTGGGTGTTGCGGGTTCAAATCTCGCACAGGTCAATTATTTGCTTAATTTACAATTATTTATTTTTTGAGTCAGGTTATATCATCTGTGTTTGTGAATTGTATGTGTCTAATGATATAAAGTGTGACCAATTAGTGCAGGAGTTTTTTTTTTAATAAAATAAATATTTATAAAAGAAATCCGTCTCTTATGTGTGAAGTATAGAACTACGTAAGCCCGTACTGTTTATCTTAACAACTATATAATTACAATACAATCAAATACAATCTAATTTTATTATCACAATACGCCCCCTACGGTTCTATTTGTCGATATATAATCATATTTTAAATATTTGAGCCGTTATTTGGACAATATCATGTGGATGAACACATTCATACCTTATCGTCCCCAGTCAACTTTTTACGACTGCCATCTTATATATAGCCTCAAGAAGCATACTCTGAAAGATTGGTCTTATGAATTATCGATACAAAGTAAGAATAAATTGATATTAAAGATACAAAACCAGATACACAGGGTAATATTGTAGACCAAGAAATTTGCACCAAATTCAGTGGTTTGATCACTTCAATAGAGGAAATTTTTGACAATTGATAAGAGACCTCCGATTTAACTTCATTCATTGAATTTTATATATAAATAATAACTACCATTAATTTAATAAATTCTGACTCAATTTTTCTAGAATACAATGAATTTTGTAGAAAAGTTAAAACTTTCATACATTTAGTACAGTACCTATTATTTCGCCCAACGAAGTGGGCACGGGTCAGCTAGTTATTAACAATTAGAAAAAAGGACCGAAAACTGACCACCTTCAGTTCAGTAGACCGAACCACGTAAATACAAAACGATATCATGGGCATAGATATGTATAAATCCCGTATCTGTAATGTATAAATCTAGTGTATATAATGTATAAATCTCGTGTATATGATGTATAAACCCCATGTCTATGATTGATCCTTAAGCAGGTCAAGATAGACAATACAAAGCCATTCTTCTCGAGTAGAGAAAAGTGCGCTGTAATCTATTAGACACGCTAGTAAGAGTTTATGAGGCAATTTTTGTGATAATTTGGAACATTTATACGTGTAATCAAAATTTTCGTGTTCGGGCATACGAGAGTTCTAGGCTACATATCATTACGCTTTACTATAGGAGCTAAGCAGTAATTATAGAAGTTATATTTCTTTTGGCGCGTTGGGGAAACATTATGACAGTAAATTTTCACAATGCGTGCGCACACCGTCACGAAAACCGACACCCTGAAGTTAGCTATAGTCAATATTTTGTTTCTTTGTATTCAAACTTTCAATATATTAAAAACCTTTTTTCTATTGTTAGTGTCGTTTTTTCTACAAACGTAAAATAAGGCGAAAGACAAAATTTTAAAAAGATTTTTATCTTGTTATGCCAAATAAATATAACTTGTAACACGTGTGAATAAGTACACGCACACATTTTTATTTATATGAACAAAGTTGAGGGTAGTTTTCCATAAATACAAATAGTACATACAATATATTGCAGTTACACTATTAAACCTGAAGGTAGACCTCACAGTTTCAATTGAGGCAGAAGAATATTGTCTAAATAATATGGGAGACTATTATCATTCTTACGATATCTAATCCGATATCGATAAATTCAAATATCACTTCAGAGCATGCTTCAACATTGTCGATAATTTGATTCCCCTATAACAACAATTTGTCCACTAACATAATCTACGTAATTTATACACAATAAATTCTTTGAAACCATCGATCAATATAACTCTGATCAAATGTCGAAATAGCCACTAATAGATCGTGTTTTATCGAAAATTCTAGAATTGTTTAGCTTAAACATTTTGAATTAAAAGCGATTTTTTTTCTTCGGGAATATTAATACATTACTCAGCTTTTGAGAGCTCAAGTGACTCGCTCGAAATAAAGAGACAGTGCAAGACTTTATCGATACCGATATTGATATTATAATCAGATATATAATACGATATTGAGATATCATAAATCAAATTAAGTAGTAATTCTATTCAATTGTTTTCGTTAATTCGCTTAAAGTAATTTAAGGTATATTATCGACTTAGAGAAGCTCAAATGCGTTATTCTAATTACGATATTTTTAGTTCTTAATTACGATTCATAGAATAGATGCGAAGTATAATACTAAAAGCACTGGTAGAAAAACATATTTTTATATGTAAAAGTTCTGTACTGTAGTCTCTTTATTTCAATGGAGTCCAATGTACTAAGCAAATTGAATATCGTTACTTTGCGTTATAAAAGAATACGAAATAAAAAATTAAACATTATTTATATTGAATGAAAAAAAAAAACATGTTTTTTCAATAAAATATCAGGATATAAATAAGTTTATTTGCAAAATCTCTCCTGAAAACAATTGATTTATATAAATGCATAAGACATTAGCAAAGTTAATTCAAAATATTTTATCGACAAATGTGACAAACAGAGCACTAATCAGAGCAAGCGATATTCAACTCGCTTAAAATACTTCAACGTGTAAAAGATATCGAATTTAATATCGACAGTAGCGAGATATTTTAAAATCGATGTTTTGCGAAATATCGATAAAAATATATATACGACCGGGAGGGATATATCGATATATTATTTCAGGTTGGTACCGTTGGATCCGTTTTAATGTTTTGGTGGCACGCCGTGCATGATGAGGAAAGCGTGGAGATCACGAGGTACGTGCGCGGGTTCGAACCTGGCACCGTGGAGTGCGAGGCTGCCCGCAGCAAGACACGACAGCCTCGGCCTTAGCGCTGCCCGCACTACACTCTCCGCAGGACCTGTATAGTACACATATACTAATTACCTCACTATTTCCACTAACAGTTCATTAATTGCATTAATTACCCCCCTTTTTCGTATAGTAGCACAGAAAAGCCTACAATCCAATAGCGATGATTAAGAGATCTGGCTATTGGTAACCTAGAATGCGACAAATCTATCCTGTATATCATCATCATCATTAGCCTGGAAGAGACCCCCCTGCAGGATGATAAAACTCCTTCCCGAAGGCTCGGAATCATCGATACAATTTTGATTTACTTCGATAATTATTGGGCTCGATCTTAACAGAAACGGTTTTGAGGCTTTGCCACCGCGACACAGTTTTACCTAGACATTGCAAAACGCCATCTATTGGTACACAAGCGACTTAACAGGTATGGGCGTAATCTCCACACTATTTTCACTTCTCAGAATCGGATTTGTATGGAAAAGGCTCGTCTATTTTTGGTTATCAATCCACTCCCTAGATGGCACTGTTATATAATTTTTTTGGCAAGTTTGATAACAAAAGATGGTGGATGACAATTAATTTTGACATTTCAAACTGACAATTTTCAACTATTTGTTTTCATTCTCTTTGTTTACGTATTTGTTATGAGAGTGTGCTCCCTTAAATTTTCTTGTCTCCCACAAACAATTTTATCTATGTCCGGATCTACTTATAACATTTACTCCTACATGACATATACTTACTTGGATTTAGATATGCCTTACGATGAATATATCCATTACAAATAAAATGATCAAAAACTTGTATACGATTTACGCAGTACCGCTATATGCATACATACATAGCTATAAATGTACATTTATAACCAACAATGTTAGTTCGAAAGTCATATTATAGAGGCGCTGATGATGGAAAGAACGAGTGCGACCTCTATTTATATAACGTACTCTGTGGTAATATCCACGCCAACCCTCGACGTATTACCGATTTCAAACTACCAAAAATCCCCAGTTTTATATTTTCCCACATGCCATAGCACTACAAGAACAACTAGGATTCTGATTTCCTCACGATGTATTCCTTGACGATCAGCCGATAATGTTACCGTAATAAATGTACGCGAATTCCGAAAACTTCGTTGGTAAATGCCGGGGCTCGAACCTGCGAACATCTGATTGATATTCCATCGGTCCAACCACGAATTGCTATAATAGAACCTGACGATTTATCGTCGTTCACATTTCAACGCGTCTAAAGAAGTTTTCCCTTCGAGAAATATTAAAATAAAATCGATTACTAACTTCCAATCGATGCGACGAGAGGCGTTATCCCGTTGACGTCCATAGCGTCGACGTGAGCGCCTCTAGCGATCAGTTCGCAAACTACAGCACACAGAGCTTCGCCCCATTGTTCTCTTTCATCTAAAAACGGTAATAAATGAGTATAAACTTATATCACATAGACATGAAGGCCGATGAAGTTGCGGATAACAGCGGATAATCAGAGAGAAAAAAAACACAGACATTGTTCAAGATTAAGTTTTTTTTTGCACTAGACCTTCCTTATTCAAATGTAAAAAAAAAACAGCCAAGGCTCATCTTTCACGCATACTAACAAGCCAACAGACAAGAATGTATATTTTCCATATTCACGAGCAGTCTTGTTCTTAATAAATAAATACTAGGGAGCGCCCAGTGGTCGACATTCAACCATAGTTCATTGATTTTTTAAAGTTGAATGTAGAATGAAAAAGGGTAATTGGAACGTAAGAGTAAAATAATACATACAGTCGTGCATGGCAACCTCCTTCACAACCTTTTTTGAAGTCCTTTATTGACAGATGTCAAAATGTCTTTTTTATTTACATGTGTGTATATGCTGTGTAAAATTGAAGCAGTAGTGTGAGTAACGCATATTTTAATTAATTTAATGTACTTCTAATGCATTTTATATAAAACTAGCTGACCCGTGCAACTTCGTCTCCACCAAATCGGTTATTACCGGTTTCGATTGTACTTTTAAACGCGAAAAATCTAAATACATCTCAAAACCCGATTGCAGCGATACCTACTGTTTCAAATTGTGAATCCCAAATATCCAGGGACTCACTCAAACATATACCCAGTTGGTATGTGAGAAATATTTTAAAATATGCTTTGAACCCGTTCGCAGCATCACCTACCAGGTCCAATTAAGATAACAAATAACCTACATATATTGCCGATAAATGTCTTCCCAGTACGTTGTCCCAGTAACTTCTGTCCCAATAATCCTACAACCCGTTCGTAACATCATCTACCGGGTTCAATTAAAATAAAAACTAACCTACGTATATTGGCAGCAATGTAAAAAAAGCTTGAGAGGTCCATGGACCTCCAGTTGGAACGTAGTTCCTTTCCCTTTTTTGTAGGCGTTTACCATACGCTCAGTATAGTTTACATTAAAAAATATCAAGTTGATAAAGTTAAATTGTAATTTAAACGTTAAAATATATTCATAAAATAAATAAGGATAAATTAAACACTGAATGACATAATAACTATTTTCAACTTGTATTAAAAAATTTTCACACTACATTGTATTAAAGAAAAACATAAATATTAAAAAGATATGAGCAACATGTGTCATCTGTCACTTGCCTGTGACTATTTGTCTAAGAGCTAGGCAACGGTTTCGACAGCGAATTGGCTGCCGGTAAACCTTTACAGGCAAAAATATTGAACTTTATATAATTTTAGAATGTTTTGTTTTTCACTAACTTTTAAACGCTACTAAAACGTGAATTTATTATTGCCAGACATTTTTGATATTAACAATAATGTGCCCGATGCAATTTTTTGTAAATAAAGAAGTATGTTCAAACCATGTTAAGATATCTGTAATTTTATTGAAGTTATATTTCTTTTGGCGCGTTAGGGAAAAATGATGAGAGTAAATTTTTACGATGAACGCGCACACCGTAACAAAAAAATGATGAGAGTAAATTTTTACGATGAACGCGCACACCGTAACAAAAAAATGATGAGAGTAAATTTTTACGATGAACGCGCACACCGTAACAAAAAAATGATGAGAGTAAATTTTTACGATGAACGCGCACACCGTAACAAAAAAATGATGAGAGTAAATTTTTACGTTGCGCGCACACACCGTCACGAAAAACCGACACCCTGAAGTTAGCTATAGTCAACATTTTGTTTCTTTGTATTTGTTGTTTGTATTTCTTTATATTAAAACTTTCATTGTATTAAATACCTTTTTTTATTGTTAGTGTCGTTTTTTCTACAAACGTAGAATAAGGCGCAAGATAAAATTTTTGAAAAGATTTTTACTTGTTACGCCAAAGAAGTATAACTTCTAATGCGTGTACATAAGTACACACACACACTTTTTTTTAATATTATTTTATTTCAACATAAAAAAGGGTAAATTAAAAATATAATGTATTTTTTTATGTCATAGGAGGCAAACGGACAGGTGGGTCACCTGGTGTTAAGTAATAACTACCGTCCATAGACACTTGCAACACCAGGAGAGTCGTAAGTGCCTTGCCAACCTGTGTTGGAGGGGGAGGAAGCGGAAGGGGAGAGGAGGAAGGGGAAGAGAGGTGGGCCTCTCCGGTGCTCTCACTAATCGAACGAAACGCACTAATGCAAGCATTGTTACTTCCCGTCGGCTTTTTGTTAGAGGGTGGTACTACCCCGGGCGAGCCGACCCATTCATCCTGAAACCAGTAATAGCTTCAGCGTGGCTCTACCCCCTACCAAAACCTATGTATAGAATAACTTAGTTATAACTCTAGCTTAGCGCAACACTGGCTGTATAATAAAGATAGCCATAATTATGGAAGAGCCTGGTTAACAAAATGAAATATGTTCTTTGCAAGGGAAAAAATAAAATGGTTTGAAATGAATTATTTTGTTTATAAAGAATATCACCAGGCACATTATTGTCAATAACAAAATTGTCTGGCAGTGAAAAATTCATGTTTTTAATAACGTATAAACGTTAAACTTATAAAAGTTACTGACAAAAAATGTTCCTTAAATTATTTATAAATCAAAATGTTGATCTGTAAAGGTGTAATTCGCATTAAAAAATACAACGTTAACCGGCTACCAGGTATCCTGAATCGTGTTTGGAAGGGCATAATATATCTTCATATTAAAGAACCAACTTTTCTCAAATTCTCGTTCTTCCAACGTTGCTGGCTCTTATACTAAAGTGTCGCAAAAAAGTCTAGTTACATTAACTAATTTAATTTGAAACAGTAGGTATCGCTGGAATCGGGTTTTGAGATGTATTTAGATTTTTCGCGTTTAAAAGTACAATCGAAACCGGTAATAACCGATTTGGTGCAGACGAAGTCGCACGGGTCAGCTAGTATTATAATAAAACTGTAGCAGGGTCAAATCTGTACATTAAATATTTTTTAAAAATTTTGATCGGGGTAGGCTTTGTTATCGATATAGAAGCCAAAACTAACCCTTTTAAAATTTTTGTCTGTCTGTCTGTCCCTGTGAACGCGCATCACTCTGAAAGTACTAAACCGATTTTGACGAAACTTGGTACAGTGATAACTAATGTTACGAGATTACATTTAGGATATTTTTTTTCTCATAAAACGCAAGGGATTCTCCAGGATCTGCCTGTTTGTCTGTCCCTTTAAACACGTATTACTCTGAAAGTACTGAACCAATTTAGACGAAATTTGGCACAGTAATAACCAATATTACAAGGTTACATCTAGGATACTTTTTATCTCATAAAACACAAGATATAGTTATCATATATATTAATACGTGAAGCCCAAACTTTGTATCCCTTTTTGAGAGAAATGCGCGAACGGATGAACGTGAAACTTGGCATAGTTAAAGTTTATATGGAGGAGAAGTGCAGAAAGCTATTTATCTTTCACGTATTAATATATATGATAACTATATTCAGAAGAAATACACGTACAGACTGGACTATACATTTAAAAATATTTATATTAAATTAATGCATACATAATAGCGGTAGTTAGTATTTTCAGACAAATAGATACTGACCTGGTATTAATTGGTAGGATAGTAACGCTACGTGTAGGGGGGTCCGACGAGTCTCATCAGCTATATCCACTGCAGCGCCACATTCGACCAGCAGCTTCGTTGTCCTCATACACGGGAATCTGTCAAACATCATTTTTTTTCTTTGGTAACCTATCTTCCATATAATTACTGCCATTGTCGAGTAGCTAAGTCAGTTACAGGTATCTTGGTATAATGCTTTAACAAGATGCTGGACCCCTTGTTAAATATTTCCTGTGTTTTTTTGGCATCTGACATCTGGCATCCACCTTAGTTGTGTACAATAACCGAACTATATTATGCAAAATGCCACCAATACGTAAAGTCAAATAACATAAGATAAAAAATAAAATATAAAAGCTACTACATGAGACATATGTAAGAACCTAGTCAAATAATGTAACAGTTTTTTTTTTTTTATATCATAGGAGGCTAACGGACAGACGTGTCACCTGATGTTAAGTGATCACCGCTGTCTATAGACACTAGCAACATCGGAGGAGTCGCAAGTGCGTTGCCAGCCTGTTTGAGGGGAAGGGGGAATGAGGGAGTGGAAGGGGAGGTGGGCCTCCGGCGCTCTCAGTGACCGAACGAAACGCAACAATGCAAGCACTGTTACTTCACGTGGGTTTTCTATGAGAGGGTGGTACTACCCCGGACGAGCCGACCCATTCATACCGAAACCGGTAATAGTTTCAGCGTGGCTCTACCACCTACAAATTGACAGTAACTAACAGTAAAATAACAGTGAAATTATGTCATCACTGCTATTTCACAGGTCAAAATAAGAAGACATGCTTTGTTTAGTAAATTGACCTTTACCAATATGCACAAAAAAACACAATTAATGAGATAAGAACCCTCACCAAATAGTTCCTCAGCCTAATATATAAGAGTCATACTTATTGTCCAAATTATAATTTCATATAACAAAATATCTTTCGTAGTATATGTAAAATAGGAAGGACAAAAATTCATATATATTTATTAGAAATTATGTTCAAATATATGTGAAAACTAACAGCCATAAATAAAATATTAAACGACTACTTGTGAAGGACTTAAACAATAGACCTCATATTCATATATATAATACTATATGAAATACATTATTTTCATACAATATATTATCATTATGCGCTAGCGTTGTATTTGTTATCAACGAATTCTACATTTATCGTCTGATTGATATTCACAAAATTTGTCTATTTAGTGTTAAAATTATATGAAATTCACAGAAAGAATAAAAAATGGAGAGATAGATGGCGCTATAAGAAAGGATTGATCAGTGGTACTGACTGGCAGACATCGCTGGTGTGGAAATCATCGACTGGAGTTCTCCTGTCGGCCGCCAGGTGAAGCAGGGTCTGTCCGCTTCGGAGGCGAACGTTCCTCATTCCGAAGACAGCACGTCTTACAGAACACGAAATCTCCTGTTCATATACAAAAATACCATTTTTTTTTATTCTAGTCTCGACGTTATTTAGCCCCATATCGTGTAATAATTAGTGGCATCTTCTGTAATATAGCAAATGTAAATTACTTTTCTGATGTCACAGAAATTCTCTAAAAAGTTTTAATTAGGCCACCATCTAATTCAGTGGTACTCAACCTTTTTTATAACGGGCCACAAACACGTGACACTCATGGCGTCGCGGGGCGCAAACTACAAATATTTAGATATTAAATAAAAAAACGTATTTTTAAATTAACAACGTATTAATGTAGTGAAAAAAAGTTGTCCAATAAAAAAAACTTGGTATAACCCTTATATCATAAGGAACGCATTGCGGTCGGGTTATATGGGACCTATTTAATTTACTCAGCGTGTTTAGTTTTTTTGATGGGCACGAAATTTAAAATAATTAAAAATAAGGTACAATCGGATGGGCCAACTACAAAGATCCGGAGGGCCGCAGGATACGGCTGATCAAGTTGGGTCACTGAATTTAAATTTAACTATTTAATTACTAGATAGCCACTAGCGATAATCAAACCTCGAAATTTAAACAACAAATTGTATTTTTTTATACAACACAGTAAATAAATAGATCAAATAATGCTTTATTAATCAAGAAAAACAGAAAATAATTATCTTTATATATAAATTTCTTCTGTGCGTGTGTATGTCACTGAACTCCTCCTAAACGGCTGGACCGATTTTAATAAAACTTTGTGTGCGTGTTCCAGTGGATCCGAGAATGGTTTAGATTCACAATTGGACCCGGTAGGTGGCGTTGCGGTTGACTTTTAGGATTTTTTTTATTATCAAGGCAGGACAACGTCCGCCAGGTCCGCTAGTATAATATAAAAATAAATAAATCCCTAGTGACTACCTAATAATAAAATAATTATATTTAAATTCAATGACCAATTGGGAAATGGTGAGTTCATGAGACGTGATCTCACCCAAGTATAGAATTATATCGGTGTCATTATTTCATTCGAAATATTAAAATAGTTCTAAGAATCTGAACTATGCGAATAATTCAAACTATTTGAATGATTTTAACTAATTAGATATGTATCAAATACAAAATAATTATTAATATACAAATTTAGTTCAATAGATTTGTCTGTCAGTCAGATTTTATGCAAACTTCTTACAGTTTATTTATTCACATATCATTCATAATAATATTACCACAAACTAATTAATATTTTTCAAATATCAAATATTACGAAACCAAAAAATATTACGCAAAGAAATGATAAATGCGGAGTTCCCATGATAAGCAGTTACGTAATGATTAACCATGAAAGGCGCATCTTTAAAATTGTTCATTGAATTTAGGCCTGATTTTTTACGTTTAGAAATATTGTTCCCATATTTAAAAAAGTTTTAGAACAAACTTTAACTAAGTTTCTCTTTGTTGTTTATTAGTATTTGTTTTGATATTATTATTTTATATGTTAAATGTGGCCATGAACTATCACACGATTGAACGGTGTTAACCTTTAAACATCCACCTGGTAGATTTTTTGAAGTGAAACTTCTTTAGGCGCATGAGGGTAAAATTTTTACAGATGTAACGTCACGCAGGTATGCAACGGAAGTGACGTCATTTGCAGTAAACGCAGATTTTTCATCTATTTTCGAAGTCTCGGAAATCTTTAAGTTTTAGATTTGTATAAATATAAACAAGACTCATAAATTAGTTCGCCAAAGAAGTTTCACTTCTGACATGTGTACTTTGTACGCACGCAGTTTTTATTTTTTATTTTTACCTCAGTGTTGCCAGCATTGTCGAGCAGCCTCGCCGCTACAGCCACTAGATAGAGAGCTGTCCGTACGTTGCTCTCGTATTCCTCCTGCAAGACCACCGTGCGAGCCAAACTCTACGCCTCAATAAACGTAATGCGCCAGTTTATCCTATGATGACTTGTTAGTGCATGCGATGACAACGTGAAGCCACACTTAACATTTAAATTACTTGTGTTATCACTACAATATCTCACAATTAATTAGACTTTTTAAATTACAATTTAAAATATTCAGGATATTTAAGGAAGTCAGGTTATTAAAGGAATTCAAGTTATTTACGGAACTCTAATTATTAAAGGAACTTAGATTATTTAAGGAACTCAAATTATTAAAGGAACTCAGATTATTTACGGAACTCTAATTATTAAAGGAACTTAGATTATTTACGGAACTCTAATTATTAAAGGAACTTAGATTATTTAAGGAACTTAGATTACTAATGGAACTAAGATTATTTAAGAATATAACATTATTTAAGGTACTCAGGTTATTTACGTAGTTCAAACTATTTAAGTAACTCATAATTAAGCTCGAACACGCTACTCTCTGAAACTGCTAGTCAATTTGAAAATTCTTGCTGTATTTTATAGTCTACTAGCTGCCTTATTGTGTATGTATTTCATTACATAGTATAAAACCAAGTCCCCTACCGCGTCTGTCTGTCTGTCTGTTCGCGATAACCTCAAAGACTACTGAACGCATTTTTTATGCGGTTTTCAACAATGGATAAAGTAATTCTTGAGGAAGGTTTTAGTATATAATTTGTCTAGGATTTTTTTATAATCAGGGCGGGACAACGTCTGCTGGGCCCGCTAGTATCTTTATAAATAATGACAATTATCTTCATGTAACATAAAAAGTTTATACTGAGGCAAAGATCTCACTCAGATAGCATTCAATATTTAACATATATCCGGTATATTTGGCCAATTTAAACAATATCTCTCTGAATTATATCCTATGCGGTATTATAGTGTAGTAAAATATCATCATTCAGGTGTTTTGCGTGAAAGGGTAACATACGTACATCCATCCACTTTGCTGTTGTATTTTTTTTTTTCAAAAAGTAAAAATTGCTGACCTAATCCTTATTTGGACCTCAAATCCACTCCAATACAATTTTGTAGGTGGTAAAGTCACGCTGAAGCTATTACTGGTTTCGGCATGAATGGGTCGGCTCGCCTCCGGTACTACCACCCGACACACAGAAACACCAACGTGAAGTAACAGTGCTTGCATTGTTGCGTTTCGTTAGGTCAGGGTCTCCCTTCCCCTTCCACCTTCTCTTCCTCCCCCTCCCTAACACAGGCCGCAACGTACTTGCGACTACCTTGGTGTTACAAGTGTCTATAGACGGTGGTGATCACTTAACATCAGGTGACCCACCTGTCCGTTTGCATCCTATGACATAAAAAACACAAAAGGACATTAAGAAGAGTTCTAATATAATGCTAGGATTTCATTTAGATTTTACCTAGACTAAAATTCGGCATCATTGTAGGATTTGAACCCACTACAATCGACACGATAACAAGTGAATCGATTGTACAAACATTTCGAAAGGACCTCTTTTTACCTTAATTTTAATATCAAATAACAACCAAATCACAACTTATTCTACTATATTCTATGAGATATCGAGTCAATTTTGAGTTATCAGAATTTTTTTATACTTCGTACGTTTTGTAATTTTTCAAAAGAACTTGTTATCGATACTTTCAACCATTGACGCGTTAACATAAGTTTGAATTACTTTGAACTTTTATACAACAGTCTCGATGGCAAAACAAATGTTCTAGAAACTCATTATTTGTTTTACTGTAACTATAACTATCGAATACGATAATCGATAACTCGCAATTACAACTAATCGAAATAAAAGCATTGACACACAGAAGAGCAAATAGCATAAATACAAGCTTAACATCGATGTGATGAAAGGTGATATAGTACCGAGTAATCGATAACGTACTACTAATGAGTCCGGGTCGTGGTTGATTTGTGGCTTATCGAGTCTCTTCGTACCTCTTCGTAACTCCTCGGCGCAAGCTTCCAGAACGAAACACACCTGGAACAAACATACACCAATGTGCATATTGGTATGGCTTTTTCTTAGTCCGCCTGACTAGCTACCACCTTCAAGTTAACAACCTGTCGCTAAGCATCTGTTGCTGTGTTCCGACAGCTGCATTTAAAGTCTTGTTCGCACTAGGCTAATAATTAAGTATAGTACCGAGTAATTTAGTAGCTAACACACCTGGAACAAACATACACCAATGTGCATATTGGTATGGCTTTTTCTTAGTCCACCTGTCTAGCTACCACCTTCAAGTTAACAACCTGTCACTAAGCATCTGTTGTTGTGGTCCAACAGCTGCATTCAAAGCCTTGTTCGCACTAGGCTAATAATTAAGTCGAGTACTGGGTAATTTAGTAGCTAAAATTAGGGGTGTGTCAATACCCATCTTCCCATTGCACAGGTCCGGCGGACGGAGAAGACGGCCGGCGTGTACCCGGCTGTCTCCTAACAAGACGGGGCCCAGCGGCGGCGGCACGATGAAGTCTATAGAGATCTCGTGCCGCCCCAACTATAGCGGCAGACGTACACCGTGGGGTTTTAGTCCGTTCGAGTCGGACATAACCCACCCTCTCCCCCGAGAGGATGGTGAATCCATAAGGGATTTCCCCACGTAAAAAATAAATAAAAAAAGGGTGTGTCAATAATGCTCAATGCTCATGTTCGATTCGAACCATTCGAATTATTCGGACTATACGAATATTTTTAAAATAGGAAAAATATATTAAACTAATAGTTATAGGAAAAAGGACTCAACATTTCCTAATTCACTATTTTGAATAAAAATTTAAATAATTTTATCAAATAAACAGTGAAGTTTCTTATTTATATAAAATGTTTGAACTACTTTAATTAAAATTCCTTTGAGTATCAGACGAATCTATTGAACTGACTTTGTATATTAATAATTATTTAGTATTTGATAAATATATAATTAGTTTAAATCATTAAAATAGTTTGACTTAAATGCATAGTTCGAATTATTCGAATGCTCGATTCGAATTATTCGGTTCGATTCGCTTTCGAATAATTCGCACACCCCTCGCTAAAACGCTTGCTATTGCTCGAACATCGTTCGCACTACAGTCCTAGTACAGTACACAAGCGAATGGAGTTTTGCAAGATGAACATTCAACGACATCTTGCGGCAGCTAATGAACTCGACTAAAATAATAGGTTTGGACTTATTTAGCAGATGAACGAGTAAGCAGTGACGTGTGGTGGTAAGCGCTACTCGCCGAAAAAAATAGAACGAAATGGATCGACTCAACTAAACGATTTGTTAATCTACTCGACTATTTTTTTGTTGTTCAGACACGTTTAATTACTCGGTACTCAACTAAATTACTAGCCTAGTGCGAACAAGTCTTGAGAGCTTTGAGACCCTTTTTTTAAGACCCTATACGTGTTATTAAAAAAAGTTAAATACGTATTAAATACTTGGTTTAAAAAAGATTCCTAATAAATGCACCGTGATCGCCCGAGGCAAGTTCGCGTTATCTCTTTTCGCAAGTCTAACCTAATGTAACCAAAGCGAGACAAAAGAACAAGATGGCGAACATTCAGCGACCGCGGTGCGTTTAATATGAGAACTTTTTTTTTTAACTTTATTTTTGGCAATCAATCTTTTAGATTATTACTGCCATTGTCAATTTCATCTTCAATTTCATTACAAGTTCATCTTCCATTCCATTTTGGCAACCAGTCTTCTAGTAGACCATCACTGCCATTGTCAAGTGAGTATCGATATTACAAGTTTCCTGATATAATTTCAATGAACTAACAAGATGGTGGCCATCTTGTTAGAACTTTCCATGGAGTTTTTGTGGCATCTCAGAATTCATGGTCCGTGGTATTATTTTCTATTCACTTCACTAATGCACAATAAACAAACTATATTACATAAAACGCCACCAATTTTATACAATATAGAGTCAAGTAACACAAGATTATGAATAAAAAATAAAATCCACTACATGACATACCAAGATCCCGCCAAAAACTCAATATGAGAACTTTTTTGTAATAACACCTTTAAGTTTAGCCTCTTTAGCATCTTAGACCACATAGTTATTTTCAAAAGAATAAGAATAATTTGTTAACTTTGAACTTCATTACTAATGTATTCAGTTTGTCAACTTAGGGCCTCAATAATGATTCGTTCATTTTTATCAACATTGAACCTATCGAGTTTCATAATCCTCCTCTCCTTCTTCTTCGCCCCTTTTATTTCCCTTCTGTGTAAATATGTTAATGTGAATAAGGTTTAACTCTAATTATTGCTTTATACTTATATAATATGTGAACGTGTGTATGTACATATACCAGGTGACTGTTTAGACAGTAGCAATATTTCTGGAGGACACTGTGCACTCGATTCTCGTACTAAATCGATTAAAAAATAAGTGCTTAATATTTGACCTAATTTTCTAGAAAAATACAAAAATTATACACAATCCTCTACGCGTCTATGTTAAAGCATAGTGTCAATGCCCGGCGAATGATTTCATTTACATTTGAAAGGAAACGTGGGAACGTCAAGAACAAAACAAAAGGGTGTATTGCCCGTTTTACTATCGAAAGTTATTAACTCCGGGTCACCCATTGCAGCTTTTGACACCGGTCATTACACTTAGGTATATAATTTTATTTACATGTTTGTAGCTATACCTTTGAAAGTCTTGGAACTAGGTTTTCTTGGTTATTTATTAGTATTTGTTTTAATATTATTATTTTATATGTTAAGTGTGACCATGAAGCGTCATATCCCAGAATACTGCGAGTGACTAAACAGTCACCTGGTATACCTGTATTATATACTAACTTAGCTGTTTAGAAACGCACTAATCCCAAAAGTGAATTGTCCTTCTGTTCTATTTTAGATATATGGTGGAGGTTGAAATAAACTTAAAATATTTTTTTGATTTATTATCGTTGGATTTAATAAAAAATCTGCAGGACACAGGCAGAATTGTGAAATTTTCCATTTGGGCTAAAGACTAAGGAAAAAAAAATCTACCACAATACAATACAGTAGTTCATATTTGATGGTAATTATCCACAATCAGATGGACTATTTACTGGTTTACCACATTCTGGCATAAAAATAAATTAATAAAGTGAGGTAAAAGCGGGTAACAGGTAAATGACCCACTGCCATATCTATACTAATATATAAAGCTGAAGAGTTTGTTTGTTTGTTTGTTTGTTTGGTTGAACGCTATGATCTCATAAAAATAAATTAATAAAGTGAGGTAAAAGCGGGTAACAGGTAAATGACCCACTGCCATATCTATACTAATATATAAAGCTGAAGAGTTTGTTTGTTTGTTTGTTTGTTTGGTTGAACGCTATGATCTCAGGAACTACCAGTCTGATTTGAGAAAGTCTTTCGGTTTTAGATAGTTCATTTATCGAGGAAGGCTATAGGCTATATATCATCACGCTAAGATCAATAGAAGCAGAGCACCAATGAAGAATGTTTCAAAATCGGGCACTTTTTTTGCTTTTGAGCGATTACGTTATTATTATATACGTTGCCATGGTAACGTAGTAAGTAGTAGTAATAATATTCGTCCAATAGGACAGGCGAAGGAATTAATCCATACTGCCAATTCTGAAGTTATGTAGTAAGTATCAAAGCTAACATTTTCAAAGTTTTTTTTTCCTATTCAAATAGTTCATAGGCGAAGGAATTAATCCATACTGCCAATTCTGAAGTTATGTGGTAAGTATCAACGCTAACATTTTCAAAGTTTATTTTGTTTTCGTATTTAAAATTTTATACTACTTTTATTTCCAATTTTTTATTTGTTCTAAATTACGTATTATAAAAATAAATTTTGTGTATGTACAATTAAAATAACAACTTTTTGATGAATGGATATGGCTACAAATGACCAAAAAAAACTTTTTTTATACTTTGTCTATATTTTTATATTATTATATTTTGTCTGTTTGTTTGTTTGTCCTGGGTAATTTCCAAAACGACTGGACCTATTTTAACGGGAATTTTACTTTTTACTGCCAGATAACCGAAATTATAGCGGTTGACATATTCTACTTTATTTGTCCGCGGCTTCGTCCGCATTACTTTGGGCCGATTTTCACGGGGTATTTACTGGTAGATAACAGACCTTAAAAAAGTAATTAATAATCTCAGGAACTACCAGTCCGATTTGAGAAAATCCTTCGGTTTTAAATAACTCATTTATCGAGGAAGGCTACAGGCTATATATCATCACGCTAAGACCAATAGAAGCAGAGCACCAATGAAGAACGTTTCAAAATCGGGCACTTTTTTCCTTTTGAGAGATTTCGTTAGTAGTAGTAATAATATTCGTTCAATAGGACAGGCGAAGGAATTAATCCATACTGCCAATTCTGAAGTTGTCAATATAGGTATTTCTTATATATCCTTTAATCAATTTTATTCCATGTCTAAGTTACAATAAAGGCATAAGCGCCAAATCTTCTATATAATATGTCGTACATTATTTTATCCATCATTATTATTTTCTTAGTCTTCATAATCATAAAACAAAATTGTTCAAATAAAGATTTCGTTAGCGTTAGTATTATATACGTTGCCATGGTAACGTGGTAAGTTTCTATCGCAAACATTTTCGAAGTTTATTTTGTTTTCCTATGGAAAAAGTTTATACTACTTTTATTTCTAATTTTTTATTTGTTCTCTATTACGTATTATAAAAATAAAGTTTATGTATGTACAATTAAAATAACAACTTTTTGATGAATGGCTAAGGCTACAAATGAACAAAAAAAAATTTCTTTATACTTTGTCTATATTTTTATATTAGTATATTTCTCTGTTTGTTTGTTTGTTGCGGGTAATCTCCAAAACGGCTGGACCTATATTTACGGGAATTTTACTTTTTACTGCCAGATAGCCGAAATTATAGCGGTTGACATGTTCTATTTTATTTGTCCGCGGTTTCGTCCGCATGGCTATTTCCAAAATGGTTGGACCGATTTTCACGGGGTATTTACTGGTAGATAACAGACCTTATAAAAAGTAATTTAGGTTTTTTATTCGCCTTCGGCCGCAGTGGAATATCCGTAATGCTTGAACTGATTTTCACGGGACTTTCACTGGAAGATAACTCACCTTATAAGAAGTAACTATTTTATTTTGTTTCTCAAGACTTTGTCCGCAATATCCTACTATCTCCTAATTGATTGGACCGACTTTCACGGGGCTTTTACGGGCAGATAACTAGCGGGCTCGGAAGACGTTGTCCCGCCCGGATAATAAAATGAAAACTTTGACAAATTATACCTAAACCTTCCCCATGAATTATCATTCTATCTACTGGTGAAAACAGCATGAAAATGGTAGTTTTTGACTTTATCGCGAACAGATAAGCTGACAGAGGACTTTTTTAACCGACTTCGAAAAAGGAGGAGGTTACTATGTTCGGTTGTATATATTATTTTCATGCATGTTAATCGATTTTTTAGTTAATTATGAACCGATTTTAATGATTCTCTTTTTATTTGAATTGGTACACTATGTAGTGATTGACTGCTACGTATGTATTAGTCCATGTGAAATTGATGACGTGAGACGTGTGCCTTACTGACTCCAAGAATAAATATACATAATTGAAAGTCATATATTTGTATGTAATATGAATTATACCATCTTTTTGGTCAATTTGGCTGCCATATTGTCTTATTTACCACGTTTGCTTCTACATAACTCAGTTATTATAGCAACTTATAAGAATAACTTAAGTATATCGACAATACGTGCCCGTATTATATCTATCTATAAAATAAAAGATTTAAGATATATTGTTCGATAATGTATAGCTTATAATTTTCATTACTTTCTTATATAGTGTTAGTGAGTACTGAGTTTGGTATATAGTAGGTTGAAGTTCCAGTTATGTTGCTGATGATAAATCCCATCCCACTCGATATACTATTTGTATTCATATATCTAATGTACACGTTACATGTTACAGTTGGCGTGAGTGTCGTAGTTACAAATGTTTTTGAAAAAACTTTTCTGTAATGTACACACCCACTAACAACTTTCAATTTTTTTAATACATTTTTTAAAAATCGCGTGCGGAGCCGCGGGTAACAGCTAGTCAAATATATTACTGTTATATTGCGATTCTTGATTCCTTTTTCTGGAGCCCCATGTCATAACTCCGGGGAAACCCATTTCACGGATATAAATGAAGGTATAGACTACTCCATATTTATCATTAAAACATATTTAAAGTTATATTTACCTGAGCAAGAGGTAATTCTATACCAATGTGAATCATCTGCGAGAATACTTGAGCAAATCTGAGTAAATCCTTCACAACAGATACCTACAATGGAAATACATATATATTAGTGGCAATATATTATATATATAGAAATATTCATAAATACAAACTTATTTTTCACTTTCCTATACTTCCCATTTCCTATACAATTTTGAAAGTAATTAAGTTTTAGATATTTTACTATTAAAAGAAGAATGTAAGCTGACAGTGATTATAGTAATTTATATTGAAGTATTAAAATGAAAACCGGAGTTTCTTACAACGCTAGCGAAACTGACATAACTTAGGAAAGATAACATTCGATTTTGGTGGATGCACAGAGGAGGGCGTCATTTCCAGACATGATGATGATGATGTATAAGTCAATTTTGATTAAAGTAAGATTAATAATTGTGAATGCTTACAGAGTTGTACTGGCGTAAATGTAGAGCGTGCCTCCAGAGCGCGAGGCAGCGGTCGAAACGCGCCTCGTCCGCGAACACGGCGCCACGAAACACGATCGGATGCGGCAAGTCCAAGCAGCGCCGCCCCAGCACGCGCTCCCGCACCGCCAGCCCCTCCATGTGTAGTGCGTGCGCGTCTCCGTGCAGCCTCTCCACCTCCTGCACGCCAACCAACCAATCAACCAACCAACCAATCGACATACTTCTATCATCTACACAACATATTATTCAAACGAAAACACCAACCACTCCACCTCCTATACTCACCAACCAACCAACCAACCAACCAACCAACACACCTCTATCAACAGACACCATGTCCTCACGAGAACTCCAATCATTCCACCTCCTATACCCACCAATCAACACACTTATATCAACTAGACAACAATATGTTCTCACAAGAACTCCATCCCCTCCATCTTCTGTACTCAACAACCAACATATCTATAGCAAGTACACAGTATATTATTCTCAAGAGTACTCTAGCTGTTTCACCTCCTGAACATCAACCAATCAACGAACCAACACACCTCTAGCAATTAGTCAGTTATATGGTCACCGGTACATAAATTTGTGTTCTGTACAGCTATTAGTTAGCACAGTCTATACAGTAAATAAACAATAAAATAACTATCGCAATATATCCAGATCTCATTCATTTCTTATATTACTGAGAAAATAGTGTTAACAGACAAGCACTCACCTCTAATGTGGTAGTTTCCTTCCAGTTATCATATGCTGGTATGGGATCGGCAGGTTTTTTCAGTAGCAGCCCATAGCGAGTGTCATAACGCATTGCCATAGCTCTGTGAAGGTACTGGTACGCCATCTATAGGGAAAAAGAGAACATATTATTTTACAAAATATACTATCTTTTGTGGGAAATGACAAATAATATGTATATAAATAAAATTATTAAGGTATTCTATAGTGCGCGCATAACACAAAAACTATTTGATAGATTTCGGTCAATATTTTTCAGTTATACATTATAAATACCTGGTATTTAATTATATTGTATTATATTGATTTTTTTTTTATATCACGCTATGTCTATCTAATATGAAGGTATTCAGCAAAGCTTTAATTTAAGATTATAATAAAGAATATGTTACCCTCAAACAATAATACTCCTTGTCGTTGGCGAACGATGCTCCTAACAGTTCATAGGCTTCGATAGCCTGAGCTCGGGTAACGTCGGGCCGTGACGCTAGTATGTCAACGACAGAGGCACGTGCTCGTTCAGCAGCACACTGTAGCGGTGTCATTCCTGTATGAATTAAACCACAACATGGTTATTTAAGGCATAACTTTTAATATATATGAAAAAAAGAATATAGAACAATAACGACAGGCAATAAAAGCAAAGATACTTTGCCGTAAATCATAATTTGTAGTTATAAACACGTCATACATAGCTATATAATTCATGATGTTTGAAGACGGCAACACCGCAAACACGGAACAAGGATCTTTGGTCATATGGTAATTTTTACTTGAACCTTAAACTTCACTGAACCTTATATTATATCAACAGTAGACAGGCTAAGTGACTAACATACATATATTGAACATCGCTTGGTAGTCAACCTGATTTTCTAAGGTTGATATTATATTGGTGGCCTTTTGCACAATATTGTTTGTCCACTGGGTAGCGAGCAATAAAATATAATTACCAACATGTTTTTTGTTGCGTGAAAGTTCCTGGACAGTTCTGACACAGGAGTCACCGTAAAGTTTCAAATATAGTGCAATTTCTTATGACATTGGTCCTTCAAACGAGGCGTGAAGAGGCACATGTGCAGGTCTGCATGATAGCGACGACTGCCGTTGTTATTTACCACCGACAGCCGCCGCTGTTTATGGACTGTACTGTACTTTCCATCAGGTACCGAGCAGAGAAATTGACGAACCAGTTAATAAAAAAAAATTAAAAAATGAGTGTATATCCAATTGCCTTACTAGATTTTAAAAAGAAGAACACTGATTGGCTCTTAATTACAGATACATGAATACATCAAAAGAAGCTCAACTGATTTTCACTTTAAGAGTGGTAGTAAATAAGATGTAGAAATTAGATTAATAGTTAGATATGAATGAGGAACATTCAGTAGCTCATATGCCAATAAGTGTCCATGTTGTGATTAAGAACTACTATATTTTCTATATATACTAACTAGTTTACTTATTTACTGAGTCCATGTTACTGACCAGGTCAGTATTCTCATCATTTAGTGTTAACTACTAATGACCCACAATTGACGAGGGTACGCTTTATAATTTTCTCGGTGAAGGTTTATCGTGAACGCAGTACTTTAACATTAATGTATATTCAAACAAACAGACAGATATTTCTAAAAATGATTGAAATGTATTTTATTACTTATTCCAAGACTCCTGTAACAATTTTTTTTTCACAAAAATCTAAAAAGGACAGACACGTTAAATTTGCATTCTTATTTCTTGTATAGATTTTCATACTTCATATACTGACCATTTTCGTTAGTAAATATTTTAGCATTGTTGTCAAGAAGTGCATAGACTACAGCCGCATGACCGCACTCCGAAGCGAAATGCAAGGCTGTAGCTCCACATAGTGCACGCTCATCCACCCTCGCCCCACTATCTAGTAAAAATTGTACCTATGACAAAAAAAAAACTAATCTTTTATACTATGCTTAGTATACAATTGGCAAGAAAAAAAACCTCTATCTCAAATATGTACTGTTTTCGTAACAAATACAAGCGATCCACTTGACCTTAAATAGTCACTACAACATATAATTATTATATAAACAATCAAATAAAATAGGAATGCAACCTTGAAGTCAGTTATAATTGGTTACTACTTCTAAGGACACCAGGTACAAAGAATTTTTGGTGGTTTCTACGTTATTTATTCATAAATTTACATAATTTTATAATATAGTGCAGAGGTTCCCAAACTTTATTCACTTCGCGGCGCATTTTCAAATTTGATATTCTCTCTCGGCGCCGTAACTATTGTACAGTCAATTAAAATAGGTACAACTGTCTATTTTTTACCCGCGAAGAATTAAGTTAAGCTACCTGTAAATGGTAAAGAGGAGGCTTAAGGGACCCCTGTCTACTTTGTATGACCCATAGTTTGGGAACCTCTACTGCATTGTAAGATTAATGGCTGCTTGCATAATATACTTTGCTCATTATATAAAGGTGACAAGGATTAAAAGTATTAAAGCGAACTTCAATTCTAGATTATCCTACAAACTCCCTGAAAGGGGGTGCTACCATTTTATAACAGCACTGAAATCACCACAAGACACTAAATAAAAAATATAAACAATTTGATAATGGCACTAATAATTATTAACAGGATTGGATGTAAAAAATAAGAAAAGAAAACATACAGAAAGTCATGTAATGAATGAATAAAATAACTTACCACATCCAGATGTCCTTTATAGGCCGCTATCATCAAACAGGTGTTATTATATTTATTGGCTTTATGTATATCCGCTCCATGCCTCACGAGATATTTGACAATGTCTAGGCGTCCGTCGAAACAGGCGGCACGTAAAGGTGTACTTAGAGTTCTTGTGGCATGATTTACATTCGCTCCAGATCGGACAAGTCTCTTAACTATGCCTAAGTGTCCAGCACCAGCTGCACACCATAATGCTGTGGCACCTGTACATCGAAAACAGAAAGTAATTAACTACATATGCTTAAATATTGAAAGAGTCACTCGTTTTGCATACATAAATATAAAAACAACCTTTAATGACACTACCATCACTATAATAATAACATATATACAATTACCATGAATTTGAGTTGAAAGTTGAGTTGAGAAATTGTATTATTATTCATTACTCATTTCTTACCAAAATATATAATCATGGTATTAAATATAATCTAGGTAAATACTTTTGATACTTATTAAAGTAAACATGACAATTTACTACACACATTAAATGTGGTTATATGATACAAATTACTGTAAAATAAAACTGATTCATTTATATCCTTCTATCATTTGAATCATCAATGCACTAATAATATATTTTGATTTCATAGAAAATGTTCGATAAACATCAAAGAATCTCATTACCACGCGAGCGCATGACGCAAAATGTAACACCGGAATGTTGACAAAACAGAGCCCAGTCACCGAGTGTAACGCCAAAATGAATTTATAAGACTGCGTTATTAATTTGTGTAAATCATATAAGCATTGGAAAAACAAAGAAACTTCTGGATAATTGCCAGGACTTCATTGAAATGTTACAAGAGTTTTCGGTTCCTTTGTGCGAACGGAAAGCTTTCACAAAATCGTATCTAAATATACGCGGCCACGCGCGCATCGGCGACGTAAAAAGTCAATGTTCTCCTTATTGCGAAAAAAACCTTTGTCAGTTTTCTCGCATATGGGACAAATAAATTATTTTTACTCACGGAACAGGAATTTCTACAATACATGTCTAACTATAAAAATTTTGACAGACTTTGCGATCACATAAAATAGAGTCGCACAGTGTCATATGTTTACAAAATTTATAATTCGCGGATAGTTAATTGCATTTGTCGATTGTATATCTAATGTATTGAGATGAAATTCTGGAATCCTCCATGAAAATGTTCGTTAACCATGCATATATTACTTTGTAGACCTACCTTAAGTATTTAGCAAAAAAAAATGGATGCAGTCTTACCACAACATGCAGTAGTGCTTAGTCCTCGACTACTATAGGTATATGAGAAAAGGATTAATATTATACAGTAAAACATTAATAAGTTAAAGCTCAGATTTTCGGAACACTTCCAATATATGGAATCTGAACACTCAACAAATCACAATTTTACAACATAATGTCCCTCTATAACTTCACAAATATTATATTTCAACAATTCTGCTTTTTAATAAATAAATAATAAATAACCTATACAGCTTCGAAGATTTAAGTTACCAATTACAAGAATATTACTGCGAGAAAATATGAATAGTCCTTAAGTGTAACTTTTATTTTGGACATTGTCTCTGTGTGACTCAAGGTTAGATGAAAAATTTACTTACAAAAGCCTCTTGAAGTCAAAACCTAAGAATTTAACTAAATCTCAAATATTTTAGTGTCATTTTAGGTTTAGGTGAATGAGTTTATCTTGAATATTAAATTAATAATGTATACAATATAATAATTACGTGAAACTTTTGGAATATCTACACTAATATTATAAAGCTGAAGAGTTTATTTGCTTGAATTCGCTAATCTCAGGAACTACTGGTCCAATTTGAAAAACTCTTCCAGTATTAGATACCTCATTTATTGAAGAAGGCTATAGGAGCAGAGCATTCATGAAGAATGTTACAAATTTAGGTTTTTTCATTTTGAGAGCTTCTGCTGCGTAAATAGTAACTATTCCACATGGATGAAGTCAGTGACATTAGCTAGTATAAGAAATATATTAATTCCATTTTACCTCATCTTGATTTGAAAGCACTTTTCTATAGAATATCAAATAGGAATGATAGTAGCAAAGTGGTTAACTAAATCCATTATTAAACTCTATTATAAATAAAACATTTTTTTCGAACTGACTACGCTATTGACCAAGCAAGGTCTTAACAGCTTCACCGGACTACTAAGGCGAGCGCTTAAGGCACTCAGCCGATTTTACTTTGACAACTAGCTCAAGGGTGCGCGGCACACCTCGGCTTTGGCTGTTGCCTGATACAAGCAATTCGCGACCTATCTGAGCTAACCTAAACTAAGCTAACTATTCATACATATACGAGTTGTTGAAACATATATGTGTACCAAGCATACATACCTCAACAACTCCTATATATATTTCGTATCGGATAATATTCTAAACTATTTCAGTTTGATAAGGGAAAAAATAAAACCCTTCCACCTGCATGTGTAAGCGTGTATGCGTGCACGTGTGTGGAGGTGATATGTGTAATGTTGTCGCAGTGATGTAAGATTTTGTGTCACTGTATCGCGCCTATAAATAAACCAACCTTCTATTACATATTCATCAAATTTGACAGTGCCTTCAGTCTCCAATCTGACTGGTGGGCGAAACTTTTCTAATAGGATTCTTATGGCACCCTCGCGGCCATGTCTGGCTGCTGCAATGAGTGGTGTGCATTTGACTCCGTCACTGCAGACATCCTGAAGTAGATATAAAGTAACTGAACAATTAATGCATATAAAGTATAATTGTGCTTAATTTAATTTATTTTCCTTCACTATTTAAAAGTGTACCAAGAAAAAACAATTATAAACATGAAAACACACTTCCAGGAATAGCTATATTTATAATGTCACACTAAACTTGGCTTGTATATATAAAAAAGGGAATATATATACATTTCTAAATATTTAAAATTCAGACACACGTCAATCAATCATACCCATCAAAGAAAAGTCGGTCATTTGCAGAAATGAAACCAGGAAACTCTCTACATAAAAGACTGTCAATGCTAAATCTTTTTTTTTTTTTTACGTGGGGAAATCCCTTATGGATACGCCACCCTCCCGGGGGAGAGGGTGGGTTATGTCCGAGTCGCACGGACTAAAACCCCACGGTGTACCGACAGACCGTTTAGTGGGGGCGGCAAGGGATCGTTCGAGCTAATCAACCTTGTAGAGCCGCCCCCACGGTCCGCCCGGCGGAAGGTGACCGCCGGGCTCCTACCTATAGAGGGACAGACCAGGTACACACCGGCTGCCCCCGCTCGTCCGCCGGACCCGTGCAATGAGGAGATGGGCCCCCCGGCCCATCCCCTCAGGTCCGGCTACGGTGGCAGGAGGAGTTGGGCGAAGCGCCTTCTCCTCCTGCCTGTCCTCCTTTGGCGGAGACGGCCACTTTGAGGATCTGCCTCGCGGGCCCTCTCCGCCTCCTCCTTCGCTAAATCTGGCCAACCAGTGTTTTACCTGTCAGTTAATGTATTTATGCACTTGATGTCTCAACTTAAAAATAGGCCTCGCTATCACTGTATCAATGTATTATTGGGCATGATGCATAATCTCAAGTGAATTTTGTATGGTTCTATCTTTAGATTTTCTTGTACACTAAAATAATATCTCAATTTATTTTAATCAAAAGGTAAGCAAACTCGCAATTATTATTCCTTAACATTCAGCATTGTACATATAAATTATTACAAATAAGTAACTTAATATTACCCTAAAATATATGAAAAAATTGTGCAGAGAAATTTTTGTATATATTTTGGTATTCATTCCAATATTTAAATGTCATCAGTGACAGTATGGCATTTAAAACAATTCATTCTTGATTAAAACTATATGATCACAATGGCAATAGTTATAACTCATAATCAGGGCTTATTTTGTGGGGACATACAGTGCCCTTAGAGAGAAATTATCGAAAAATTGCTATAAGTTGGTTTTCGTTATTAAAATCTTAGAACAGTATCTTACTATTATAAACCACAAGTACCCAAAATAACAAGGTATACATTTTTGCACTTTTTTAAAATACAAAAAATTATAGACTTAAAGCTCTCCAAAATTTGTGTGCCCCCAAAAAGTAAGTGACAAAAATAGGCCTGCTTATAACAATTACAGCTTTAATTAGTAAAAAACGTATAATAAAACATGTGAACAAAGGCTTATTTTTTTACTGTGTACATATTTTTTTAACAATAATATTCAAAAGTTATTGTTACAGATTTTGCCACTGAAGATAAACATTGCTGTTTTATATCTTATTTTTAAAATATTGCATACATACATTTGGCAATATAAGCCTCAATTATGAAACACATATTTCATCATATTTCAATAGAAGTAGAGGGTATATGGTTTTGTTACAAAATTTAGACTACCATATTTAAATGACTATTGCAATCATATGTGATTACTCCATTTCTGCAATGTTACGACGCAAATTTTTACGCGCAACGCATAAAAAAACAATTAATAACACGCGAGATCACATCTGACGCGCAAAAGGTAACGCACCGTCCGATTTGTTCGATAAAAATAGATTGATAACGTGACTGTTATTAAATGAATGACATTAGCAAAAATAATCATGAATTTGTCAGAGTCTTGTACGTTATATTTAATACTCACACTATTTAATAATTCATCGATTTCGTCGGTATTCTTTTCGTATAACAAAGCATAGAGAGTTAAGGACATGCCATCTCTAGCTGCGAAAAAGACCCTTTCTCTCAACGAGGTTGTTAGATCCTCCAACAACAGTTTCTCTTCCATTATTCTAGTTCTTTGTTCACTTGATTTTATTTATGACACTCAGATCTGGCACGTAGATACTGTTTTGATGTTTTTTAAATAGTTTTTAAAATTGCAGCTGCACAACATTTCACGACTTATAATATTCACGAGTAAAATATGATACTTGTACTCCCGTAAAAGAAATCATACTAATTACCACAGAGTAAATTTGTGGGTAGATAGAAGACAGTAATGACATGTGTAGTAGTGTAGCCACAATAAACATAGAAAAATTACCAATCATCACAGCAGTTGAAGTTAAATATAAACAAAAAATATTAACATTAAAAAAAGAATAATAAAATAAAACAACTAGTTCTATAAATACGTACTGTAAATGGGTAATTTCCGAAAATGTTAAACCTCAGGTGCTTACTAAAATAATGAATTAATAAAAACCGGTTGACATACTATTCAATGTCAAACTAAGTAAATAATGGCAACTACAGATACAGAAAAATAATAATATAGTATAATTATACAGTGGCATAATAGAATAACAAGTAATTTGATACAGAAAAATAATAATATAATATATTTATGCAATGGCATAATAGAATAACAAGTAATTTGAAAAAAGAATCATTTTAAATTTTTTATTGCTCATTTACCATAAGAAATGAAATAAATCTTAGTTCCCAAACCCTAATCATTACAATTCTATGTGTACAATTCAATTTATTAAATTGTTTTGTATTGCTAAATTTCATAAAGGCAATAATGATGTTTCCTCTTTCTGTCAATTCTAGTTCCACGTTTATCCAAAGTGGAATTTCCTGACCAATGAAACACATTGTTTCTTTTAAGTTTTGTCTCACTTCATTTCAAACTTTTTCGATATTTTAAGCATTATTTGTAAGTATTACTTTCTTATTCGTCAAAAGTCAAACTTAAAACAGAAATAGTGATAAATATAAGTTTTTCTTTTATTCTCTGTAAACTGGATTCGATTCTTTTGACGTGTAACCTATTGCTTTCTCTTTATTTACAAAAATATTTTAGAAAAATTGTATATTTATTTCATCAACAATGTCGAGCGGTCAATGGGAAGTTGTTGGAAAAAATAAGAAGTCCCAGAATGGTAAAATTAAGAATAAAGATGAGGAGAAGAAAGCCGTAAAAAATGGCCCAAAACTTGAAGACGTCGGTATGTTGCTATTTATTCATAAATAATACTGTTTATTAAATATATTCTATATTTAAGTACATTATTTTCAGTCCCACATTCTCAAATTAAATCTTTTTATGCGGGAATGGAAATTGATACTGAAAATAAATCAAATAAAGAGAAAAAGAAGGATGGTGAGAAGAAAGGGAAAAAGCAGGACAAAAAAGCCGAACCGCCAAAACCTAAACCTCCTAAAACTCTAGAAGGAGCATTAGAAGCCGTAAGTATAAGATTACTAAGGGTCTGTAGTAATTATAAACATATTATAAAGGCTAAGTTGCCAAAAGTAAGTTTCCTATTTTTACTATAATAAGCATTTCAATACGAATGTCTATTACTTAATACTTATCCTGTAAACTGTTAAAACTGACTCAATTAAGTTCACTTAATGCATTCAAGTTATAACTTCATTATTTTTTAACTTCTACATCCCTTTTACTGATTTTAAGTAATCTTTTTTACATTTCATCACTACTGTTTAGCCAATAAAAGCGTAATGAGTCCTCTATGGGCCAGTGAAAGTCTGATCAAAATTGTTCAACCATATTGGACATAAGTTACATCAAAGAAAGATACTTCAGCTTTATGTATAGATTATTATTTTTCAGGCATCTAACAGGTTTGAATAATCTATGTACTCAATTCTAAGTTAAATTTCTAACATATGGTATTGAAACTATAAATTAAAAATACTTTTTTTATTTCCATAGCAGATATAAAATGTGGTGAAGGTCTATACTGGTGATAGTTAAAATTTTAAATTAATTTTTTGCCATTTACTTGGTAGTTTGGAGTGCATTTAAAGAACTTCTATGTGAAATAATACCTATACCTGAGTAAATTTTGTACTCCCCGAACAGTCCGTCCCAATTCCAACTTTACTGACTGGCCAAGCTTTCAACCATGGCACGAGCTATTAAAAAAAACGTATATGGATACAAAATTGAAGTTAGTAGAATAATAAGTAAAATCACAGTTATGCTATATGCATAAATAGTTTGAATACATCTAATAAGTATTGTTTCTTCTTGCCCTTCATAATCTGCACTTGTATATTTATTTGAATTAAATTAGTCAATGATATTATAACCAAAGACACATTACCTATATGATATTAAAAAAACAAAGGGCATGATAACACACACATATGTAAGTAATGTAAATAAGACTCCACACTGTTTTAGATAAAATGTGGAAGTGAGATGGCATATTCTTAATAAGGTGGTGAAAAAGAAATAGTTACATGTTGCTTAGATACGGGTGAATTGTCGAGGCAGTCGTAAAAAATAAACTAACTAGCCAAGTTTTACCAAAGCACTGTCAAAGCGCTTATGATGTATCTATATAGTTACAATATCATTGCAAATTAGTAGTATTTTGTACATTTTTCTTTCTTCTGTTACAGGTTGATCCAACTGAACTGGCAAACATAATCACTACAAACAAGATCCGTTTCTCAAATGCTCCACTTGTTTGGTTGAAAGAGGTCTCCAACTTCCTGAACTCCAAGATTCAGATTGAAGTGGATGACCCGACATTTTCAAGCCATCCAGCTACATACCCTGTTTCCATTGTGCCTGATGATATAAAAACTCCATTAGAAAACCTTCTCCGTGATGCAGGAAAAGCAAATTCGCAGTTGTTCTTTGATGTTACACTTACAGCTTTGGCTAATGATATGAGTAGAGGTTGGTATAAAATTTCAAATACAAAAATTTATATATATATATTCTATATATTTTGTAAATTTTCCATATATTTAAAAAAAAGGGCTGGCAGGACAATACTTTTTTCTCTGACTCAGTACCCACTACACACCAGGCGTAATATCCAAAAATGGTGGCATTCTTTAGCTTGTCCAATTCCAAGATCATCTGTACCCATACGACTCATGCACATTATGCACATGGCGATAATGACGTCATACTGACTTTCTTTTGGTTTGTTATATATTGGTATCAGCCAGTGTGTTCTCTACTGTCGAGAAGATTATAGGTCTGCATGACCACAGAGGCGAGTATAGAAGATTTGTAAAGTTCTCGGTGGTCATCACTGTTGTTAGATTGAATCATGTTTAACAAAAAGAAAATCATACAGTTTACAAGCGGCAGAAGTGGAACCTTCAGACAACGATAAAATATTACTGTAAATGATACAAGTAAATAATAATACACCACGACAGTCATGACGCATATCCCCAAGGCTTCGTAATATGCAGACGTAATACACTTACTGATACATACAATCATACACACATATAACGCTTGGACCAGAGAAAATATTCAGTAGTGTAATATATATTGAGGAGACAGCAAATATGTATTAAAAACACTGTATAATGGATTCTATGTCATTCTCATGCACATTAAATCCTATAAATATATGTGTTTATCTCTTTTTAATGTCACTTTTCTGTGATTTTATTTCAACATGTTTCAAAACATAATGAGGTTAAAGAAGTTCACTTCACAAATAAAATCTTTTACTTTCAGGTCAATTAGTAAACGGTCATAGAATATTGCTCCAGATGCTGGCACAAAATTATCCAGAATTTTGCATTTCCTCTTTGCCAAAGAGTTCCAGTCTAAGAAATTCTTATCAGAACAGACCTCCTATTGGCTTGTCACTCCTTTGGGCTTTAGGACAGGGTGGCGTCATTGACTTTGCAGCTGGTTTGAGAGGTGAGTTTATTTTTTACATTGCTGAAACTATACCAAGATTAGCATAAAAGAAAGACAAAAAAAAGAAATAGATGTTACATTACCCATTTCTGTGTCTTGAAAAAAATAAATTAAAAACATGATCTGCAATTTTGAGACATGGGCATAAAAAAATTATCATTAAAAATCATTACTGATTGCAGTTTCATTCAATAAAACCAGTTATGTTCGAAATTCGATAATATGTTACATTGCCCTGTTTTACAATAATGAATATGATAAGATAATAAAAGGAATGCATTTTATCTTATATATTAGAAACATTTGTGCATACACAATTCTATCTGTCAACTGAAGAAGATTGTATCAGGAAGTGAATATATGTTGATTGAAATTGTATTTACTATAGTTACCAATATAAAATGTATTTACTTATATGTGTAAGTAAGAAGTTACACTTCTTTAGCTTAACAAAAATAATTAAATGCTTTTGATTATTTTATAAATAAATTAAAAAAAACTTTAAAACGCTTTAAAATTAATCTTATATATAAAATTCTCGTGTCACAATGTTAGTTACCGTACTCCTCTGAAACGGTTTCACCGATTTTTATGAAATTTTATATGCATATTCAGTAGGTCTGAGAATCGGCTACTATCTATTTTTCATACCCCTAAGTGATAAGGGTTGTCCACCCCTAATATTTATTTTTTATTTTTTGGTCAGTTTTTTTTTATTTTTATATTGTTATAATGAGGCATTAAAAAATACATACAACCCTAAATTTCCACCCTTTTAGCACCAACCCCTATTTTTTAATAGTAATTTTAGTAATTAATCATTTTTTTTCAAACGGTTTTCGACAATGGATAAAAAGATTCATGAGTAACATATATAATTTGTCACGGTTTTTTTTTATAATCAGGGCGGGACAACATCTGCCTGGCCCGCTAGTTATCTATATATCTGTATACAGAATCAAATAAGACACCAGAAAGAATAAACTATTTATTACATAATATTATAGTAATAATAATAATTTATAATTTCAACAAATAAAAATGTATTATATTTAAAGTTAACCTGAAATCTATAAACCAACTTAAAAAAATTAATATATAAAAACTACTTTTGTTATGAATTCTCGCAATAAATTATTATTCAACACCATATATCATTAAAAATCATCACAAATACACATGTATATTTATTTATGAATATATCTTTATATCTCCACTGATATAAAACAGATGTACATGTATATTTTTGTATGAATATGTTCTTATATCTCCACCGAAATAAAACAGATCTACATGTATATTTATGTATGAATATATCTCCATTGATATAAAACAGATGTTGTAGATTCATATATAATTGCATAACTTCCTTGAGTACAGTTATTATTCTCATAAATATTTGACAGACAAATACCATCCAACTTCATGGTGTCGCTTTTAAGTGTCAGAGTGCGCGCGCATCGTAAAAATTCATAATCTTTTTTTCCAAAAGCGCCTAAGGAAGTATAACTTTAAAAAAAAAAGTGTCTGTGTACTTATGTACACGTGTTAGAAGTTGTACTTCTTTGGCGTAACGAGATAAAAGTCGGGAGTTCCGATCGAACCGTCGACTTGAGCGGTTGTCCGTTTTGCTGCCCGCGCTAAGTTCGATTTTAATACTCGTGATTTAGTGACGTCAGTTATTGTTTGTTTCGATCCGGCACACCTGCGCTTCACAGGTGCGCTGCACCTGCGTTCCTTTTCTTGGAACTGAGTGAGACCTTTCCTTGTATTTATTTATTGCTTTATCTATTTCTTGGTATATTTATTTATTTACTCTTTTGTTTATCTATTTATTTACGTATTTCTTTAATTCTTCAGTGATTTATTTTTAAATTTATTTTCTTTTTATTGTTTGTTTATTTAAGTAGTCTTATGTTATTTTTCCCCTGTCTCGCTCAGGTACTTATTTGCGTTGTTTTCCTATTTTGTTTAGTTTTAAACAGCTCCCTTTGATCCGGACTCGGGATAGTCCGTTAAATTCATTAAGGCGCGCCCCCCTGCCCCTCTGGCAGGGAGGTTTCACATGTCTTCCCCCGCCCCACTCCCCTCCTCAGGCCCCGGTATGGCCGCTGAACAAGAGATCAGTCTCTTAGAGACTGAGCTCATTAGCCTCCGCGGCTTCATAGCCGCTATCTGTCCTCGTCTCGTAGACGATTACGATGCGTACGCTGCAAAGCGTCGCACCGAGCTCCCTCATTCCTCGAAGCCCGCTCCCTCGATCTATGCCAAGATCGAGGCTTCCAACAACTTCCCAATCCCAGCCGATCGCGATAGCGATGACTCCGACTCCGACTCCGGCTCCGACATGGAGCAAGACCCTCCTGCTCAGCAGGATCCCCCTGCCAAGCAAGCCCCTGCTGCGGACGATGGCTTCACCACCGTCACGCACCGCAAACCGCGCAAGAACAAGAAGCGCCCGAACTAACCTTCCGATCCGGAGGACAAATTGCCCTCTAAAAAGATCGCAAACGTCGATGGCGCGAAAGTGCCAAAGGCGACACCAGCGCCCTCTAGACCCGACTCGCCCGTGGCCGCGGGTTCCGCAGTCTCGGGCAAGAAGCCCCGCCCACCGCCCCCCGTTACGATCCAAGACAAAGCGTCTTGGGTTGAGATTTCTAGCCTGCTGGAAACGGCAGGTATCCCTTACACCTCCGCCGTGAATACCGCTGTAGGTATTCAGGTGAAGGTAGCCACGTCCACCGCCCATCGCAACCTCACTCGTTTCCTTCGGGACAACCAGTGGGGCTATTTCACGCACTCTCTCGAAGAGGAGCGTAAACTACGGGTTGTGATCCGTAGAGTCCCCTCAGAACTCCCGACTGACGACATTTCAGACGACCTCAAGGAACAGAAGATTCCTGTTCGCGAGGTTCATCGTATGCGCTCTCCGCGCACCAGGGCTCCATATGATATGGTTCTCGTTGTCCTCGATCGCACCCCTCAGGGGAAAGCGATTTTTAATCTTACATCCCTTTGCGGCCTCTCCGGCGTCATAGTCGAGCCGCCGCGCAAAACGTCTGTGCCCTCGCAGTGTCACAACTGCCAGGTGTACGGACACTCCGCACGAAACTGTCGCCTGAAACCCAGGTGCGTTAAGTGCCTCGGCGACCACTCCACTAGGGAGTGTTCTCGCACGAAAGACGCCTCCGACCCTCCGAGCTGTGTTCTGTGCCGCGGCGTGGGCCATACCGCGAATTATCGCGGATGTCCCCGCGCCCCGCGCACAAAGCGCCCTCGATACCCCAGGCAGGCGTCGCCGTCTAAGACGGCCGCTGCCCCCGCCCGTCCTCGACCTCCGCCTCTCATGTCTCGAGAGGCCTTCCCGAACCTGCCGGGCACGTCTCGTGCACCGGCAGCGTCCGTACCCACGACTAGTGCGCCCCCCCGCCCCTACCGGGCCCCTCAGGCCCCGTGGGCTCCTAAACCCGCGTCCCAGCACACTCCCAAACCTCCGGCGGCTAATCCTTCACAGGATGACCCCGCATACTCCTTTTCCCTATCGAGTATTGACTACGCAGGTCAACTACTCATTTTCCACGAGATCTCGGAGATCTCGGCGTACGAAGAGTGCTCTCGTAATCCGCTACTAGGTGCCGTCACGGCAATCCATAGATTTCCAGCCATCGCGGCTACACTACAAAGGCTCGCGCGCGCAGCTGTTAAAAAAATAAATAACTCAAATAAGATAGAGTAAATCGCGTATTTACGTCTATCTTCCCCTAAAAATAACCGTCAAACAATAATAATAATTTTTGTTATGTCTATTTTTAGACTTCGGTGCCGTCACCGTTAGTAAATTTAAATTCAATCTTATAAAATGCGTGTTGCGCCCACGCTTTTGTAATCGATCCCTATTAGCTCCCGCACACTTCGCGGTTCTCAATAATATCTCGAGCCTAGGTCGTCCCCGCGCGGAGCCCTCTTGATCGAACTGACTATGCTATTGACCTGGCAAGGTCTTTACAGCTTCACCGGACTACTAAGGCCGAGCGCTTAGGGCACTCAGCCGATTTTGGTTTTGGGTAACATACACAAGGGTGCACGCACACCTCGGCTTGGGCTGTTTCCTGGAAAAAGACACGTCTGTCCTAGCTAACTATTCTAAGCTATTCATACATATATACATTTGTGAACCATACAATCGAAATTGCATGATTCACAAATGAATACGTGTATATCGGATTGAAACGAACTTAAACTATTCGATTCAGTTCGATGCGACACTAACAATAGAAAAAAGGTATTTAATACATTGAAAGTTTTACTACAAAGAAACAAAATGTTGATTATAGCTAACTTCAGGGTGTCGGTTTTTCGTGACGGTGTGCGCATCGTAAAAATTTACTCTCACCATTTTCCCCTAATGCTTCAAAAGAAGTATAACTTCAAAAAACAAACATAGTATATGTTAACTAAATGAAAAACACCGTAAATTGGGTGCTATATAAGAAAATTACAAACATGTACACATATTCCTGATATGGAATAAATATTTATAGTTTATTATCTCACATTTCACATTTAAGCGATTATATGTTGTGCAACAAATTAACAATGTAGCTTTATTGATACACTTTCAAACTTCATATAAATAACCACATTTAGTGTAGTCTCAGCCTTCATAATCATAATTATGGTGATATATTTAGATCTTAGAATGAGGAAAACTGGGCATAGTGCCATAGACAGGAAATATTTACAACTATATGAACCATATATTAATGTAAAATACAACAACTAACAAGTTTATATTCTGTATTTAGATCTCACACCAGTATGAAATTCAACTCTTTAGTTAGTAATGGAAATAAAGAAGGTCTAAAAAAAATTGTGTATGACTTGTTTACGAGCAACATACCCCAGGTGTAATACCAGCCAGTTGTTGCACTGTAAAGCCTGCTACACACGTAACGATATATCGTAGCGATAAATCTGTGTAAACCAATTCGCGCCGATCGTCTAATCGATCAATAAATCAATAAAGTGCAATGATTTTTCCTACAGGACGATCGATAAATCTGCTCAAATCAGTTTGCACAGATTTTTCGCTAGGATATATCGTTATGTGTGTAGCAGGCTTTAGAGTCTGGTCAGATTCAGTTTGAGATGGATATCCTTATTAAAGATCCGTTGAGATAACGGAGACACTTCCGTTGTTAGTGTTTTTAACAAGTCCTCATTCAAATTGTAAGTGAGTGTTCGCGTTCCTAATATCCTCTGTCAAGAATACCGTATTGTTTGTACAAATCTAAAAACAATAAGGATAAGGAAATAAATGTATTATATATATATCTTTCAAATGAAAAGAAGAAGAAACAAATGTCTCAAGTGATTAGAAAAATATATATTACTAGCGGGCCCAGTGGACATTGCCCAGCCTTGATAATTTTAAAAAAATCCTAAAAGTCAACCGCAGCGCCACCTACCGGATTCAATTGTGAATCTAAACCATTCCATATTCCACTGGAACACGCACACAACATTTCATCAAAATCGGTCCAGATGTTTAGGAGGAGTTCAGTGACATACACACATGCAGAAGTTATTTATACATAAGGATTATAAGAATGATACTCGTATATGTATACCCACAGTCCTTGCATTTCCTTGAAGTAATTTCATAGTAATTTTTTTTAGAATTTGTCACTAGATGGAACTGTTATATAATTTTTGAGTTCTTTGTTTTGTTTGTCAAATAACAACATTGTGCCATTTAAACATCAAAACTCTTTCACTAATACTATTTTATTAAATTAATTATAATATATTGTTCTTTAAGTTAAATAATTTGTTTGTATTGTTTTTATACTCCATTTTTTCTGATATATTCATTTATTTTTATTAATAGCATGGTTAACTTTAAAACAAGGTGAATATATTGACATTATAATTATTAATTATTAAAAAATTTAAAACAACCTATGCAGCACTGCTTTATACATGCATACATTATATTGATCACAGGTATTCTAATCTTTTTCGATAGAGGCACTGATTTATATAAATGAGTGATATCTCTGTAAGGTAGCCAGGCGCGCACACGATGGAATTTGAAATGAGAGATGAGTAAATTTGTTGTCTAAAATTTTTTATAACTATCAAAATAATTTTTATTATGAGTTACGACTGACCGTAGTTGAAGCAGCGCCATAGACGCGCGGGACTGCACTGTAGCGGCAGCGGTCACCGCTGGGTGATAAATAAATGAAAAATATGTCTAACTAAAGATTTGGTTGAAGTATTTTTTTCCTATTAATAAAAGTCCTTAAAATTGTCACTGTAAAAAAATATTATAAAAAATTATAATTTTGTAAAATTGTTTTATGGCTTAATTATTAGTAGCGACTACGTCATAATAAAATAGTTATATTTAATTTCCATGACCAAGTGGAAAATGGGGGTTGAACCTGACGTGACCTTACCCATTTTCTTTTTTCAAATCAATATTAATTGCCGCCATTAATTATAAGTCAAACCGTTATTATATTTTAGGCTTCTACGTTATAGGTACCGCCTAGTTTTAGACCTTAGTTAAGACTAGTTGCATGTAACGGCGTTTTAGAACTAAACATATTTGTATAATTGTATTTGCGACGGGTGACGCGCGACAGTTCGGTAAGCCCGGTGTTGCCAACATAGCTCTATGGCGTGTTGCACCTGTATATGCACCTAATAACCAAATGAAATAGTATAAAACTCTCGTCTGGGTTACAACCGCAATACCCATGATACAAAACCCTACCCCTACAGTTTTGAATAACACTCTGCTTAACTTTACGGAGCATAACGAGAAATAACTTGTATCTCATATGTGTCGAAAGTCATCTTTCTCTATGATAAGATATCAGTTGTCACTCTGACACCTCAAGGTATGTTTGTGATAAACTGACGATAACCCATAAGGTCTTACTATACTAGTAATGTTTATCTGCGTACATTAAAATTGTATATATAGGTAAAGTAACAGTGTCACTAAATATTTGTATAGTCTCTTTTTTTTTAAATTAAATTGAATAATCATTTCAAGCAAGTTTTGCTGAATTCATTGGACTGTGGCCTAATTTACTTTTTAATTCAAAGTGTTTGTAAAAGAGAAAAACTTATAAGTGAAACAAACAAAATCTTGCATTCTTGATCATAGATCCCAGTATTAACAATATCAAAAGCAAAGGTAAAATCCAAGTTCTGCATTTCAGCGTGGCAGGATCTCTTTTTACCAGTGATAGAGTTAAAGAATTATTCAAAATACGTTGTCTCGTATTTGTCGAACCTTCTGGATAAACACGCGAGTATGGATGCAACTAAAGTTAGTCAGGAACAGTTATTGGCCATGTTTGATATGGTCTATACGAAGAAGAATGGCCTGTCCAAGGAATTATCAAGTGACCTTATCAGCCAATTAAGTAAATATAAGGTAACCAATATAATTCAATTATATTTTGTTTTTATACTCTTTGGGAATAAATATTTTTGCAATGAAATAAGATAAATTAATTATTATTCTAAAGATAACTTGTATTTGTGTATTTATGATGTCATATCTGTCATTTTTTTATATTAATTGATGTGAATTTTGTTTAAGGTTAAAGTTGATGATACGTTAGATTTTAATTGAAATTTTCGCTATGTTCAAGTTTTATGATAATAATTTTGCAATATAAATAAGTATTCCAATGTCATTTAGTCTAACGATTGTTTCATAAGCAAATATTTATACAATTGTTTTATTGAAATAGTAACAAACAACATCATGTAAAAGATATTTACAATGTTTCTTCTGCAAAAATGTACTTATGTTATATTTTATAGAATAGTTTTTAACAGACAATAAAATTGTAGTATTAAGAAAAAACATTTATTTTTTATGCAACTAGACTACATACTTAGGTACTTTGAGTGATATATGTGTTATTAAAAATGAGCTAAATCCAATTTTAGCTGTTCCTAATATTTTACGTAATTTTTTAAATTTTGAGCATGTAGAATTTGAAGATCATAAAAAAAACTAAAAATTTTATGGGCGGCAACGTTTAAAATTTCTTGTCGATGTATAGAACATGGAAATCTTAAAAAAATAAGCATGTAATATTAATTGAATGGTTTTGGATTTAGCTGACTTTGTAATGTAACGACAATATTTATTTTACACATTTATTAATATAAACATTTTTTTTTTCAAAACCCATTTCCTTTTTAGGACATATTTTTCAATAAATCTGGCAATAAGTTACAAGTGACCTTTAATCAACTTATGAAGAAGCTGCCTAATCAGTACCTAAGTGGAGCAACATTGGATCCATATCACCAAGTGATAGTGGAGAGTTTGGTGGATTGTTTACACAAAGATGATTCTTGTAATGCAACATGGCAGCAACTGTTTCATAGATGCATTAAACAGTCCGCAACTCTGCTAGACTACATTGGTATGCCAAATATTTAATATTTCATGAATAGTAGGTAGTTTTTGAAGTAAAACTTCTTTAGGCGCGACTGGAAGGTAACTGGACGACAATGCAACTGAAGTCCGTTACGGCAATATGGCGTCACGTTTCTGTACCATCCCGTTGTCAAATATTTTTGATTTTGTCAATAAATAGTTTATAAACATATCAGTAAATATTTTGAAAGAAATAAATAATCAAAAATATTAAATTGAATAATAATAAAAATCATAAAATATGATTAATTATGTATATAAGAACGTGCGACCGTGCTGCCATCAGGTTTCAATGTAAGCAAGTACCAATGAAATCAAAGCTCCATTATCTGTAGTGCCATCTATCAGCGAATTCGGAACTTGAATAACACAGGAAATATTATTAGCAACTCCTTGTGATAAAATAAATAAAATATTGAAAGGACGATCATCTTATAACGCCAAAGAAGTTTTACTTCAATACGCGTGTGATGGTTACACGTACTTATTTTTCTATAATGTTGGTATGGCCTTTTCTAAGTCTGCATGGCTATATACCACCTTCAAGTTGAAAATCTGTCGTCAAGCACCAATTGGTGCACGTCACGTCATTTAACACCCGATAAGATTGTGTTCCAATGCTAAAACCTATAAATACATTTTTTTAAATCATTAATATACCTTTTCAATACATTTTTTAATTATCTCACATATTTGAGATAAAAGTGGAAGTCTTACATACTAACAGCAAGTTAAAGGGACGATCTAATAGTCTAGTCAACAAGTTCAAAAACGTGATAAATAGAGATAAATGTCCTAAAAATATAAGCGATAGCTCATTAGATTCGGATTCACCTCTAGAAAAATGTTTTTGAACGATTTTAGGGCAGGTAAAAAATTGCAATTGTTATTAACAAAATAAAATGAAAAAAATGATATTTAGTTGTTCGTTAATAACTCAAAAAATATTAACATTTAAGCAATTTTGTAGAAATATTTTTTTTTAAATCATAATTTTCTCTAAACAAAAAAATAGCAAAAAAAAATTTCTCTATTTATTTAAAACAATTTTATAAACAAATTACGTAAAAAATTCATCACCTATGTTAATCACTGCCATTGTTTAACGTGAAAACAGGCACAGCTAAATATTAATTGAAAAAAAAAATTATCAACAATTTTTAGATATTTCATTTCGCAGTAGTTATAAAAAATCATAATTAACAAATTAATAGATTTTTATGAACTTTTATCGCAGGATCTTATGAAGTATATATACCGCAAGGGCTCCACGAAGTTTAAAATTTATAGGCCAATTATTTATACCTTTTATCCCATTATTTATGCCAACGGAGATTGGGAAAAAATTTGTTAATTAACACGAATTAATTGAATAACTTTTTGAAAAATGGTAATAAAACATTTTTTTTTCTACGGGGCTCGATTCATTGAAGTGTTCAGAAGCTACTAGAATTTTTTCAAATTGTTAAAATGACATTTTATGTTATGAAAAAATTGTGTCTTTTGATAAACTCTCTTTAGCGGCAGCGCGCGCATGCCGTAACAGCAGCGCGGTGCCCTATTTTCAACGTCAAATTAAAATTGTAAATAATGGAGATAGAGTTTCGGGAGCCGAGACTTCTTTATCGGAAATTTCCTCCTCTTTAACGAACTTTTTTCAAAATTGCTTAAATGTTAATATTTTGTGAGTTATTAACGAAAAACTAAATATCATTTTTTTTTCATCTTATTTTGTTAATAACAATTGCAATTTTTTACCTGCCCCAAAATCCTTCAAAAACATTTTTCTAGAGGTGATTCCGAATTGAATGAGCTATCGCTCATATTTTTAGGACCTTTACCTCTATTTATCACGTTTTTGAACTTGTTGACTAGACTATAACGAAAAGAAGATAGTGGGGAGAATTTGGTTCGAGAGGGTTGAACGCCACGCAAAGTGGTATACATTGACCCGCGATAGACGGAGATATATTCAAAGATTATGATGTTAAACAAATGACATTATCAGTGATATCATGTTTATTAATTATGGACTTATTTTTAGTTATTTAGTAAGTTACAAAGTTATACAAAGACAAATTACATCAAACTATGAATTACTTGAATGTGTTAACAGAGCCATAATAATTTAGCTCCATACAAACGAACGTAGAGCTTATGAAACACGGGTCAAAAGTCGTTTTGCCAACATACGTTTTAAATAAATCACTGGATTTATTACAAAACTTGAAAAATTTGTATAATAAACAAATGTGTTATATAAATTTAAAACACAGCATCAGCCATTTAAAGCTTAATTCGGTAGTCGCAAACTTACAGCTACATTCAGAGCAGTCTAAAAGCTTGGCACGGACTCTAGAATCGAAGTATTTACCACACAAGTATAGTTCTAGAACAAAGTGACAAATATTGGGGTAGCTTTACGCAGACCGTGTTTCTTCCTTGGGCATGGGAACAAATAAATGCGAGTGAAACCGCCGGACACAGATATATTGTATGAGCTATAAATGATGTTTTTTACCTTTAAAAATAGCAAAATTTTTATTTGAAATAATATCAATGTATTTTAATTTTCCTCTTTAAATTCTAATATAGATAGCAATTGGGTAGAAGTAAGTCGGAGACTGAAAAAGAAGTCATTGAAAGCGACAGTTCTACAGTATAAAGAAGTCAGTGGAGAAGCTCTGAAGGGCAAGAAGAGAGATGAAACCGTTGTCAAAACGAACAAGATCTGCCAGGTTAGTATGTTTTTTTAATTAATTGCATTTAAACAAAATATAAAGGTTTGTTTGATTAAATATGCATATAGTATTCACTCGTGTTTACCATCCAAAATTGATGATACCATCCAAAATTCATTTTTATAATGTATTTTATATTAAAGTTTAAATTTCTATAAAAATGATATTGTATGTTAAAAATGAATAGTCTTGCTTTTGATTAATTCTACCTAAATCATTTCTAAGGGTAGAAACTATGAGACTACAAACATATTTAAAAATATATAATTTAAGCGAGCGTGTTTAAATTTAACGTTTTTCAGCGTGATATAAGGTTATAAAAATACATAAGGTTTTGTAATAATTACGTTTTTACTATATTTAATGAAATTACATTAATAAGTGTACTATTTATTGTCTGAAAATAACTACAGAAATAATTATTATAGTCAAAATCAATATTTTTGGCAGCTCTGAATATAGCCTTAAGTTCGGGCTTGCGCGTAATATAGATAAGAGTTTAATAGAAAGTAAAAGTTTAAATATAAGATAATATAGTATTATACGATTCTAAAATAGGCATATGTCTATCCTTATGTTGTCTCGATGGTATTCATACAAACAATATTATAGGTATTTATATCCAACTTTATGTTGTGCACAACTATAATCAGACTGGGCAAAAAATTGACGAGAACAGAACATGAAGTGCCCGCGGGAAAGTTAATTGAATTGAAAAGGCATTCCAAAATTGTTTGAACTTTGGGTATAAGAATTATCAAAATTACTTTGAGACGTAAAAAAGACAATAAAAAAATATTTTATCTCAATCAATTTTAACTAAATTTTTTACACAGGTAATAAATGTACATGTACCAACATGTGCTTATTATGACGTTTAGTAACCCTTTTAAGAAAAAAATATACCTTTATTTTAATATATAGAAAATAACTACTCGAAATTAACTACTACATAAAAATGAGTGTGGAGTCGCGGACAGTTTCTAGTATGATAATGTGTAATTTATATGCAAAGCACATTTACCTACGTACGGGTTCGTACATAAAGAAGTTGTCCTCAATTTTCTTTCTAAATTTTTATATCTGTTTCTGGTCACATTTTATTGACCTGTCATTTGTATCCTTTGTCAATAGTGTCAACGGTAAAGTAAACGTTTTTGGGCGTCTTTCTTTCGATATATTTTATTTTTTAAAAGTTTAGGTATTTCCGAAAGCGGCATATTAAAAGGTAAATTAAAAAAATAAGATGTTTATGTCAGTAATGTTAAAAAATAAAAATATTGATTATTTCAATATGTAATTTTTGCAAGACACGATTTCCGCTATATAAATTGAATAAATGTGCGCTTTACCATCGGTTAGAACTTGAATAACAACTTTTTCTAATATCAGAAGTCACCGCCCGTCGATAATAACAGTACAAATACTGATGTGTTACATCCGTTAGAATACGTGGGAGGTGGCCGTGTATATTCCATATAATATGTTTTAGCATTTTGTTTTCCAAATGAGGTGAAAACAATTACTGTGATTATTTCTGAATATAATTTCTTATTTCTACTACAGTTATTTTATATCTATGGCAGCTATAACATCGTGACCTTTGCTTCTTTTTTTACCATGATGGCCTTGTTGAGGTCATGAAAATATCAACTGTCGTTTATAAACAGTTGGTAGATATCAGATAAAAGTGACTATAATATACTAAATAATTTTATTTACATAATCAGCTTTGACATGAGACTAAGTATTTTGGAATTTGTTTAATAAATTCAATACACAAGTAATAAATGAGGTAAAAAAATAATAAGCAGAATATTCAGTGTTTTGACCCTGGAGTATTTATTTCTGCAGGATATTCTAGATAGAATGACAAGTACTAGAAGGTTCCCCTGGTTCTGGGCTAGCTTCTTCTTGCTGGTTAGCATTGCAGGTCTGGTGACATATGATGTTTCAAGAGTCAATGGAAACTTCCCAAGTAAGTATTTATCTATACGATTACCTTACTTATGAACTAAATATAAAAAAATAAACATACATTTTTTTAAATGTAAGTGTGCTCTTGATAATTTAATGTATGCCCACGAACATAAATATGCTGGATCTGATAAAAGACCAGCATAATTTAAATACTAGAAACAACAACAAATTGCTCATTCCTTGCTTCAGGCTCACTAAGTCCAAAAACAGTTTTTTAGGTAATAGTGTTAGGTTTTATAACAAAGTCCCAAAACACATACCGATTTGCCGGATAGCGAGTTCAAGAATCATGTCAAGTCGGTTTTAATATCTAAAGGCTGTTATAGGATGGATCAATATGTGACGTCTGGACATTACGCACTACTCTCTGCATTCTCTAAAAACAAATGTAACTATTTATGTTTTGTACAAATATATAACATGAAGAGATAACCAGATCAAGTTTCTTGCTGGTTCTTCTGGATGACTGGGTTGTTTTCCGAACCGGTGGTAACTGTCACTTTCATAAACACCTTCTCAGGGCTTAAATTAAATAAAGGATATTTTGTTTTGATTTGTGAAAACAAGAATTTTTATTGCTTTTCATTGTGAAAGTGTATATACTTTGTATATCAATTTATTTAAGTTATTGTTAAATTGAATAAGTGAGGAATTACAAAGATATCAATTAACTCTGGGTTTTAATATATTTATTTAAATTTCAAGTGAAAATATTTGTTTTTTTTTTCTGCTGATTTCTATTTAAGCAAAGTACAAGCACAAATGTAACTAAAATTGTGTGTAAATATTGATTACAATTGTTTATAGCAACATTGTAGAAGTTTATTACAGTATTACAATAGACTCTCAAGTCTGCCATATTTCAAAGAAGAAATACTATTTCCAAAGTAACTTGTATAAAAAAATGTTCCTAAGAGGAACAAAATAGAAGAAATAATGTTTTTGATTGTAATATGAATATTGTTTTTTTACAAAAACTTAAGGCAATACTTTTTTATATTACATATTGTTACACTAATCACGTATAGAGTCGATGCAGTCAGGAATGGTAATGGCAATAAACACTCGGAAAGCACTGTAACTATTTATCCGGGCAGAGCTTCGCCTTACAGTAACTTCCACATAGGAGTGCGTGCAGATCAGCGACATCTTGCCCTTTATATGATGAACTCCCACCAATGTAGTCTCACCGGGGTGAATAATGAATAGCCGACCAATAGTGTTCGAGGTCATTAGTAACACCCCAGATAAAGTCAATAGTGCAGTATCGCAGGTCAATAGTGGTTCCCCGGGTGGCGTTGTAGTCTCGCCTCTCTGGTGTGTCATAGCGGTACCGGACGTAGTCATTAACAATATACAATAAATAAAACATTTAAAAAGTATGGTTGATTGTATGGTAAAATTATACTTGTGTATGTATTAGTGGAAGTGTAAACTTATTGATAAGAAGAAGATAGAGATTCCTGTGCAGGTTTTCAAGTGTCATAATTTTTACACAATTTTTTAACTATTGAGGAAATATAAACTATTTGATGTTATTTATAGTTAAGTTTTATATTTTCCTTTTAACCTTAATTACCATTTTGTTATACAGAAAGCACAACAGGAAAACTTTTCAAGGATCTTGGCATATTAGAACACAGCCAGTACGCATGGCAAAAGACACTATCAACATCAGCACGAGGCTACCTTTGGCTCGAAACAAATACCCCAACCTACTACGCACAAACTGCTGAAATATGTAAACCTTACTTGCAACTCTCGAAAGATGTGTTTTACATAGCCGTGAAGAAAGCTGGAATACTGTACAACAATATGCATGGTTACATATCGGAGAAAATTCCAGTGGCTGTTGTGACCATTGAGCAATATGCACCTGGATTATTGGATAATATTCAGAGTTATACATCAGCAGCTTGGGCCGCAATTAAGAGCTATTCAACAGATTATTATCAATTCACTGTGAATTATTTGAGCACTAAAGTTTTTGTGTAAGTATCTTTGTTTTTTTTATAATATGTAATAACTGGACTGTACTTGATGGTGGGAATAATGGAATCCAAAAGCATCGTAAACCATAATCGTAATCCGAAAGCTTCCTAGAGAAGTCATCCATCACCAGTCATCAAAGTTGTGTCGGCTTGCAAGCACTTTGACTGTGGGATATATATTAGTACAATGCAACCTTAATATAAGGAACCTCAATTTAACGACTTCTTTGATTTAACAGATTTTTCGTGACCACCTTGAATTGTCCATAAGAGTCGGTGTAAATGATTATGAATTTATTTATGAAAAAAAAAGTGTATATACCTCTAATTAATGAATTGTGTCCACTCAAAACCTCTATGTAACATTTTATTTTGATTATTAATCTAAGAGAATAAATATGTTACCTACCTAATTGTTTTTAAATAGAAAATACATCGATTAATTTGATAAAAGTGTATTATCATTTATAAGCAGAAGTTGTTCGCTATAACAAGATAATTACGTAATGGTGAGGTGAATAAAACTATGTGTTTTTTTACCTCTTTATAACAAATTTTAGAATAACCTTACCTCAATATAGCAAATCTCAGTTGACGGAATTACTTGATATAACGAATATTTACGAGTTACCGTCGGATTTGTTATATTAAGGTTGTACTGTATCTTGAAATGTGACGTACTAATGTCACTGTAATGAATTTATCACCATATTACATAGTAAATTTTCTTCTGTAATAAAAATTCCTATGTCCTTTTCTGCCCCCAAGGTATAGAAAATTTCATGATGTGGTTGATTAATTAAGCTTTAAACAAATAACCAAACTCACTTTCACACTTATGTTAGTATGAATGGTAATGTCCCAGTCAGTAAAAACAGATCTCTGTCATTCTGTTTGGTTACTGCATATACACCAGTAGATTATGGTATGTGATAGTCTCTAAATGTCTCATTATGGCGAGTGTTACATCCAGGGCTTTATTTTGTGGGAGCATGCGGGGGGCCACAATGCCTTTAAAGGGAATTTTGAAAATATCGAAAAATTGCTGTATAAACTGGAAAAAAAATCGGGTTTGAAAAAATATGAAAAAAAAACAATCTTGGTAACCTTGATAAAAAAAAGTTTTTTTTTTAATTAGTCAAAGTTTTTCAAAAAAAATCTATCATTCTTGTACAGTTTCCTTATTATATAGACAGTGGTTTGACTTTGTAGAGGTCGTAAAAAAAATGGACTTCAAATTTTCAAAAATTGGCATACCCCAAAAAAAGAAGTGACAAATCAAAACATGGTTACATCTATGTCTTACAAACGCTAATACTTATACAGTATAATAAAATATAAATAAAGAGCCACTGTAACTTCATTATGACCATTAGCGCTGATAATAAATATGATTTATGGTATACATAATGTTCCATGTCTTAACATTCATTGCTATGATTGAAATTTACAAAATATTATGTTGTTTTTCTTTTCAGTGGTGAATGGGCACCAGAGATACTTCAAGATAAAACGCAATCGGCGCTCAACGTTACAAAATTCCACGTATCCTCATATTTCCACTGGTTCAGGGAACAAGTTCATATTTATTCGGAAATACCTTGAAGGCAGAGATGTATTTACACCTAGTGATAATAATTGTACTTCTGATATGCGGATAGAGGAAAGTTCATTGTTTATGTTTTAACACTACAAATTCGATATCAAGAGATTTTTTTTTTAATTGTATTTATATTTTATTTCGATTTTACAATTCATAATATTTTACCCATAAAATATTAGCCGATAATTATACAATTTTTTGAGATTTTTTTTCTTAGTTTTAGTAATTCCTTTGTTCGGCCAAACTCCTCGAATATGTTCCTGATAGTTAATGTGTGAATTTTAGGAAAATTTTGATCTCTACAATACGTCACACTATCCTCGATCCGCAATAAAACTTGTATGATTTTTTTTATTACCCCCCTTTTTTTTAAATAATAGAGTACAATAATTTTCCAATAACAACGAACAAAAATGTACAATTTTATCAAAAACCAATAATTCTTTAATGCATTAATTTGTCATATCTAACAAGAAAAAGTAATCAATACAGTAAATCGACATATCTATTTTTTTTTTTAAACTACCCATGACAATCTTAGATTACATATTTAGTATTAATCATGAAAATACTATGATTTCGATTCAACATTCCGAATTATGCATTTATTACTGATTTTCCTTCAAACATCACATAAGTTACCTTTGATTGTCATCCAAATATTAAGAAATAGTCCAGTTTATTGTTGTAAAAAACGAGATTGTGGAGTTATGTTTTTTTTTTTTTTATATTTATTGTTCTCGAAAGATCATGTTAAAAAATAAAAGGAATGATGTTATTGTGTATCAGAGTTATTTTGAAACTTTTATAATTTTCAGTATATATTTTTTTGTAAGTAAAACTTCTTTAGGCGCGACTAGTAGTTAACTGGACGACAATGTAACGGAAGTCCGTTACAGAAATATGGCGTCACGTTTCTGTACCATCCAGTTTTTAATTATTTTTCATTTTATCAATAAATAGTTTATAAATAAATAAATTAAAAAATTTTGGAAAATTATTAAATTGCATAATAGTAAAAATCATACAATAGAATTATGTATATATGGGCGCGCGACCGTACTGCCATCTGATTTCAATGTAAGTAAGTAACAAATTAAATCAAAGCTTCATTATCTGTAGTGCCATCTATCAACTAATTTGGAACTTAAATAACAGGAAATATTATTAGTAAATCTTTGTTATAAAGTAAATAAAACATAGAAAAGTACGAACAGATTATATAGTTCTTATAACGCCAGAGAAGTTTTACTTCAACCGCGTGTGGCGGTTACACGCATTCATTTTTTTTTAAATGTAGAATTGAACTGTCATTCCCTGACTTCACTGTTCGATCATTCCTTACAAATGAGACGATAATTGTTGTGCTGTATGAAATAGCTGTAAGGAGTCAATGAAATATTGTTAGTGATTCAATCGTGCAGTTTTATTTCCACGAAATTTAATTCCAGACATTAATCATTTTACCTCTTTTTGAATATCAGGTACGGTCAACATTAGTTTTAGGTTTGTCCTAGCTAAATAAACACACAGAATATAAACATTAATTATATTGTTAAAAAAAAACAATTTATAAAGCAAAATTAAATTAAAACAATAATTAACACTTAGAAAAGAACAGTTTATTTGTATTATCATGAATAGCTGCTGACAACTCATCTATATCCTCATTCCGTATGGCGGCTAGGATCTCCAAAACTTGCCTGAAACAAACAAATAAATTTTAATACTATTAAAACCAGTGATTTGTGATATCTAATTGAATATGATATCTAATAGGGTAGGTGGTAGAGCCACGCTGAAGCTATTACTGGTTTCAGTATGAATGGGTCGGATCGTCCGGGGTACTACCACCCGACCCACAGAAAACCGACGTGAAGTAGCAATGCTTGCATTGCTGCGTTTCGTTCGGTCAGTGAGAACTCCGGAGGCCCACCTCTCTTCCCCTTCCTCCTCTCCCCTTTCGCTTCCCTTCTTCCCCCTCCAACACAGGCTGGCAACGCACATGCGACTCGCCTGGTGTTGCAAGTGTCTATGGACGGTGGTATTCACTTAACATTCACTTAAACGGACCCACCTGTCCGTTTGCCTCCTATAACAAAAAATAAAATAGGGTGCTTGTTCTATATCATTGTCGAAAGTTCTAATAGGAGTCTCCTTGTATTTATTCATGCTTTTATTTAGTTTGTTTATTCCACATTCACTACTTTGATACTATAGAACCGATCATCATGAAATCTTGAAAACGATGTCAAAATCGTACAGAAAATAACATAGGGTACTTTTATTGAGAAAAACATTCCATATCCATATATATGATAGACCAAACCGAATCAAGGAAAGTGAGGCCATGGGCAAACGCTAGAGTATTTTATTTTGTCTGTGGCCTCTGTGGAAAATTCCACCAGTGTCATGTACATTAAGAACAACTCCAATGATAATACAACAACAAAAGATTTGAAGTTGATTTTAACCACCACCATTTAGGTCTAACATAGAACCAAAGGACAATACACCATTGGGATTAGTAAGTTACTAAATAAATACCATATACGTATACATATATATCTAGTACAGGTATGTAAAATGCAAAAATTAATTAAAGCTTAATTTTATTCATATTAATCTTCGATTAACAATAATTAGATATCGGGTCGGCGCGAAAAATACGTCTCGGTAAATAACAGCTCACTTGAAATGTGAGCTTTTATTTTGTTTAGTTTGTTTGAAACACAGCCAATGTAAGCACGTTTCACAAGTGTATTCAAAATATGCAAAAATATTACCCGAAAAAATAATTTAACGTCCGGAGTATCTTACTTTTGCTAAATACATGTTGAATAAGTTATATTTTAAGCTTTAAACTAACAAATAATATCAAATTTTGAACAAAATTATCGATTTTAAAACTGTGGTACAAATGTCTGGTCAATTTCGCAAACCACGCATAATAACGGGAAAAAGTACTTTAATCATTACGTATTAAGGTTGAATTCACACTAAATGTTTTTATGTTGTCTTTACACTCGTAAGTGACGGGAGTATTTTATTGCTTTGTTCGTTTTATCGTAAGCACTAGATAATATTTTGAACATTTGTGACTGTATTACAAGGAGTCATGGTTGTAATTATGTTGAACTGTTTTTTTAATCTTTTTTCTCCCTTAGTAAACAAATAGCTACATAAGTATATATTTACGCGGACAGCAGTTATCTTCGATTTTGTACGTGACCCTTTATCTAGTTATTGTTGATCAACGATATTAATATATTTACACATAAGGGTAATACTAGTGTAAATTATAATTGCTAGATTTTAAAAATGTAGAAAATAATTGTTTGCCAATTGTCAACTAGGTATACCCAAGATCAATACACGTTAACGATGTTCGATAAGTCATCATAAAAGTGAATGTAGAAAGTTTTTGAAGTGAAACTTCTTTAGGCGCATGAGGATACATTTTTTACACATGTAACGTCACGCAGGTATGCAACGGAACAGTAAACGCAGATTTTTCATATATTTTTCAAGTCTCGGAAATCTAAAATTTTAGATTTGTATAAATATAAACAAGACTTATAAATTAGTTCGCCAAAGAAGTTTCACTTCTGACATGTGTACTTTGTACGCACGCACTTTTTTTTAAACTCTCCACTAGGTGGCGTAACATTTCGTCTGTTGGCTCTTGGCTTATTTTTTAAAAGTCAATTGTAAAAATGGCGGATCATGTTTCTAAATGTCTGTTTGTTACTATTCAGGTTTTTCAAATGGAATAAACACAGTATTATTTTTAACAATCTGTTGACCAGTACATCGTAAGGTCTACATTCCTTTGAATTAAGTCTAAACCCTTACGGTGTTGTAGTCCGGTGAAGCTGTTAAGGTCTTGCTGGGTTAATAGCGTAGTCAGTTCGAAAAAAAAAAAACTTACGGTGTTGTTACAAAAAGTTAAATACGTATTGAATCCTGGCTTTAAAAAGGTCTCATATTAAATGCACTGCGGTCGCTGAATGTTCGCCATCTTGCACTTTAGTCTCGCTTTGGTTACGTTAGGTTAGACTTGTGAAAAAGGATAACGCGAACTTTTTTAAATCAAGTATTTAATACGTATTTAACTTTTTTGTAACACGGTTATGGTTTTGGACAGACTAGGGTTAACCTAAAATATTTCTAGATTTTTATCCATAAACCTTCACTCCATGCGAATTAAAATGTCTTGCTTATTCAAATTATATAAAAATCAACTTACACTATATTAACAGGTTCATTTCTCCCTTTAACTTGACTATTTAATCCTGGGTTATATTTCTCCTTCTTTACGGTTGGAAATTTGGTGACTACATGTTTATATCCTGGGTGCGTCTGTTTCACTTCACACCACGGGCAGTCTGTCTCTATCATCAACTTGTCTTTTGGAATTTTTGATGCCACTTCCAAATTCTGTTCGGTTCTAAGTGAACTGAAATTGAAATAATTCGAGAACCTAATTAATCTTTACCATTTTTTCAATATAAATATATCTTCTAGTATATTTAAAAGTACATATTATAACAAGACTTTTTTTCATTTCAATTTTACATACTTTTTTAATGTTTTTTTTTGTGGTAACAGTTAAAGTATGTGTCCTATTCTAATATTTTGATAGATACCTTCTGGTTGAGATACTGTTATAAAAAAAATTGTAATTAAATTCTACTTAAGAAAGATGATCAACATTATCCATTTTTAACAGTCTTTAAGTATGAGGATGTATTTCACTATTATGCACATAATTTTCTCAGTATAATCTATATATTTATAAGGTTTTGTTACATATGTTTATTTTATCTATTAACATAAAGTACTACTGACCATCCGTTTATACCTACATGAAGTCCTAAAGCTAATATCTTCTGCAAAGCCTCAGAGGAACCATCAAAAGAATGAACGACACCACCACAGAACTTATCCATATTTCTACTGAGGATATCAATTAGGTCATCTGCAGCAGCCCGACAATGCAGGAATAAAGGTAAATTAAAATCTTTACTTAATTGCAGCTGATATTCGAAGTATCTGTAATAAACATCAATCACAATTCAATACATAGTGTAAACAATTCTTTCTGAAAATGGTTAAGTTGCAGTTTTAGGAGTATGAACATGTTTCTAAAAAGTCAGCAATGCACATGTGTAACATTTGATGTGGTTCATATAGATTGTGCTATGGTTATTGATATATGAAAAACAATAATCTTCTTTAGATCACTAGGGTTTGGTGCAGACAATTATTTTTATACTGTGCTTAAAATAAAATTAATGTAAAGTAACATAATAAATGTAACATTCCATATTTAGTACACCAAGGTAACGCATCAAACAAAATCCATGAGCAAGCAGATTTTATATGATATAATTATTATTATGTTCATAGTTATACTGCAACAACCAGGTCTAAATTTCTGCTGCATTTTAAGCCATTTTGAAATCAAAATATTGAACAGCAGTAAAACTATAAGTATTTTATAGTGTGCACAACATCTTAAACAATTAATTATGACTTACAGTTAAACTAAATCAAGATTATAATTGTGATGATAATTATGAATGTAGTAAAGAAGTATTTTGTAGTCTTGCTTTCTATTTTAGTAACTAATCTTCTTTATTGAATATTACTACTGCCATTATTGGTAATAAATACAAAGTATCTTGTAGATGACCTCAGTGATTCCATAAGAGACTTGATAGAATTTTCTGGAGTTTTGGAAACATTTCAGAATTTACACTCATTGTTATTATTTCCCATCCACTTTATTTTTGCATGATACCAAAATAATGGGATATCAAGATATCAAATAATAATTAATGTTACAAATAACAAACTGGTCTTTATATTATATGGCCAAGATACTCCCAAAAACTGATAATTTGTGATCAGTTATATTTCCTAAGAGGCTTTATACACTAGGAAAAAAGTATTCCCAAAACGATTGTATAATGTTTAACGTATATTAAAACCTTAATACTCACTTAAGTTGTGTTTCTTTTGCACAGAAGTTTAACCTGTCATAGTCCAGTCCACATTCACCAATAGCTACAACTTTTTCTCTATTTTCTTTTATTAAATCACTTAGTTTATTCAAGTAATTTTCAGGGTCATCTATAAAGTCATTGCATCTTGTTGGATGGCATCCGACTGTTGTGTACAATCTAGCTAAAACAATATACAAATCATGTTTGAACCTCATAACAACTACGTAAATAATGCATTAAGTACCTAAAATTTATCAGTCACAACTGGATTAGAAGAAAAGATGTTCTTTCTCTCTCTAGTGCAATCTTTTTATTAACGATATTGATTTGAAGGCCCTTTTTTTTACGACAAGTCCCAAAGGATAAGACCGATTTGCCGGATTGCGAATTTAAGCGCCAAGTCAAGCGTGTTTTGGTGTCAAAAGGCTATTATAGAGTGGATCAATATGAGAACAATGGTGATATTTGGAATTGATTCATCTCTGTGCATCCATTAATAAAAAATTGTGACATGTATGTAATATATACTAAATATTATATATATTTGTTAAAAAGATAAACCAGATCGAGTTTCTTGCCGGTTCTTCTCGATGACTGGGTTGTTTGTCCAAACTGGTAGTCGTTTTGACCTTCAAAAGTGCCTTCTTAGGGCCTAAATTGAATAAAGTGTTTGTGATTTTTCTTTATAGCTTCACAGGACTAAGGAGTACTTAAGGTGCCCACCAGCTTGGTAATATTCTCAAAGGCGCCAAAGTGGCTGTACCTTGGCCTTGGGCTGTTACCTTGAATGCAACATTGTGAATCCATCTATGTTATTAGCTAAGGTAATTATGCATATAAGAATTAGTAAGTCACACATATGAGTACCAGCATATGAGCCTCAAAATCTCAAACACTTGTAGTGCATTTCATTGTTATAGTATGTATATGATTTCTCTAAATAAATTGAATAGTTAAGCATGGATATATATGTTCTTATTAATAAAATAAAATTAGTTTACTATATAGAGCCTATATACATCATCTTTAATTATAGAAACATTGGCAAATTCACACCCTATATGCTGAACCAATCTCAGAAAACAATAATTCCTACAGAACTCAATCCAATAACAACCATTTATATCTGCTTGGAATTATAACCTCATAGCAGAAATTTAAAAAATCTAAAATTCTTTTATTTAATAGCCACAGGAAAAAAATATGGTTATAAAAATTTGCTACTGTGGAGTATAGCCCATCCTCTTCATTATGATGGAAGATAGGCAACCAGATATAAACTTCAAAGTTTCTAAAGAAGGTTCATATAGACTTAAATAAAAAAGTAATAACTTCACGTATTTTCATTTTCTGTATCCAAATAACAATAACAAGTAATAACTATTCTGGGATTCAGTTTTACACTTCTATCATCAGAATTATCCAAATCTAAATTCAATAAATCAATACTACATACAATCTGTCTTTGATAATTCAATAGCTTTAGTACTGTCGGCTACACTGCCGCCTGTTATAATCATCTTGTCCAGCCCTCCAGACCAAGCCCGGTTTAAAACTGTATCCAGATCAGGTTCATGCTTTTTAGAACCATGGTAAACACCCTTGTACATTTCATCGGTAAGGTTTGCACCAATATCTGAAAGGTTTTCTTTGAGGTTTTATAATCTACATAAAGAACTTAAAAATAATCATAAAATTACTACTTTTATATTACACTAGCGGGACCGGTGGATGTTATCCTATGAAAACACCAAACCAAAACACAAATGATAAATTATGTAATTGAACCTTCCTCATGAATCACTTTAACTCCTGGTGAATATTACATGAAAATCCATTCATTAGTTTATTACGAACAGACAAACGTGGTAGGGGGGGGGACACTGTTTTATAATAAGTAGAGATATAGTAGATACTTTATCTTTTATTTTCCTATTTATTATTTGATCATGACACTAGCCGACCCATGCCCACTTCGTTGGCGGTAATAGGCATTATCAAGCTACAACTTTTCTCTAGAACTCAATCATATATATCTCATAATTAAGGCAGTGTTTGTAAGAAACGTTTCGTTCGACCATTTTTCTCTGACTCCCCAGATATTACGCCCTACAACTTCACAAACTTTACTTCTTTATAATATTAGTATAGATTATAGATAATATAAGCCGCCTGTTATAATCATCTTGTCCAGCCCTCCAGACCAAGCCCGGTTTAAAACTGTATCCAGATCAGGTTCATGCTTTTTAGAACCATGGTAAACACCCTTGTACATTTCATCGGTAAGGTTTGCACCAATATCTGAAAGGTTTTCTTTGAGGTTTTATAATCTACATAAAGAACTTAAAAATAATCATAAAATTACTACTTTTATATTACACTAGCGGGACCGGTGGATGTTATCCTATGAAAACACCAAACCAAAACACAAATGATAAATTATGTAATTGAACCTTCCTCATGAATCACTTTAACTCCTGGTGAATATTACATGAAAATCCATTCATTAGTTTATTACGAACAGACAAACGTGGTAGGGGGGGGGACACTGTTTTATAATAAGTAGAGATATAGTAGATACTTTATCTTTTATTTTCCTATTTATTATTTGATCATGACACTAGCCGACCCATGCCCACTTCGTTGGCGGTAATAGGCATTATCAAGCTACAACTTTTCTCTAGAACTCAATCATATATATCTCATAATTAAGGCAGTGTTTGTAAGAAACGTTTCGTTCGACCATTTTTCTCTGACTCCCCAGATATTACGCCCTACAACTTCACAAACTTTACTTCTTTATAATATTAGTATAGATTATAGATAATATAATAAGTTAATAGCTTCTTCCCGCGACTTCGCACGCGTGGAATAGTTATTTTGGGCTAAGACGCAGCTGTAGATCTCAAAAGGAAAAAATCATCGAGGGGATGAAATGCACAGTAAGCGCCCCCTCACAGGCCAAAAAAGTTGTGAGGAACACCATGGTGTTTCAGTCCGTTTGCGTTGGACATAGACCAGTCTAAACTGTCCGGCAGGGTGGGTATCGAAAAGGGATTACACCATGAAAAAAAAGCATTGCCGGTGGCCTAGCTCCGACAGAGGCAGCCCAATTCTCCCACTACCTCCCTGTCCACTGGACCAGTGTAATGGGAACTCAGGTCTTAAAAGAATTTGAGGTTATAGATAACATTTTGAAAATTTTTTTTTTACATATATATATCGGGCCTCTGTAGGTCGAAGATTCCTTACCACTAATACAGTCGTAGCTTTGCCTCTGCGTACTATGTGATAACATATTTGAGGTCATTTCTGGAATTATACTTATTCAGTTCAATGGAAGAATAGTTAGTAACTAACCAATGTATTTTCGTAATGCAGTCATCCTTCTCATTTAAAGTATTCAAATAGATGTATTATGCATGGATTCTATAAACTATCGAAATAGCTGATAAAAATCAACAAATCTGTGTCCGAGTAAAACATATAAACCGTAGACAGATAAACCACAGATTAATAATCTGATACATCTGATAAATCTCTCTATGATACTTTTACCACAGAACATAATTATAGATTTTTGGTTTCTGCTTTTTCTTTACAATGTATTTGGATCACGTAGTCAAGTCAACCATCATCATTATTCTATAACATTGTTGATAAAATTTCTTTTTTATTATACAGTGCTATTCGTATAACATAAATTTGATGTAAATATATAGATATTTAAAAATATTTTCTTTTTACATCATCTTTTTATGCTATTTACGGGTTTCAATTCAATAACTTAATAACTTTATCGTAATATTTTTTGTAGATAAGACCGAAGTAAAACAAAAAAAAGTTATAAAACCATTCAGTAACTTTTTCGTAATGCGCGCCAACGGCAGAGCTCTTTCATTGTGTGTTAGGGATGTGACATTAATGTAAAATAATCGATTAAATAACAATCGATTTTTCTTTTTTCAATTTTAATCGGATTGTCAAAAATCTATTCTAATAAATATAAATAATTAATATTTGCGAAAAAATCGATTTTATCTATTACAATAAATCTATAATACATGCTTATCATATTCCAGTAATAAAATTAGATATTCATTAATAATAACAATTTATCAGATTAACAATCAAATAAAATGTTATGAATAAGAAAATAATCATTTTAAAACTAAAAATCACAAACATCAACTAAAACTTTCAAGGTAAGATTTGTTTTACATTTTAATCTCTGGGACCATAACGTAGTCGTTTAGTTTTTTAATTATCGTTTTAAATATTTTATTTTAAAACTAGTCAAATATCATCACATCTGCCTATCCACAGCCAGCCACATCACATCCACTACTGAACGTAAGCTTAAATGTAAAATAATACTGGACAGTTCTGTCATTTTTTTAAATTTTATTTATATTTTATTTTTTGAGACAATAAGGTTGTTATTGTGTTGTGATGCTCATAATTTAATGTATATTATAATAAAATATTTAATGGTACTGAAATATTTGTATCAATAATGGTATTTGGTTTCCTTATTCCTTACCTTGAGAGTTCAAAGGATAATCGCTGTGATTTTTAGTTTTAAATTGATTATTTTTTTATTCATATCATTTTATTTGATTGTTAATCTAATAAATTGTTAATATGAATAGCTTAGTTTTATTATTGGAATATGAAAACCATATAGATTCTTAAATAATAGAAAATTCGTTTTTTTCGCAGAAATCTATTATTTTTTATATTAAAATCGCGTAAAAATAATCGACTTTTACTTCAAAAAATTGTAATACATTATTTTTTACACCCCTATTGTGTGTACATATATAGACATTAACTGCGTGAAACAGAACGTGTGACGGTAGAGTATGAAAATGTCTACCTTCATCAAATACCCCGTTTATCTCTGCAGGTAACACAATAAATAGTTCTTTCAATGTTTAATATTTCTTTCTACCTTACCTTACTTTTGTACCTAGGAAATCATGTAACAGATTGAACTATTTAAAATATTTCTTTGTGAGATAAACAATGCTGCAATCAGGCCTCAATGTTGATCCGGAATGGGAGAGAAGGAAAATATATTTGCTGCAGTGTCTTTATGGATATAGAGAAGGTGAAAATAAATTTGTTATTAAAATATATTATTATTGTTCACATTACGATACATTAGAACTAGTATTTTTTTTAAATTGAAGTATAGCACAGTGATTGCATATGTACATTTACATCCAAAATCATCTTGAAATGTGGATGTTTACTATATCACCTGTAGGTTTAAATATCAATGGTGACCGTCCAACGTCCTGTTCTAAATATAATTTAAGTAATTTCGACGATTTCTTTATATCAAAATATAGCATAAAATTGCAGTATGACTTTTAAAATCTTGCATTAGGTAAGTAGATAGATCTATTTATACTAATCGATCGATAATACACGCGTATGCTTTGATAAGAATAACCTTTCTATAAGAAAATAAAGACTTTTTCAGATGATTTCTTCGGGAATCAAAAAACCATTGATAAGCTTTATATTGTATTACTTCATAACATATCAATTTACAAGTTTGTTAGATAATACATATGGGTTTACGACCTGTCAGCTCGGCAAACACGGATTATCTGGCAATTTCAATGATGTAACTTTTATGAACACTAAATTATGTTATTTGATCGTCTTTTTTATATATTACATACCAGTACCAGGCCAGTACGTACAATAAATAAATATATATTATGATATAATATTATACATATTTATATAATATAAATATATTGTAAAACAAAGAAAATGCTGTGAATCTTAATGAAAGTTTGTAAACAGGAGGTATTCGTTATTCCGAAATTGTTACCCTATAAAAATTATTGGTAATAGTTTTACGGGTTATTAAATAGAAACATATTTTAATAACGCGAAGTAAAATAGCAAGTCGAAAGTAACTTTTGTTTATAAAATGTGTGCAGAGCCGCAGTCAAAAGGTAGTTACAATATTAAACGCAACTGCAATAAGATAGTCTAAGGTAGGACCTAAACTTGAAAGATAACACCAACCAAATACCTTTTATTTTATGGAACCCCATATGAAATGATTACAAATCATCATTGAAATTTATATATGGACATTTTTTTTTGGAAATGTGTAATATAATTGAAACACATCGTTCTTAACTTAAGATTTTAATGTGAAGAATGGTAGCGTTATTATGTCGGACAATTGTATGTGTATAGCTGGGGTAGCATTCAATCTTGACCTGTATTTGTTTTTTGTATAAACAAACGTAGGCCGAAAAGCCTGTTTCACAACGATACGTTGTGACGAACGGGTGCAATTTTACGATAGCTAATAATTAATAATTTTCGCGGAACCCTGATGGCTAACCTACGGAACCCAGTTTGAGTAACCCTGGTCTAAGGCACTTTAGAGTAATTCAGTATAATCCTTGTCAACCTTTTTGATCGCTTTGAGTATAACCTTAAGTTCGCGTTGCTCATATTACCTACATTCGTGAGTTTACTTGAAAACGTAGTTTTAATATTTATTATACTTATCTAAAATTGGCATTTATTTATGATTAAGTTGTCTCGATGTTATACATATAATATAACACATATGTATATCTAAATGTACGAGTATATTGTGCGCTTTTATATTCAGAGCGGTCAAAAAGATTGGCGAGCTTCTATGTAAAATCTTTCATGGTGATCGGTTACTTGAATTGCTCAAATTTGAAGTTAAAAGTATTATAACACTGTATATGCTTATATTAAAAAATACTGTGAGCAGAATGTCACCATGAAGGATCAGTCATCTAGTGTCGTAGCACATGACAAAATTTAACCTGTGAAATTTTAGCACAGAAACAATTAATTTCTCCTCGATTTTTTTGTGGAATTAAGTCGTATTTTTATATAATGGGGTTCTTTTCACAGATCTCACACCGATTTCAGAAAGAGACGAAGACGTTAGTCTGGAGAAAATACCTTCCGGTAAGCCATAATGCATCATAATAACATAATAAATAAAAGTCTGGGGGTAAATTTCGCTCCCGCACACCAGACTAGGCCCCCCTCGGCAGCAGCTCAAGCCTAGGTCAGTTCCCTCGGCGTGGAGCCCTTGAGTACGCTGCTCGCGCGATACAGTGACACAAAATCTTACATCACTGCGACAATATTACACATATCACCTCCACACACGTGCACGCATGCAGGTGGAAGGGTTTTATTTTTTCCCCTTATCAAACTAAAATAGTTTAGAATATTATCCGATACGAAATATATATAAGGGTTGTTGAGGTATGTATGCTTGGGCGTATATATGTTTCAAGAACTCATATATGTATGAATAGTTAGCTTAGCTTACATAGGTCGCGAATTGCATGTATCAGGCAACAGCCAAAGCCGAGGTGTGCCGCGCACCCTTGAGCTAGTTGTCAAAATAAAATCGGCTGAGTGCCTTAAGCGCTCGCCTTAGTAGTCCGGTGAAGTTGTTAAGACCTTGCTTGGTCAAATAATAATAATAAATAAAACATATAATCGGACAACGTAGGTATTGAATTACATTTTTACATATCCCCCACTTTATATTTTTTCAGTTGTTGTTCTTGCAGTCACAAATTCTTTAAATTTTTAATAATAATTACTTTGGAAAAAATTGGTTGGTAAAGTCGGTTTACGGGCGATAGTTTTACGTAATATCGACCCGGACGCATCGGCCGATGCAGTGGAAGACAGATGCGTCACAAGCTGAACGCTTATTCTGATCGCGCCTCTCTATCGATTGTTCCGGACTCTCGCTTGCACGCTCGGCTCAGGCGGTACGTGACTATGAGTCATGCTGTTTCGTGCGTGCAGCCGGCGTTCATCGATTTATAAGACGTTATCACGTCAAAAACAATTATTTAATGGCTCTTTAATCAGTTCCTTCGGTCATTTATAGTAGCAACAAATCAATTTTTAACATTTTTTAAATAGCATAGCTATTTGCCCAGATATTTCGTTCAAGCAATGATGGTAGAAATGTATTGTAATGTATATGTAAGCTGCCATATCCATGTAGCAAAGTTTTGATGTTTTAGAATTTTTTTTTCTTTGATAATTTTTTATTGTAGCACGGCAAAATGTCTGCACTATGCCTGATGGTAAGCATAGTACAATCTAAAAACAATGGCGACCACCGAGGTATACACTATTCATCGCCGGTCGCCGCTGTCATGCCGGCCTGCGAAAAGCTGGATATGTATAGGCTGATCCCGAAACGCGACCCGCAGAAGCGAATCACTATGATGGGCTTTTTCGCCATATACATGGTGGTTACTGTAAAGCTCTACCATCCCGCTTTCGCCATTGCCTCGTTCGTTATTCAGCAGGGTGCACCACGTGCAGGTGAGGTTGGCTTGGGTGTCTCAAGTCTTATGATGTTATTTGAAACCCCTTACATCCCAAATAATATTACAAGTGTCTTGCGGTAATTTCAGTGTTCTGACAAGATGCTGGGACCTCTTGTTAGAACTTTCCAGGGAGTTTTTGTAATAACTCAGAATTCATGCTCCGTGGTATTATATTCCATCCACTTCACTTATGCACAATAAACGAATTATATTACGTAAAATGCCATCAATATTACAAAATGTAGAGTCAATGACACAAGACAAAGTCCTCTACCACGTGTCTCAGTCTGTCTGTTCGCAATAACTAAAAAAGTTTTTCACCAGTAGATAAAGTGATTCATAAGGAAAGTTTAGGTATAAATTTTATCAACCTTTTTTTAATATCAGGGCGTGATAACGTCCGCTGGGCCCGCTAGTAAAGTATAAAATCTATACTAAGTACATGAAAGACTAAGATTCCACCAAAAACTTCGTTTTTGTAGTTAGAGTGTTCCTATTAAGAGTAATCAAGTTCTCACATTGCAAGAAGAGTCATCTGTGACTTCAAGTTCTCTGCCGTCACTGATAATAGAGCTGGAGCCGCAGCGGAACAAGCTCGATGATCCTGATGATTTCTACGAGGAACTCGAACGCAGTGCGAAGAAATTCTACAAACATGAAATGCTACAAAACCGCAGCTACAGTTCATTCGATGAACTGGAATCTATATTCGGTTAGTAATCCTCTCATTATAAAGTTTAGCTCCTAGACACAATTCTAGTTACAGAGATCTTTAATGGGTATTTTTTGACCGGTACACCAACAACAATATACTATGAATGGTCGCTAGCACACAATTTTTATTTGTGATTTCGTCTGCGTTGTTGATTATTTTAAAAATATATAATCACTGCATATTATAAAACAAAGTCCTCTGCCGCGTCTGTCTGTCTGTTTGCGATAAACTCAAAAACTACTGAAAGGATTTTCATACGGTTTTCACTAGTAGATAAAGTGATTCATGAGGAAGGTTCAGGTATATCATTTGTCAAAGTTTTATTATCAGGCCAGGACAACATCCCCCGGGTCCGCTAGAATAGATATAAAACAGGTATGAAGTCAATTTGTTATTGTCACTGCTGTCTGTAATATTTAAAATCAAGCATAAAAGAGGTCGCAAAATTAAATAAGTCCAATTATGATAGATCACTTACTCTTGAGAATTGAATTGGACTGCTTTGTGTTAAAGCGTATTGGCGTTAAAGCATTACTGTTTTGGTACAAAAATGTATGTGTAGAAACATTTCCCATGCAGTCGAATCTTTCTTACTTCTATAATACTTTCCGATGCTCTCGTGATTGTTTGATGCTGCAACTATCTCTTCATGTACCGTTCTACAAAGTTTCAGTAATCAAGCTTCATGCGTCTTGAAGTATATTTAAAGTTCAGGAATAGTATTTAGGCGTTACATGCGTTGCAGTGATCACTTGCGGTGATGACTTAATTAATAGCGTGTTTGGACACAGCGTCCATGGACGTAGGTTCGAATCCTTGCAACTGAATCGGAGTTTAGGGTGAAGGAAACCATCGTGGTTAAACCATAGCATGATGGTTTTTTTAAATTCGCCTGGCTAGCTACAACCTTCAAGTTGAAAATCTGTCGCCAAGCACCGATTGATGTGTTCTGACAGCTGTACCTTAGAGTCGGTCCCATCTAGGTTTGCCGAGTTTACTATCTTAGATCATGTCATTATTCAACATCAGATGAGATTGTGCTCAAACGCTAAAACCTATCGCAATATATAAAAATCCGGTGTCATGACGTATGTCCACTCCGAAACTACTGAGATACGAGATAGGAAAAATTTACATTTCGATTAATGGTCTCAATATTTTTTAATTACGAATTAGATGATTTTCAATGTTGATTATTGTTAGTAATAGTAAGTTTCTTAAGTCTCGAACAGATGGCGCTAAAGTAAATTAGTTTTGTTGAAAACTGTTACCACTGTTACTGTTACTGTACCAACTATTATAGATATCACATAGATGGCGACACGTTTTAATTTTGAAAATAGTTGATAGTAATTTTAATTCAACACGTAATAACTGAGCCACACGTGGCCAGCTCTGTTAGTAGAATTAAAAAAATATAGTGTAAACAACATGTTTACTAAGTCTAATTGTTGAGTTTTTGGCGGGATCTTGGAATGCCATGTAGTGGCCTTTATATTTTATCCATTATCTTGCATTATTTGGCTCTATATTGGTGGTGCTTTACGTAATATAGTTTGGTTATCGCACATGTGACATGGATCGTAAATAATACCACGGAACATGGATTCTGACTTGCCACAAAAACTCCCAGGAAAGTTCTAACAAGATAGCCACCATCTTGTTAGTTCATTGAAATTATATCAAGAATCTTGTAATATCGATACTCATTTGACAATGGCGGTAATAGTATACTACAAGACTGGTTGCCAAAAATAATATAGAAGTGGTCTAATTGTTATCAGGTGACAACTCTATAAGTTCTCCGAGTCTTCACGAGGAATCTCCTTCAAGACCAAGAAAAGGAATTCGGTCTTTAATAGATCAGGAAAATATAAATGCTGAAGAAGAGTTCCGAGCGGAAATATCGCGCATTACTAAGGCTAATAGATTTGAAGGCGAGACAGAAGATAAAATATGTAATTACTTAATTATATTATTAATTTTATTCGTGTACTTAAGCTCTTTGATTGTATCATTAATCTCTATGGGTGTGCTTAATTTCCTTGTTTAAAATAATTTATGTGGTAACGTAAGAATTATTTCAACAACTGCTTGACGATTCCTTAATTAATAGTGTACGAGATTTTTACATACTTATTTACTAAACTTAATTGTTATCAGGTGACAGTTCTTCTAGTTCTGCGAGTATTAACGAGGAATCTCCTTCAAGACCCGGAACAGGAATTCGGTCTTTAACTGACCAGGAAAATATAATTGCTGAAGGAGAGTTCCGAACGGAGATATCGCACATTACCAAGGCTGATAGATTTGAAGGCGAGATACAAGATAACATATGTAATTTCTTAATTATGGATTATAATATTGACTAGCTTCTGCCCGCGACTCCGTTCGCGTGGAATAGTTACTTTTAATAGAAAAAACGATTTTGAAACATTTTTCACTGGTTTCACCGCTTCTATTGGTCTTAGCGTGATGATATATAGTAAATGAGTTATCTAACACTAAAATAATTCTTCAGCTTTATCTATACTATCTATACTCTATACTAATATTATAAAGAGGTAAAGTTTGTGACGTTGTGAGTTTGTGACGTTGTGGCGTTGTAAGGGGTAATCTCAGGAACTACTGGTCCGATTTGAGTAATTCTTTCAGTGTTATATAGCTCATTCGTCGAGAATGGCTATAGGCTATATATCATCATCTAAGGCCAGTAAGAGCGGAGCACAGATGAAAAAAGTTTCAAAATCGAGATGTTTTTTTTAGAGCTTCTGCTGTGTGTCAGCTTTAGCACAGAGAACTATTACTACGTGGACGAAGTCGCGGGCAGGGGCTATAATCTATATACTAATATTATAAAGAGGTAAAGTTTGTGAATTTGTGACGTTGTAGGGGGTAATCTCAGGAACTACTAAAGCGATTTTGAAAATTATTTTACCAGTATAAAGCCACGTTATTTGTGAGTATCATAGGCTACATACCATCACGCTAAAACCAATAGGAGAGGAGCAACAATGAAAAATGTTTTAAAATCGGGGTATTTTTTCTTTTTGAGAGCTTCCGCTGCGTCTTAGCCCAAAATAACTATTCCACGCCTACGAAGTCGCGGGCAAAAGCTATTAACTAATTATATTATCTATACTAATATTATAAAGAGGTAAGTTTGTGACGTTGTAGGGGGTAATCTCAGGAACTACTAAACCGAGTTTGAAAATTCTTTTACCAATAGAAAGCCACGTTATTTGTGAGTGTCATAAGCTACATATCATCACGCTAATATCATAATATTATAAAGAGGTAAAGTTTGTGAGGTTGTAGGGGGTAATATCTAAGAAGAAATGGTCGAACGAAAACGTTTCTTACGAACGCTGCCTTAACTATGTGAGATATATGATTGGATTCTAGAGAAAAGTTTTAGCTTGATAATGCCTATTACCGCCCAACGAAATGGGCACGGGTCGGCTATATATTACTATAGAAGGTATAGATAGCACACATTTTTATAGTTAAGCTATTTGATTGTATCGTTAAATTCTACAGGTGTACTTAATTTCCTTGTTTAAAAGAATTTATATGGAACGTAATAATTAATTCAAAAACTACTTGACGATTTCTTAATTGATAAGGTACGAGGTTTCTCTATCATTATTTTAGGAACTGTAAAAAAATCTAAATCTATTTTTTTTAATACTCACCTTGAAGGGGCTGATGGGACCGTGTAAATAGGCCCCACCAGGATATGCGGTAAAATAAATAGGAAGCGTGGGAGCGGTTGGTAGTGGCCTTGCCTATAAATAAATAAAATAGCAAGAACCCCAAATAACAGCGTGGACTGACCTGCAACTCAGCACCTCGTACGGAGAAGCGGCGTCTCAGGCGAAATATGTGGTGTCTGCGGAATATTCTCCAGCTATGAGCGGGTGCAGCGGTGCCGATGATATGATATATTATATAAATATGCGGTGTAAAAACGTTGCGGAGTATATGCGTAGTATTGCAAGTATTATTGTTGCGGTGAAAAAATATGGAAGAAGAATGACAAGGATTTTTTTTTGTTCTTTTTTCTTCTTATTTGTCACACTGACATCCAAAAAGTATGTATCTAAGGCGTCTGCATGCTCCGTACTTGATCAATGAGATCCAGGCCATAAACACATCTCATTATCTGGAGCGCAGCTATTAAATTTATTTATAAGGGGCCAACCACACCTGATTTTAATACCATTTTGTACAGAAAAGGTATGTCATACAAAAATCGGCAAGACCAGAATGTTTTTTTTTATGTCATAGGTTGCAAACGAACAGGTGTCACCTGATGTTAAGTGATCATCACCGTCTATAGACACTAACAACACCAGGGTAATCGAAAGTGTGTTGCCACCCTTTGGGGGGAAGGGTTACAGGAGGGAGAGGGAGAGGATAGAGGAGAGGGTAGGGGAGGTGGGCCTCCAGCGCTCTCACTGACCGAACGAAACGTAACAATGCAAGCACTGTTACTTCACGTCGGTTTTCTATGAGAGGGTGGTACTACCCCGGAAGAGCCGACCCATTCATGCTGAAACCAGTAATAGCTTCAGCGTGGCGCTACCACCATCTCGAGCCTTCTCATCTCGGTCTCAGGAGTTTGCAAGAATTCGCTTAACAGAGTGCTACTGATTTTTTCAGGTCTTACGAATATTATGGAGACGGGCAGGTCTTTAGCTCGTGAGGTGGAAGTAATGCGCGCGCAGCGGGAACTTACGCCAGGACCACAATTTTCTCCAGAACGAGCGATTATTGATAAGCCAATACCCAGAATAAGTCCAAAACAGCATAACATATCGAGACAGAGAGCTACCACGAGCGGCTCTTCGCCTGTAGAGCAAGAAATACAGCAGGCGAGTTTAATAGATATTCCAATCACTTCCTCACCCAGAACTGCGAAAAGGAAGACGGAAGATGAAGCAAATGAGTCTCGTTCGAAAGAAAAGAAACGAGACAAGTGGGAGGAAGTTTTTCATAACTTTTTTGTAGGTCGTCCCAGAATGTTTAACATTGTCGAGTGCTTCCCAGAATCTTCCTCGCAAGAATAAGAAGCTCTGCTTCCTCAGAAGCTTTATTGTTGTAATAACGTGTGTGATTTGACTTTGATTTTACAATAATTTGTGTACACGAAGGTTAGGCATTCCTCGGTTGATTATGAAAGCTATAATTAACACTTTCAGAAAACCATAAATCATAATAATATGTCGAATATTTGTGTTTATTTCTTAGATTACTAGATCAGAAATCTACTACTTACAATAATCAGGTTATTGCCCTCCTTGGGTAGGCTTTTTTTGTTACTTTTGTAGTTCTTTTTTGCAATTGTTTTAGTACTTATATTAAATAAATGATTGTTATTTTTTAAATTGACTTTATATTTTTTAAATATGACCTATTGTTTATTAATGCCTTTAAGTTTGGAAAAAAATTACATTGTATTGTTAACAGATTTATTTTGTTGATTTATGTGAGGTAAAAAAAATATAGTTCTGTTTGATAGAGTACTTGTCCGCAATTATCTTAAACAGTGCGGAAACACGAATTGTTTAGCCACATATTTAAACCAATCAAAATCAAAATAAAAAAAAACTTTATACGATTTAAGTTCTAAGGCTTTTTATAAGTGGAAACACTACCAGCGAGACGGGCAAACAACGCAGTCATCGAGAAAAACAATGTGAATGAAGAAAAACAAGCAATGGTGGTAGAGCCACGCTGAAACTATTACTGGTTTCAGCATGAATGGGTCGGCTCGTCCGGGGTAGTACCACCCTCTCATAGAAAACCCACGTGAAGTAACAGTGCTTGCATGGTTGCGTTTCGTTCGGTCAGTGAGAGTGCCGGAGGCCCACCTCCCTTACCCTCTCCTCTCTCCTCTCCCTCCCCTAACCCTTCCCCCAAAGGGTGGCAACGCACTTGCAACTCCTCTGGTGTTGTTAGTGTCCATGGATGGTGGTGATCACTTAACATCAGGTGCCCCACATGTTCGTTTGCCACCAATGACATAAAAAAAAGAAAAGAAAACAGACTAGTAAGTAGTAACTCAATCTGATTAATCTTTGTAGGTAGGTAATTTTGTATTATAAAGACACAAGTCATTGCTGTCACAATCGTTTTTAGTGCTTGTATATTTTCAGACATCACTGTCGATTACGTACTTTTTTAACACGAGGAAATCCCTACGGGTACCCATCTTAGCTGGGCAGCTGAGGGTGGGTTATGTCCGACTTACACGGACTAAAACCCCATGGCGCCTTCTCACACCTATTGGCAGGGGAGCAGTAGCTGCCGACAGACACTGCGTCTACTCCCCGGCAGACGGTTAACGTACTGACTCAACCTATAATGTATTGACATTAAAATCTGCTTAGTACGTTATTTGAACTTGTTTCTCAACAAATCGGTTATAAATGACCTTTTTTTTTTAAACGCGATGCTCTGTTCAAAACAATATGTGGCGTATATTACATTGCAATTGCACTGCAACGCCTAGCTTTGTTACTTACGTGTTTTAGTTCATTAAAAAGTTACATTTGGGGTTGCGTTTTTTAGAGGACGCAATTTTATTTTTTTGATGGTGATTAGAAAATCACCGTGGATTATGCCTATTGGGGATACCACGTAAAAAAAAACGCGCCGCCAGACTCTACCTCGTGGGTGGTGGGGATAAAAGACAATAATTAATATTAATTATTAATAATATTGCAAAATTAATAATGAAGAAAATTATAATAACAAAATAAAAAAAGAAAATAACTGATGACACATTATTAGTACACACGTATAATATATGTATAGTTAAGAGTATTGAAAAATAATACTTACTTCGGAGCGCTGTAGAACCTTAGTTATTGACTTAATTAAAAAATGTTGCTTATAAAAGTTATTCCTTAAAAAACGATCTACAAAAATGGTCTGATATCATTTTTTCATAAAATTATTAAAAAAAAGTTATATCGAAAAATATTTTTTTTTTCTCGAATTTCTGAACATTTTCGCTTATATCTTTTTTATTTATAATTCTACGACAAAAAAATACTTTCACCAAAGTTGTAGAGAATTAAATTTGCAACAAAAAATGTTGACAATTTTTTTTATCAGATAAATAGTTTAAGAGATAAATTGTAATAACCATTTCAACCCCTATTTTCAAGATGGCGGCCGTGGGGCAAGGGTGGCGAACCCACAAACTTGATTTTAGCTTTACACTGACCCCCCTACACATAAAAAAAATAAAATATCGTTCTCTAAGAAACGCAAGGTAAGGCCTAAAAAATGTAACGTTTCAATGGACTATTTACATCACCGATGACCTCGACATATTCGTAACAAATTGCACTTGTGTCAGACTAGCATATTATCCGATACGAAATATATATAAGTGTTGTTGAGGCATGTACGCTTGGTACATATATATGTTTCAACAACTCATATATGTATGAATAGTTAGCTTAGGTTAGCTTACATAGGTCGCGAATTGCATGTATCAGGCAACAGCCAAAGCCGAGGTGTGCCGCGCACCCTTGAGCTAGTTGTCAAAATAAAATCGGCTGAGTGCCTTAAGCGCTCGCCTTAGTAATCCTGTCAAGCTGTTAAGTCTTTGCTTGGTCAATAGCGTAGTCAGTTCGAAAAAAAAAAGTCAGACTAGCGACACGGCCTGTGTACATGTAATATTGATATTTTTTATTGAGCTTGTGCATCCCATCATATGTTTAATTAATTAATAAACTGCATAAATCTTCATATAATTATTGATCGGAGCGTCAATATATAAGATATAGACTAATGTGAAAATTTCAACTTACAACTAATGAAATTAAGTAATTCAGACTATAATTGATTTAAATATTCAAAAAGAACCTAGTTATTCCATTGTTTTGAGTTCTCACTTGTATCGGGAGTCCTTATGACTGCTGATAAGAACCAGGTGGCAAAGAAGTAAAGCCAAAAAAGGATCAAAATGTATTCAGTAGTTTTTGACTGATGCGCGCATAATCGCAGACCTCTAATTTTATTTATATTATAAGATTATTGAAGGTATAGATGTACCTATGTCAAGGCAGCAACGAAGCAGTTATGGACGTATGACGTCATTCAAGATGACGTCATCTTTATAATTTAATCGATCACAACCGTCACGGTCATGTCATCGACAATAATCAAAACGAGTTATTTGTAAGAATTATCGCCGCTCTTTTTTTCGACTGACTACCGCTGTTGACCTGACGAGTCTTCACAACGTCATCGAGCTTTTTGGATGAACGCTTAAGTTACAGTCATATGGCAACAAACTCAAGAGCGTCAAAGTGGCTGAACCTCGGTTTGGGTGCAACAATACCAAAGGAAGTAATTAAATTAATCATAAAGGTCAAGTTAATGAAACTCACATGAGTACTTTCATCTAAGCTTCCCCAACGCGTATATGTATTTCGAATCTGACACTCTGGCTAATACTAACTTACTTCTGGATGAAAATTTGTATCATTTTCTGTATCCCTGAAGACGTGGTTGTTACTATAGTTTTATAAGGTAATAGCTTCTGCCGCTCTCGGCTGTCATCCGTAAGATGGTCGAGAGCGAGAGCGGGTGGAGCTCCGTCGCCTCATATTGCGAGGCGGTAATGCTCGCAAAGGAGGCGGCGGAGAGGGAGAGGGAGCAGACCAGCCAGCTCCCCTCCCGCGGTCGACAATCACGGTGGCGCAAAGTCAACAGAGACCTGAGGCCGCCGTAAAAAGGGCCTGCGGGCGGCGGATGCGGGCATGTCCGTCGCCCTAGCAGAACTTCTGCACAGGCCCGTGTGGTTGAGGCGCTTTGTGCCGATGCGCCTCCCACGATCGTCGGGGAGGCCAACTCTCTCCCTCGCCTGAGGGGTCTACGATCCTGACCCCTCGACCGAGACGATGGCAAGGGGCCGACATCTGCTGGGGAGTAGACGTAGTGCCAGTTCGGCAGCTCCTGCTTCCCGGCCTATAGGTGATTGAAGGCTACCATGGGGTTTTAGTGCGTGCAAGTCGGACATACCCCACCCTCAGCTACCCGGCTAGGTTGGGAATCCGTAGGGATTTTCCCATGTTAAAAAAAAAGGTAATAGCTTCTGCCCGCGACTTCGTCCGCGTGGAATAATTACTTTGGGCTAACGCTAACACGCAGCGGAAGCTCTCAAAAGGAAAAAAAAGACGATTTCGAAACATTCTTCACTGGTGCACCGCTGTTATTGGTCTTAGCATAATGATATATAACCAATAGTCTTTCTTGATAAATGAGCTATTTAACACTGAAAGAATTTTTCCAATCAGACCTTGTAGTTACTGGGATAAGAGCGTTCAAGCAAACTCTTCAACTTTATAATATTAGTATAGATAAATGAGTGTGACTATATTTGTAATTGTACGACATTGAATTTATTAGGTTTCTATATGTTCAAAATCAATTTTGACGCAAACGACGCAACAATAATATTTTTTGGGTATACGTGCATACTCCTAAGTGAAGTGGGCTAGAAATACTAATTAACATGGATCATTAACATTGGGACGTAATAAAAACCTATCGGAAATAAATAACAATGTGGTCAGATTTTGTTACTACCATTAAAATACGATTTATAATACGATATTATTACCCTTTTGATAACAACGTTGACGAACTTGAGGATTGTTTTACAAAATAAAGATAAAAAATAACATCGACAAGTAAATGTCAAGAGGCCTTGATACGAGATAATAGTTACTTTTTGATAGTTGGGATATTATAATGAAAAACACTATATGTTTATTTCATAAAAAAACGTTTATTCCCATCACAGAGAAGTAACACGATAGATATTCAATTTGTCACATTGTTATTAGTATTCTTTAATGGACATAAGTGCCTACAAATATTATTTTATCTTCATGTAATATGAGGTAAATGTACGGACGGTCAACCTTGAAATCCATAGGCGGTGGAGGTTTGTAATTAAGCGAAGTTGGCACAGCAACTAAACCTGCAAGTAAGTTATTATCCACTTATTTATTTCGCCGAGTAAGACTGAATAGGGGTTGGAGGATTAGTGGACTGTATACATATGTAACGATGTAAATCGACGTGTTAATGGAGAGCAATAAGTGTAGGGTAGACAAGAAAGGTACTGGCGAATGGTCCACGTCAATGATTTTTTTAATACTATTGGTGGTAAATGAACATACGGGTTACCGGATGGAAAGTGAACACGGCCGTCCTTGGACACCTGGAACACAAGGTGAATCATAGATGCGTTACCGGCTCTTGAACAAGGAGTAATCTCGTTTAGACAACTTTCAATCATCGAGATGACACGAATAGAATTTCAATTTGTGGCGAGTTATTCGGTAATGAAACTAAGCAGCAGGTGTCAATTCGAACAGCTTTTCAAAGCATTCACTGTAGTAGATCGTAGCACCAAAGTGTCGAGCCTTAAGGAAAGCACCTAGTCGCCGACTATACGAGCCACTCGACCTGTGGTTTAGATTCGTTCAAAAGGAAGTAGTACTTTGGTCTGGGCTGATGAGGTTTATAAGACGTGATGGATCCCTTTCCCCAAATTTCAAGGCTTCCACATGCTTATGCCTTTGAATTAGTTCTCGATGCGTGCAGCTGCTCCGAACGATACCATCACGCTGGTATAACAAACTATAATCAACTCGAGCGTGGACCGATATTAATTATAGTACAGGTGATTGGAGCAGACGGGGAATGGATTCGGGGGGCCCATCTCCTCATTGCACAGGTCCGGCGGACGAGGGGGGGCAGCCGGTGTGTACCCGGTCTGTCCCTCTATAGGTAGGAACCCGGCGGCTCTACAAGGTTGATTAGCTTGAACGATCCCTTGCCGCCGCCACAAAACGGTCTGTCGGTACACCGTGGGGTTTTAGTCCGTGCGACTCGGACATAACCCACCCTCTCCCCCGGGAGGGTGGCGTATCCATAAGGGACTTCCCCATGTTAAAAAAAAAAGGGATGGGAAATTAGCATGTCGATTCACAAATACGATATGTTGATAATTAGGCGCGAACAATTAGCAGTAACAGCGACGATGAAATGTAAAGAGACCTCGATATAAGACAACGATTCCTTTCCGACAATTTGGATTTTATAATAAAAAACATATGTTTATTTGATAAACAACTTTTATTCTTATCACAGAGAAGTAACATGATAGGTATTCAAGTCATTTATTACATTTGCTTTATATTAGTCGTTTTAACGAGTATAAGTGCCTGCAAATATTATCTTGTCTTCATGTAAAATGAGGTAAGCGTACGGGTGGTTAACTTTGAAATCCATAGGTGGTGGTGGTTGGGAAAAAGATGACGTTGGTACAGCAACTAAACCTGTAAGTCATTATTCATTACTTTTTTATTTTAAAATCACTAAAGAATTATCCTTTAATTTGACAGTAGGTACCAAGTGTTTTAGTTATCTTTCTATAACTTATAATTTAGGGATCTATAATGTTTATCCATAACTTTATTTGCTGTTGTATCACCAACATATACCATCAGATATAGCTAAAAATGGTGACATGCTAACCCTAGAGGGATTGGCTTTCGAGTTAGATGTTTGACAATAGACTTTCAATCAAAATCAAAAAGGGGAATACTTTCAAAGAGTGGGACTTCATGATTTATCATAATTTTAAAGCCTTCATTAAATGCTCAGGGTGAATAACGATACTTTATCACTGACCAATCATCCACAAACAAAAGTATAGGAAACCTTTCGATCTAGTCCTTGACATCTGGGATAGAAATTGCAGTATTGTTTTAAGTCAGTTGCGTGGTTAAATAAGTTGTAATAATTTAACTTCAAACGCACGCATCAGTTTTTAAGAGTCCCACCCAGTATCATAGGCTTCTTCGCGGAAAAAAAGTATGGGTATAATCTTTCCACCACATTACGATGTATTAGCGATATCAAGTTCAGAGAAATCCAAAGTTTTATATTTTCTCACATACAGTGATACTGTAAGAATATATCTGAGGGTCATGTTTCCCTATAAGTTGCAGATGGGGCAGGTTCGCCAGATGAGTGCAATAATCCGTTAGATACGGCCAGCACAAGACCAAGTGTTATAATCATTTTTGGGAGTGGCCTATGTCCAGCATATATTTGGGCTGAATGGATAGATATATTAATTAATTTTAATCAAGATTTGACACAACTTACCAGTGAAGGCACCAGCAGTAGCTCCCTCTTCATCGACTTTTATGAATGCCTCTTGGAAAGCTTTGGACACTACCACCGAGTCTCCCTTGACTATATTTGGTGCTGGTTCGTTGAATATATTCGAGACTCCAATCTAATAGAGATATATTTAGGATAAAATTAATATGATACCGATTGAAAGGGTCATCATGTAAAAACTGTGTTGTTGTTTTAAAAAAAATTCTATATATTGTAGTAACATTTGTTACTGAATATATAGTAATCATTTTGAACTTTTGAACCGTAAGTATTACAACAAAATGAATAAGAACTTATTTCACTATATATTTTACAGCAAATATTTTATTTCTATTTTTTCCCTTAAAATTATGTTTTGAAACATTGCAAAATTTATTGAAGAACATGTAAATATAAGAAACTTTCAGACGTCATTCTACAATGATATTTTAACTGTGTTTCGTATACAACTCTTCACTATACTTTGCACAAGCTCGAGCTTAAGGTTATATTTAAGAGGACTGTATAGCAAAAATTTTACCTTGATCGATTTTGTGACACAAAGTAAAAAAAATATTAAAAAAATGCTTTTTTAAGGATCAATAGAAATTATGGTACCTTCGGCAATAAAATGTTAAGATCCAATCCGCTTTTAACTTCAAATTTGGGTATCTCTAAATTGATGTCTCTTCCAGAAGGGTTCAGTCTGAATACGTCTTCAAGGAGACCTTTCTCCGCAGCTTTTTCCAACACAGCAGGTAAGCCATCGATCTCATTAGGAAGAACAACTACCATACGGAAGCCAGTCTCTTTGTACGGCAATTCGACCAACTGTGTAACAAAGATATGTATATCAAAACCGTCATTTGTTTAGATATAAACTTTACGCTAACAGACTATCCTGACTATACTAACCCTAACTAATATTATACTAATACTACTATAGCATCAAAAGAGAGTCATTGATGGGTAGTATGCGAAGTAGATGCCAGAACATAGGTATTTGTCACAGCATCTTGGCTGAACTCCGTTATGATACCTCATCAGGGACTCTCCTAATGGAGCTACAAAGGTTGTGGAACAATGAAAAGAAAATATATAAGAAAATAGCTAATATTATAAATGCGAATGTGAGTAATTATGGTTTATTTATTTATTTGTTTGTTACGATTTCGCGACTTAACTACTACCGATGATTATGACATTTTGCATATACGTTGTTTGGAGTACAATAGAGGATTATATGGGAACCTTTCAACCAGAAAAAAACTCGGTTGTTGAGGGATAAGTTTAATGTACAGGAGCGTGAACGTGGCCGCATCTAAAAGTTAATACTTAAAAAACCGTTAGATCAAGATTTATAATAAAAACGGTCACATACAATAATTAAATGACGAAAAAATATAATATAATAACATATAAAAATTTTATGTTTTAACACGTTGAATGACTCACCCGTGCTCCAAGTTCTTCATTTTCAGTGTAAAATAATGACTGCAGTAGACGCATGGTAGGTTTCTTTACTACAGTTTTAGAGTCTACATGGAAATCCTTTTCTTCGGTCTCACTAGCGTTGAAAGGCACGTGCCAATGACCCTGGACAAGTTTAAACATTCATTAACCATATTATAAAGTCGTGATAGCCTAGTGGTTTGAAGGAAGGAATTTTTAGTGGAAAAGCAAGGAATTCGCATACATTGACTAATTTAAATTGGTAACACTATGGTCTAACGGTTAAGGAAAACATGAGGAAACCTGAACCTGGGAATGGTCTTGAACTTTGAAAACATTTGGGAAAACATAGACCTGTGGAATTCTGAGAATTTGATATCGCAAATACGTCGTGCTTTGGCGTGGTGATTATGCCCATATCTTCTTTCGGGAAGAGGCTTATGGCCCTGCAGTGGGTATCTTACAGGCTGCTGATGTTAACAATGTTACGTTGCATATGTTTAAGAACTTTACCTGAAAGAATATAACGTTGAACAAAGCGGCAGCTGCATTTGGGTCTATCGTATCTTCATCGATCGGTGATTTGATATAACCTCTGGTCTTCTCATCTGCCTGAAAATTTTCTTGTTTAATATTATAAGAATTTTGTATTTAAAAGTTTACTTAGGAACCATCGTTTAAGACTAATTTTAAGTGTATATATTCTAACTATTCAAATATTTGGTATTACGACGAATACTAGGCAAATGTCCACTTACCCACTGATTTATAATTTGAGCTGCTTTCTTAGTATCTTGGAAATCAATAGCTTCAACCTCGCTGTCATATTGACGGGCAGTGTTCGAAAACTCTTCCTTCAAAGTATATTTGTTTCCAACGTAGACTTTATTGGCTAGAGTGAAGAAATTATCCGAGTCACTTTTGCTTAAACCGCTGTAGAAACTGACGAGCTAAGGAATTAAATAAATTACTTTTATATATTTTCTTAACAGATCTTTACAAAGTGTTTACATAACGATAGAAAACGAAACTAAAGAAGAAATCAATAATAAATACCAAAATATACAGAAAGCTTAACATATTTCATTGATGAAGGCGTTACTTGGTGGAAATTCATCATTAATATTAGAGTGGACATTACTTTGCACTTATGCCTCAAGTTAACAATTGATCATGTTTAATACACGTTAATCTACAACATATTTTAATAATTAAATTTTAATTTCTATATTCTACAGCTACATAGTTACGAACAGTTTCAACCGACTACAGATTCAAACGAAAACAAATGACGCCTATAATTCAATCTTTGTTGTTGTTTGACCACAATTACATCTGATCTTAAATTACAATGTGTTATAATTTAGACAGTGTCGCAGTAGACACATCAAGTGATTGGCGACAGATTTCCAACTTGAAAGTGGTAGAGCTAGTCAGACAGAATTAAAAAAGCCCTGCCACCATGCTGCGGTTTTATCACAACTCAGTTGCAAGGATTCGAACTTAGATCGATAGATCGATCCGATCATGCTATCAAATAAGCCATCGTTGCTATATTTCATTTACGAATATTCCGTTAATTTCGCATTTTAGTTTTTCACCTACCCTTCGCGCATATAAAATCAAACATTTTCTGATGTAATGAGACGTGGCTGCCAATCAGTTCCAGGCGGAATTGCAAAGTAACGACAGCTCTAATATTTAAACAATTGCCAATCAATTCCAGGAAGAATTGCAAAGTAACGACCACTCTAATACTTAAACAATTGCCAATCAATTCCAGGCGGAATTGCAAAGAAACGACCATTCTAATATTTAAACAATTGCCAATCAATTCCAGGCGGAATTGCAAAGTAACGACCATTCTAATATTTAAACAATTGCCAATCAATTCCAGGAAGAATTGCAAAGTAACGACCACTCTAATACTTAAACAATTGCCAATCAATTCCAGGCGGAATTGCAAAGAAACGACCATTCTAATATTTAAACAATTGCCAATCAATTCCAGGCGGAATTGCAAAGTAACGACCTCTCTGAGATTTAATCAATTTAACACTTTATTACTGTAGTTTTTGTTGGTTCTATACTTTGATGTATGAAATAGCATCTTGGCCTATAAATTTATTGTTACTGTATCCACCAAGAGAAAAGCTTCTAGTGACAGTTACGCTCCTCGTGGTGGGTAAATTTGTTCTTATTTTTTTATTTATCGTAGGCTAGTACTACGTTATTCGTGCATAAAATATTTAATTAAATAAAAAATACTTTATACAATTTAGGTCCTAATAAAGACCTTATGAACGTCCAAACTACCACTGGTTCGGAGAAACAACTCACTCATTGATAATCACAATATAACGCTACTAACCTCACTGTAGTCTCCATCGCCTAACAAGTTGTCGATCTCTTTATGACCGCGTTCACCAGCTCCTTTGCTGAAGAAAGATAGAAGTGTCATCACACCTAACGGTGAGGACACCACATTCTTGTCCTCCTTAGCATTATACGCTTCCTAAAAAATGTATAGTTAAATTGCAAAGTTTGTTGGCGGCAACATAGCTTTAGGGCTCGTACTACAGGATTCTAATCCAAAGAGTCCTGTACAACATGCACTGGATGTGTTCCAAGTTCCAACATAATGCTTAGAATTAGCAAACCTCAGTTAGCACCGTGATATATACATTTATACATATAATAATAATGTAAATCTAACGTGTCTATAGGTACTTTTTATAGTTTTGTGTAATAGACTGTTCCAGGTGTCTAGGAATCACTACATAGTATAAAACAAAGTCGCTGTCTCTGTACCTATATCCCTATGTATGCTTAAATCTTTAAAACTACGCAAGGGATTTTGATGAATTTTAATAGATAGAGTGGTTGAAGAGGAAGGTTTATATGTACTAGTGGGCACCCAGAGGTCGATATTCGACAATAGTTCATTGATTTTTTTAAGTTTGAATTTTATTAGGGTTAATATCATTGTTGACTGTAGAATGAAAAAGGGTAATTGGAACGTAAGAGTAAAATAATACATACAGTCGAGCATTGCAACCTCTTTCGCAACCTTTTTTGAAGTTCTTTATTGACGAATGTCAAATTGTCTTTTTTATTTACATGTGTGTATATGTTGTGTAAATAAAGTAAATTTTCAAAAAAAAGTATTAACCGACTTCAATATCAATCAAAAACCCATAAGGCACTAAAAAGCGGAAAATAAATAGTTTATCAAATTAACCAAATTAAATAAAACATATGAATATGTGTGCTACCTAGAGATGTACTGGAAGTCGGTACCAACCAAAATTTTTATATTACAGAGACGCGAGAGTGGACTTAAACTTTGTACCTATGTACATGATATGATTTTCGGTTTGGTTGGCACCGACTCCTTTTTTGAAGTCGGTTAGAAATGGATATAATTTCGTTCGGAGTGCCAATAGATGTCAAAATCAAATCAAAATATCCTTTATTCAATTTAGTCCCTGAGATGGCGCTTATGAACGTCACCAGCGGTTCGTTTTTTTTTTATGTTTGTTACCTCATAACTTTGGACTGGGTGAACCGATTTTGATTATTCTTTTTTTATTTGAAAGCTGGTACTTCCAATGTGGTCCCATTTCAATTTGGTCCAGTTCCGACAACGGCATCCAGTGCAAAACCTTATAAGTTTTAAATTTGCATTAAGTATGTATACGACAAATAGACGAATAACTCAATATCACGCTAACCGATTTCGATGATTCATTTTTTATTGGAAAGGACGTACTTCAAGGGTAGTTTGATGAGAGTTTGGTTAGGTTCTGATTATGGGATCCGTGACAAAGTAAGTAAACTTTCAAGAAACGAGTCTGCAAATTTATTTTACACTAGTGGTCGCCCAGAGGTCGACATTCGACCATAGTTCATTGATTTTTTTAAGTTTGAATTTTAATAGGGTTAATATCATTGTTGAATGTAGAATGAAAAAGGGTAATTGGAACGTAAGAGTAAAATATCGAGCCTTGCAACCTCTTTCGCAACCTTTTTTGAAGTTCTTTATTGACGGATGTCAAATTGTCTTTTTTATTTACATGTGTGTATATGTTGTGCAAAATTGAAGCAGTAGTGTGAGTAATGCATATTTTAATTAATTTAATGTACTTCTAATGCATTTTATATAAAATAAATAGCTTTCTGCACTTCTACTCCATATAAACTTTAACTATGCCAAATTTCACGTTCATCTGTTCTCGCAATTCCGTTAAAAAGGGATACAAAGTTTAGGCTTCACGTATTAATATATAGACAATAACATCCATTAAATAGTGGAGAAATACTGTTATTTTTCAGATTTCTAATGTGATATCGTAAATAATTACATAACCGATTCGATGCAGACGAAGTTACACGGGTCAGATAGTAAGTAATAATACATTTTTACAAATGTCTGTATGTCTGTTTGCATGAACAGGCATCACTGCTAGAATACTGTGTTCATGATAAAACAAGAAGACCATAAAACATATTTTCGAGTAACATTTAGTCTATGTTTCATTAAAATTGGTTCAGTCTATCAAAAGTTATTGTAATTTTAATGACGACGCAACTTAAGTAGGAAAGATAAGTCGATAGTAATTAGACTTGATACATTCAGATAACTTTATTAATCACAGTTTTGTACATCTGGTTCCACGAGGACGAAGTCGCGAGCACAGCTAGTCTTCAATAAAATTGATTATATATTGATATTTCATGTTTTTTTTTAAATAGTAGCACGGCAAAATGACTGCACTATGCCTGATGGTAAGCACAGTACAATCCAAAAACAATGACGACCACCGGCTGACACACTATCCATCGCCGGTCGCCGCTGCCATGCCGGCCTGCGAAAAGCTGGATCCGCACAGGCTGATCCCGAAGCACGACTTGCAGAAGTGAATCACTATGACGGGCTTTTTCGCCATATACATAGTGGTTGCGACCCAGTCAGACTGTAAAACCCTACCACCAAGCTTTCGCCATTACCTTGTTCGTTATTCAAGAGGGTGCACCACATGCAGGTGAGGTAGGCTTGGATGTCTCAAGTCTTAGATGTTATTTGACACCCCTTACACCCCGAAATGTAAATACGTATCGTGTATTTGGGTATGCATAAGCGATCTCGCTTTCACACCAATTGGTTGATACATACTGCTTTTTTTTTTTTTTTTTTCGAACTGACTACGCTATTGACCAAGCAAGGTCTTAACAGCTTCACCGGACTACTAAGGCGAGCGCTTAAGGCACTCAGCCGATTTTACTTTGACAACTAGCTCAAGGGTGTACGGCACACCTCGGCTTTGGCTGTTGCCTGATACAAGCGATTCGCGACCTATCTGAGCTAACCTAAGCTAAGCTAACTATTCATACATATATGAGTTGTTGAAACATATATGTGTACCAAGCATACATACCTCAACAACCCTTATATATATTTCGTATCGGATAATATTCTAAACTATTTCAGTTTGATAAGGGAAAAAATAAAACCCTTCCACCTTATTATGTGTAAGCGTGTATGCGTGCACGTGTGTGGAGGTGATATGTGTAATGTTGTCGCAGTGATGTAAGATTTTGTGTCACTGTATCGCGCGAGCAGCGTACTCAAGGGCTCCACGCCGAGGGAACGGACCTAGGCTTGAGCTGCTGCCGAGGGGGGCCTAGTCTGGTGTGCGGGAGCGAAATTTACCCCCAGACCACGGCGGCGTGATCTGTGGTTACGCGGGCGTGGGACTGCTTACTTGCCGTATGTTGTGACAACAACAACTGAGCAGTACCATTGTCACTAATAATAATGGGTAATCAACAGCAGAATGATAATGTCTTCAATAATTTGTTATCTATTGCGTAGATAAAAGGAATTAAATAATCGATTATTGTAATAATGACTATGATAAACTAATACTAATGACTACTTCATTAGTAATGTTGTTATTATTATACGTCATAGCATTAATTAACTCATACAGTTATAGCGAGAGAAATAGACCACTCTGAGCCGTGTAGTTGGCACTAAATGTTCTAGAACAGAAAGAATAAAAGAATAAATGTGAGCGTTCCAGGGAAAAGTAGAACAAGTGAGTGTTCTACGTCATTAATTAAAATTCGTATTTATCAGTTTTTTAAAGTAAAACTTCTCCTCTACACACTTTTTTTGGCTTGGGGAGTAAGCTAGTGAATACATGACGAGAGCGTTACGAAAATTGTGATCGGGCGTGCCCAACGGAAGCTGAGAGGGAGATATAAGTTAATGAAGTTAGCCCATAGTTAGTAAAACCCATAATAAATTTAAATATTTGTAGAAAATTAATATATGTATATATATGTATGTCGGCGCCTACCCACATTAATCGCGTCATTTGGTCACGCCTCTCCTCCTACTACTCGACATCGGTATAACTGGAGCGGAGCGACCCCCTGAGTGTCTTAAACGCTCGCCTTAGTAGTCCGGTGAAGCCGTTAAGGCCTTTCTAGGCCAATAGCGTAGTCAGTTCAAGAAAAAAAAACTACAAGTCAGTCTTGGCTCTGGCGCCGCACGGTACGTTCGTACTGTGCGAGTCACTTATCCCAGACTCGGGATAATTAATTTTTACAAACGAATTAGTTATTATTTGTAACTAATTAATTGGTTATCTATTGTCCCAAATAATTTGAATTAGTAGTAAGTTTATAGGCGGGTGAATCAATTTTAAGACTCTCCTTTGGGTCGAAAATATCCGTGGGTAATGCAAGAACATTTCAGGGTTATATCATTATAAGAAAGTTTGAAAAAAAAAAAAAAAAAAAAAAAAAAAAAAATGTGTGTGTACTTAATACTGTGTAATTTAACCGTAAATATGAGTATGTGCATGACAGTACTCTTTTTTATGATACTACGATAATTTTACGTCATAACGACTGGGCCTATGGAGTGGAAGGGAAATACGCGTGTCACAGGCCGAACGCTTAGGCGCTAAATTCTGATACTATTTCTCGTCATAAATGAAGCTAGTGCATGATAAATGTCTATATTAAGAGTATGAAGTATGGTAGTTATATTAGTAGGTAAAGGGACATGAAAGGACAATAATTGACTAAACAACACAGAGTGATCGTAATTACTACAAGAAAAAATAAGGTGTTTTAAATCACCAACTTCGTAACCACAACTACAGGTAGGACTTTCTACGATTCCAACTTTAGCGAGATGTTCCGGTGTACACACATGACCCAAGCGCATCCGTATCAAAATTGATGTAGGAGTTTTGTCGAACTTACATTTATAGAACCATGGTTTAGTGGGTATTGTCGGTTGAATACGATAATAATATTTACCTTTTGACTGACTATTAACTGCCCAGAGTTCATTCCAAGAATCCCAGAGATGAACTCTAGGCAGTGCCGCTAGGTCATGACTATAATTTTTATATGGGAATAAGTCACCACAAATCACTGCTTGTTTCGCCAATTCATCCGCTCTTTCATTTCCCATTATTCCACAATGACTAGGAATCCAAACAAAAGAAATACGATATCCTCTTAAGTAACATAGATGAAGCTTAGAACGAATATCTATGATCAAAGGAAAATTAAATTTATTTTGGAATGGAGGTTTATGTAATGCCTGTAATGCGCTTTTAGCATCTGTAAAGATAACTGTTTTATGTAACTTCATCAGAAGCACATATTCCACTGCTTTAAATAAACCAAAACATTCACCCGTAAATACGGATGACTCAGGAGGCAGTTTAATTTTTTGAACAATATTGTACTGGGAATGATATACACCAACACCTACACACCCAAAACGAGATTGTTTTGATGCGTCGCTATAAATATGATGCCAATGAGACCACTTACTATGTACTATAGAATTAAAATATGGACTGGCACTTTTATCATGTGGTCCTATGTCTAAATTAAAATAGATATTAGGAGAAAAAAGCAAACTATCAAAATCAGCACAAAATATGGGAAGACAAGGAGAGTTATGAATTGGTGCCTCTATCTTTTGCAATTTTAGGAGACTATTAATCAAACATGGACGGGATTTGCAAGTCCAATATGAAGACAATCTAATGAGACCACTTAAACAATGTAACTTAGCTATAAGGGAGTGAGTAGATAACTGTAGAATTCGACACAGAAATTTATCCGACAAATATTGCCGTCTTAAACACAACGGAGGATCACCACATTCAACCTGCAAAGCATTTATAGGACTCGATCTCATTGCACCAGATATTAGTTTCAAAGCCTTCGATTGGATTATATCTAATCTCTTAAATCCAGCTACACTACCAGGAACCAACAAGAAAGTTCCATAGTCTAAAACACTTCTTATCAGAGCATGATAAACGAGCTTCATAGAAACCGGATGAGCACCCCACCAAACACCTGAAAGGCATCTAAGTAAGTTTAAAAGCTTTTCACATTTTGCCACAATATATTCTGAATGTGGAAGCCCAGTAAGTTTTGAGTCCAGTAATATACCCAGATATTTAGCATTATTTTTAAGTGGAATATCTACTCCTTCATAAGATAGTGTAATATGAGGTACTGTCTTGCGTCTTGTGAATAAAATCGCCACGCTTTTTTGTGGAGACAACTCCAAGCCATTTGGATCCATCCACGTTTTTAAAAGTGAAAGGGAATGAGAAACGTTTGATACTAAATTTGTAATAGAATAATCAGAAGAATACAGTAATAAATCGTCAGCATACTGAAGTACCTCAACTGTTCCATTTAGAGATGACTCCAAATCATATGTATAAACATTATATAGCAATGGACTGAGTACAGAACCTTGAGGGAGTCCTTTGGATAGCCTCCTTGATATATTAGTACCATCCAAGGTTATAAATCTGTCAGTTAAGGAGTTAATAATAAAGTTAATAAACAAATCAGGAATTTTAAGCATACAAAGTTTTCGTATTAAGATATGTAGGAGGACATTATCATATGCTGATTTAATATCCAAAACCACTGATAGAGTGGATTTATTATTTGAAAATGCAATTCTAATATCAGTAGTGAGAATACTAATACAATCCAATGTACTTTTGCCTTTTCGAAAACCAAATTGACTCTTAGAAAATAATTCATGGCTTTCAAGAAACCATTCTAGGCGATTTTTCACTAAACGTTCAGTTACTTTAAGTAACACTGATGACATTGCAATGGGCCTATAAGATGATACATCTGATGGTAATTTATTAGGTTTTAGTACTGGCAATACCAATTGTGATTTCCATGATAAAGGAACAATTCCTGTCATCATGACAGTGTTTATTATTTCTAAAAAATAACCTAAAGCCTGTTCACCAAGATTGGAGAGAAATGAATATAGAATACCGTCTGACCCAGGTGATGTATCTTTGGTACATGATAAAACCCCTTTTAATTCACTGATAGAAAACAAATTATTGATGGTGGAACTATTCCCTATAATAGGTGGCATAGAATTTAATAGATCGTCTGTAATCTGATCTTTAAATGGCACCGTAGGTGGGGCCAGATGGTCCATGAAACTTTCAGCCATTGAAGGAGGAAGTTTTGAAAGGCTAGAATTATCCATTCCACATCTAAACCGTCTAATATTACGCCACACTTCTGATGGACTAGTTGAAGGTGAAATCGAAATACAAAATTTATTCCAACCAGCCTGTTTTTTTTCCCTTAATAATTTTTTGGTATTTTTCATAATATAAGTCAAAATTTTAAAATTTTCTGAAGTCATTGCATGGTTGTAATTTAACTCTGCTTCTTTTCTCTTTTTTACAGCTTCTGTGCATTCATTATCCCACCAGGGAGGAGATGATATATGAAATGAAGAAGATTTTTTCAAGGGAAATATAACATCTGCAGTATTAATTAAAAGTGTGGAAAAAGCATCTGCACACAAGCCTATACCTTCAGAAAAATTTGGCAATGAAGAAATTTCATTTTCTACAGCTGTCTTAAATGTACTCCAATTTTCCTTATGTAACCTATGCCTTATACGAGACTTATGAATAGTATTCTTACATTTAAATTTAAAATTACTTAAAGATATAAGGATAGGAAAATGGTCACTTCCATAAGTGTATGGAAGAGTACACCATGTAGTCAAACATGCTAAATTAGAGCTACAAATAGAAATATCAATTGCACTAACATTATCAGAAGGATTAGAACGTCGAGTTGGTGATCCTGTGTTTAATATACATAAGTTTTGATGATTAAGAATATCTAACAATCTATTGCCATAACTGGTTGAATATGAGCTACCCCATGATTGATGATGGCAATTAAAGTCCCCCATTACTAAAATTGGTTTAGGAAGGGAAGAAAATATATTATTAATTTCAGAGAGAGCAGAGGATGAAGGGTGTGGTATGTACAAAGAAACAAAACAGATACTGTTTAATTGGATAGCTACTATGGAAAAATTATCGAAATGGGGAAGAGAAATAACAGAGTAAGAAAATGTATTCCTGACCAGAATAGCTGCCCCTCCATAGCCATCCTGACGGTCATCCCTTACACAAAAAAAACCATTCATTTTAAACACAGCTCTTGGCTTAAGCCAAGTCTCAGATAAAGAAACTAAAATCGGTTTATATTTGTTTAGCAAATAAATCAAATCACTTTTCTTGTTGGTGAGGCTTCGAGCATTCCATTGAATTATCAGATGATCCATTATTGGGTAAATTTAAGTAGGGCAAAAGAGATGTAACCTCGTTGGACGGTATTATTTGGGACTGAGTTAAAAATTTAATAAGAGCTATAATAATTTTACCTATAGAAAGATCATCATTTTCATTTGTATTTTTTAGAGCACATCCATTTTGTGAAGAAGTTGTGTTGTAATCTTTTATAAGTTCTCTATGTTCTAGTTGGTTATAACCATGATTAACTTTAGGTGTTCTACGAGGTTCTCGATACACTGTTTTTTTATATGACACTGGAGTAGTTTTCTTATCAGATTCAGAACTAATAAATCTAGGCACATTTGAAGCAAGAACATCAGAATACGGACGGGAAACAGGATGATGCATTTTTGATGCTTCTGGATAAGACATACAGTTTTGAGCCATTGTAATTTTAATTTGTTTCTGTCTATTGTACTCTGGACACGACTTATTGGTTGCAAAATGACTTCCTCCGCACATACAACAATTGATATAATCTTCATCTATATTACAGGACTCACCAGTATGTTCCTTTCCACACTTATAACACTTTGGTTTTGAGCGACATTGTAACTTTGTATGGCCATATCGGCAACAGTTATAACATTGAATAGTAGGATAAGTATATAATTCAACTTGTAAGGCATTGAAGCACATAAATATTCGTTTAGGGAGTATCTGACCATCAAATGTTACAACAACACTTTGTGAAGGTTTCCAGACAGTAGCACCATCAACATTGACCTTATAGTTTATTCGTCTAACTTTTAAAATTTTACCACAACCAATTGGAACATTAATATTTTCAATTATATCTTCTGGTGACCACTCAACAGGTACACCTCTAACCAAACCCATACGGGTAACATTAAATGTAGGAATAAAAGCCTTTAACTTATTTGACTCTAAACTCTTATGCCCTAAAAACAAGTTAGCATCACTGTAAGAAGAGAATGATAAAGTAATTCTGTTACGCCCTATACGTTTTAGACTACCATTAATTATGTTCTGTATACAATTATTTTTTAAAAATTTACCAAAAGTCACAGGGTGAATAGTTGTGCCATCGTTTGGTGAAGACTGAATTCTCTGTACATGTATGATATATGGTGAATTATCCGTTTCTGTGTATAAAGATCTCCCTACAGGTGTAGGATTCTTTATAGTACAGTCTTCAGCAATATTTGGAGTAGATTTGTTACTTAAAATAATGTCTGAATTTTGATTAGAAATTAAAGCTGGTTGTAAAAAACTAATCTTTTTTTCAGAAACAACTTCTGAGTCCAAACACTGGCAATCAGTAAATTTATTATCAAGTAAAGAACTATTCTTTTTCTTTCTTTTATTGCAATGCCTACATTTTTTTTGAAGATGGATACGCTTGTGTGGTCTTGGTTGAGATCGTGACCCGTCTGTATCTACACTAGAATCATACGATCGGACATCGTCCGGTATATCCATAGGTGAATTATCGACAGTACAAGTAGATTTAACAATAACATATTCACTTGCATGGGGTATTGTGCCCCCAGGATCCGAGGGCTCGTTCATGGCGTACAACTAAATAATTAAAAAAAAAGAACTTACCTACTGAATGTTGAAATAATACAAAAAAAAACAACTAGAAACAATAATCTACACAAATATATACACAACTACACACTACTGATCATAAAATAGTTAAAATGAAATTTAAACGAAAAAACCGCGTCCGCCCTTTTCAATGTTTCCCGCGCTTCTTTTCATCATTATAATATTATTGACATTTAATCGATACTTTTTATGTTTGACAACCAAACTTCTAGTAGATTATTACTGTCATTGTCCAGTTGGTAATAAAGTACATGTATAACAATAATATTATTACCCACTCGAGAACGGCAATAATAATCTAGAAGAATAAAAAAAATATATAATGAAATAACACATCGTAAGTAATTTATCGTTGAAATTTATTTAATGTATTTTTTACAACATTATTACTGATGCCATTAAAGGAGTTCTTAAAAAGTTTTTTAACTAAGACGTCAAATATAAAAATACGCCATTGTATTAAATTCGTGGTGCGATGAATTTAAAATTTAAAAATATTATTGCTATATCAAAGAGGAAGGAAATCTGTTAATATTTTCCTAATTGAGCGTAATGTGCCTTCATACTCATATTTAATACGCGTACCTATGTATTAGTTTTACCTTGACTTAAACTGATATGTACCTAATGCTTTATAGTGAACTATGATACGAAACTTTACGAATCTTAATAAACTTTGAAGTATTGACGGAGTTAATTTGAGCAATTAATTGAAAATCTCACTAAAATTATACACGATAATGTGTATTATATTGTATGTATTATGAATAACAATATATTATACCCGTTTAATATAAAATATGATTCGTTTAGTCATAAAATTATCAAGTATTTACAAACAATTATATTTATATTTACTTTCACAAAGTTTACACGCAGATACACAGTTTAATGTTTGCCATAAAGCTAGTGACCATACGGACAATGTTTACGTACGATTGATAAACCAGCAACGAGTTCTTGGCATACCTATATCAATATAAAAATCTGACTAATACACACTTTTCAAGACTATAAAATAATGCAAGACAAAGAATTGGTAAATTAAAACGATAAAAGAACAATCCACATAAGATTTAACCGATGTTTATAAAAATAAAATGACAGGATTATTTCTAGCTTAATTTCTTAGATACTTTGTAATTGTCTAAAAAACGAATAATATCTTAATTTACGAGATTAGAAGAAATTATGATTTTCGGAAGAGCAGCAGCGATGCTTATCTTATTGCCGTAGAGAAGTGGGGCAAACGGTCTGATCTGTGATGTGCAGGATAGCAACCATAAACTAATCCCATAGGTACAATCCGCGAGGTGTAAGCAGAACTTCCCATTAGTGTGAGTTCACATAAATAGACGACGCAACTCCGCCGTGCAGCTTCCACACTTCAAATCTTCTACACGTTACAGCTTCGTTACATGTTTCATTATTAATATTTTGTTTTTGTGTTCGATTTATTAGTGAAATGGCTGTCAATACAAATAAACGGAGAATACGAAAAACCTTTAAATAACCAAGTAAAAGAATTTAAATACCTATATAAGTTATTTTAAAGATATGAACGATAAAGACATATCAAGTGTCACTACATTGTTACATTGTATTGGTTTCTGACTTCTCAAAATATACTTATCAGTCTTATATATTATATCATAGCTACCTTTATTTTAACAATTTTTGCTCATTTGGTTTTATTTTATTTTCAAATTATTTCTAGGTGGTAGAGCCACGCTGAAGCTATTACTGCTTTCAGCATGAATGGGACGGCTCGCCCGGGGTAGTGCCATCCTCTTATAGAAAACCGACGTAAAGTAACAGTGCTTGCATTGTTGCGTTTCGTTCGGTCAGTGAGAGCACCGGAAGCCTACCTTTCCTCTCTCCCCTTTCCCTCCCCCCACTCCCTATCACATCC
>MU158890.1:435961-489955 GCA_015888305.1 Antheraea pernyi | reverse complement strand
ACATCCCCCTTCCCCCACTCCCTATCACATCTCCCTCCCCCCAAACACAGGCTGGCAACGCACTTGCGACTACCCTGGTGTTGCTACATCCCGGTGACACCCACCTGTTCGTTTGCCTCATATGATATTAAAAAAATCTAGAATACCTCTCCCACTTATGTTGTGTACATAATAAAATTTATTTTTAAAAGTTTTTTGTCTGACTTTACTTTTGGTAATCACCCCCACAAATACAAATCTCAGCTTACGACTCGAGGACTGTAAATTATTTGACATTGAACCTTCTGATTAGCGGTGAACAATAAATACTACGTTATCAGGAAACGAAGATAATATTTATGAATTAAAAATAAACGACAAAGATAAAGAGTGCGTAGTAACAATTCATTTATTTGTATCTAGTTCTCCGCGATTTACGAAAATAATGTCTTCCGATGACAGTATTGTCAGGTAACGAAATAGTTTTTGAAGATATCCATATTATAGTCTCTCTCATTCACTCACTATTTTATGTGGAAAATTTTAAAACAAAATTATTATATTTTCCGTTCGATTTCTCATATATTTTTTTATACATACCTTGTCTTTACAATTGTACAGACGTAAAAAATAATTGGCCAAACCGGTGCAGTCATATTAAAGCTTGTTTTTTTTCGACCTGACTACGCTATTGACCTACCAAGGTCTTAACAGCTTCACCGGACTACGTTAGAGAGATGCGCGTATCTACATATATTCGGCAATTGATTTTTCTTGTATAGATTTCTTTCTGCTCCCAACAACTGGACATACAGTAGGTGATCCCGAAATGCAAGAAACTTAAAGTCATTATGTCGATTTTATGACTAAAATTATCTATGCCAATATTATAAAGCTGAAGAGTTTGTTTGCTTAAATGCGTTAATCTCAGGAGCTAAAAGTCCGATTTGAAAAATTCTTTCTGCCTTAGATAGCTTATTTATCTAGGATCGTTTATAATATATATTATCACGTTAATACCAATAGAAACGGAGCACTAATGAAGAATGTTTTAAAATCAGGGTTAACGTACGTATTATTTAAAAATATTTTCATCTTCTATGTAAACGAAGTCGAGAGTTAAAGTTAGCGTTAGTCCAAAGTATTCATATATGAGTGTGTTTTATATGTAAAACACATTGGCCTTTATATAATACCGGTGTATAAACTATTACCATACTAAATTTTGTCAAAATCTATCCAGTACTTTTGCGCGAATCACGTACAAACGACAGACAGACAGGCAAATTTTTTTTTTAAACTATGGAAATATGTTCTGTCATTGACTCTAAGCCCTACCAGAGTATTTTAAATAGGTAATATACAGGATCGAGTTCCGATCAGGACGCGGTAGCGGACACACGTGCGCTCCGTGTTTTTTTTTCGTAACTCACTTCGACGTGCTGAGTAAGAATTTTGCTTACGCATCTCTCTGTTATCTCCTTGTGTTTTCTCTGTGTTTTCCGTGTGCTGTTCACAGGTCCGATGTGAGGCAGAGCAGCCGAATAAGTTTTTTTTTATAATTTATTCCGCTTTCTTTTGCTTTGTTTTAATTGTCATTTTTGTGTTCTAGAACAAGGTGTCAATCGTACGAGTGTCAATCAATGTCAATCGTGTAGGCGGCCGCAAGGCCGGGCTTTGTTACTTTTCGGAGTGACAAAGAGTGCACTTTTCGGCGCGCCTGCAAACCGCACTTTTCAGTGCTTGAAATCGTACTTATCAGTACGCGTCGAGTCTCCGTGAGGTGCTCAAGAAAGAAGTGTTAGGGCTTCCTCCTAGGCACTGTAGGTCCCCTGTGAGGCATTGCACATCGCCCACAGCTCCCTTTGATCCGGACTCGGGATAGTCCGTTAAATTCATTAAGGCGCGCCCCCCTGCCCCTCTGGCAGGGAGGTTTCACATGTCTTCCCCCACCCCACTCCCCTCCTCAGGCCCCGGTATGGCCGCTGAACAAGAGATCAGTCTCTTAGAGACTGAGCTCATTAGCCTCCGCGGCTTCATAGCCGCTATCTGTCCTCGTCTCGTAGACGATTACGATGCGTACGCTGCAAAGCGTCGCACCGAGCTCCCTCATTCCTCGAAGCCCGCTCCCTCGATCTATGCCAAGATCGAGGCTTCCATCTCTCACATACGTGCACATATATACACATTGTGGGAGGGTTTACTTTTTTTCCCTCAATCGAACTGAATCGAATAGTTTAGTTCGTTTCATTTCCGATATACACGTATTCATTGGTGAATCATGCAATTTTCATTGCATAATTCACAAATGCATATATGTATGAATAGCTTAGTATAGTTTAGCTAGGACAGACGCGTCTTTTTCGGTAACAGCTCAAGCCGAGGTGTGCGTGCACCCTTGTGTATGTTACCCAAAACCAAAATCGGCTGAGTGCCCTAAGCGCTCGGCCTTAGTGGTCCGGCGAAGCTGTAAAGACCTTGCCAGGTCAATAGCATAGTCAGTTCGAAAAAAAAAAGGTAATATACAGATTTCCTCCCGTTAGCCTTTTATTATATTTATAGATAGATTACTGATAAGAAGATACAAAAGAGAAGGCTTATTATAGAGAGGTTCAATATGTGAACAATTTTTATGTTTGGAACTAACATCTCTCACTGTGCATCTGTCAAAAATTAACGTAGTTATAATCTTTTTCAAATATACGATGTACAACTAGATTCTACAGTTCTGCGTCTCGGAGCACAAAATCGTTCACAAACGGAGAGGCCAATTAAATCGCCGATGTCGAGTTTAAATACACAATACAATCCTATGATTTGATTAATGACTGTGTTTATAATTGAAATTTCACGCCGACGTAGTTGCGAACACAGCTATAAGTAATAAAATACATTTCAATCAATTTTACACATCACTGCTAAAATACTGCGTTCATGATAAAACCTCTTCAAGAAAATCATAAAGCATATTTTCGAGTTACATTTAGCGTCTGTTTCATTGAAATCGGTTCGGTCTAACAAAAGTTATTGTGCTTTTAATGACGTCGCGACTTAAGTACGAGAGATAAGTAGATAACTAAATGGACTTAATACATTCAGATGACTTTATTTTCATGCAAATTGATAGTAATTGCTCATTTCAAGTCCGGTGAAGCTGTTAAGACCTTGCTTGGTCAATAGCGTAGTCAGTCCGAAAAAAAAGAAAAAAAAAAGACTTTTTTTACTTTATTTTTTATGTTTTTACATAAGAGTTTACTCGGACGAAGTCGCGGGTACAGCTAGTATTATTATAAAAGCTTTTTTGTTCAATGGATATGATGCCTACTATATGCGGTAGGTATACCAAAAAATTAATTTTTAAAATTTCTGTCTCTCTGTTTGTTCCGGCAAATCTCCGAAACAATTGAACCAATTTTTACAGGACTTTCACTGGAAGATAGCTGATATTATAAGACGTAACGTGGGGTATTTTTATTTTAGAAGAAAAAAATGGTATCGTCAAATATACCTTTCATAGAAATACAAAGGCGAACGAAACCGTGGGTGGCTGCTAGTTATTTCTAACATCGGACACTAACAGACATAATTTGTATCCAATTGAATACAAACTCAGAGTTAAATTTCTTACCTGTCGCTGTTTATACCGGTTTCGTTTTTTTCTTCTATTTCGTGAGGCACGTACACAGATTAAAGTAATTTAGTCAGGTTTTTAGTTAACAAAAAAGATCATACCTTAAGCAACTTCATAGATGTTTTATCTATGGCATCGCCTAATGCTGTCCTGTTATACTCATGCCCGAAGAAATAGAATGCCTGCACGTTGCATACCGCAGTAATTGCTATAAATAACAAAATATATATTTAAAAAAAGACTTGGTACAATTTTTATCTAAATACTGAACGGATTACTGAAATAAAATACATTATATGAAGTGAAAACCATTTGATAAGTTTTTAGAAATGTCTGTCTCTTTGTTTGAACACGTATCACTGCTAAAGTTCTGAATTGAGAGAGACAAACTTCTTAGCATTCCATGGATTCACCGTGCGGGTGCCGGGTCCATCGTGTGGCCGAGGGAGAAACTCAGAGCAGTTCCCAGGACTTGCGACCCAGGTGTAGGTTTAAGGAGGGCCTTTGAGATGCGCATCAACGCTCACCTTCAGTTTCCCGCCCTGCCTAGCCAAATTTGGTAGGAACCTGTTAGTGCAGCCGTTGATACTCGTTCTAAAATAGAACTTACTGCAGTTCTCGACAGGCCAAGGTCTTTCAGAAGGTTATAGAGAGATTTTGCTGGTATACCTCTCGCTCCTACTTCTACCGCGTATAAATTAACCACATAGCCATTTTTATTTAGTTCGTTAGTTAGATCGTAATATTTATTTAATTTGATTGTGTGGTCTTTAGGAATGTTGGTTTCCCACGGTACCGTAAGCTCTACTAGTAATATATGTTTAATGTGTCTAGAAAAGAGGAATATGTCCGGTCTGGATGACGAAACACCAACATCCTCTGGGATTTTATAGTGCAATAAAACTTGAAATCAAGAAAATATAAAGAATATACCCGAGTAACATTTATCTCTTTGTTTTATGAAAATCGGTTCGGTCTATCAAAAGTTATTGTACTTTTAATGCTGACACGACTTAATTACGACAGAAAAGTAGTTAAGTAAATGGACATAATACATTCAGATGACATTATTAATCGCTATTTTTTTACATAAGGTTTCACACTGCTAGTAATGGATATACATAATTGTCATATTAAAACTTGAATCAGTTTATTGGCTTTATAATTACATATTCTGAAATTGTAAGGCGATATGATTGAATATTGGGTTATAAATAAGATTTTTTTTTTATTGTAGCACGGCAAAATGACTGTCCTGTGCCTGATGGTAAGCACAGTACAATCCAAAAACAATGGCGACCACCGACTGACACAGTATCCATCGCCGGTCGCCGCTGTCATGTCGGCCTGCGAAGGGTTGGATATGCATAGGCTGATCCCGAAACGCGACCCGCAGAAGCGAATCACTATGACGGGCATTTTCGCCATATACCACCCCGCTTTCGCCATTGCCTCGTTCGTTATTCAGCAGGGTGCACCACGTACAGGTGAGGTTGGCTTGGATGTCTCAAACCTTCGATGTTATTCGACACCCCTTACACCCCAACAACAACAAAGCAACGACATTTTTATACTTTAGCATATGACGATCTCACCTAATGTTAAATGACGACGTGGTACATACAGGAGGGTGAACACGCTAAGCCTAGAGAGACTGGCTTTCAAGTGTATTTGCTGGAAATCATCTTATAGGTGCTTAGCAACAGGTTTTCAACTTGAGGTTGTTAGCTAGTCAGGCTTAGAATAATTCATAACGATGATTATATGATTTCATTACGATATTCACAGAAAGCTCTAGGTCATTCCCAATGGAACTCACGGAACAACAAAATATTCCTACGGGTAGGTCTGTAGCTAGAAGAGCTTGTTAAAATCTTAGTCATATTTACAAACGATAAAAAGAAGGATACAAGACATTTTAGTTAACTTATATCTCGTATATTCTTCTGTCGCTTTGTTCATGTCAAATATGTAATCACGGGTTCGTACTTACTGGCATTGTTTATTAAATAAGGAAAACTAATAAGAATTCAAGCTTTGTAGTACACTTATGTATCATACGTGCATTATTTCTTGTTGGTAGTTATACTTCTTTCGGCGCGTTAGAGAAAAATGATGAGAGTAAATTTTTCAACATTTTGTTTCTTTGTATTTCTTTGTATTAAAACTTTCAATGTATTAAATACCTTTTTTTATTGTTAGTGTCTTTTTTTCTACAAACGTAGAATAAGGCGAAAGATATATTTTTTTAAAGATTTTTATATTGTTACGCCAAAGAAGTATAACTTCTAATGCGTGTACATACACACTCTTTTTTTCGCGACTTATATTTTAAATGGTTTTAAAGATTACATACAATTACATCTGAGATGGAATATACTTACCAAATAAATATAACGCGATCATGTCGACTCGTCCGCTCGTATTCGACGACCAAGTTACAATGCTCCGCTGTAAACAGAGTCTGCGACAAAACCAGTTCGACTGCATTCGTTTATATACCTATGTTAATGATCTCATATCTTAGTTTCGAGTGAACTCATCCTATGTTCACAATAGAGTAAACAACACGTTTATTACTTATTAATTATAAGTGGTTTTTAATTGAAAATTTAAGTGACTATTATCTAATGATCCACGGAGGCTGAGGTCACGAGTTGGACAATCGTCACGGTTTATTTATTTCATTTGTATATATAAAAATACATTCATTGTAATTCACTTAATTTTCATTTCTAATAATCCCGTTGTTTCCTTAAAAACATTATCTTAATTTTGATTTATCATTTTTGAATTGAAAACATATTTGCTCTGTTGTTATTTGAAAGTCGTTGAAGCGAAAACGACACATTAAAAAGAGACAAATATAGGAATTTACGTGCGAGAGAATGAGGTGTGATACATAATACAGTGTTTTTTATATTTGTGATATCATCGGTATATACACTTGCTCTAGAGCGTTATATATGTGTATGTGCGCTTGCGCATTATGAATTACTAGCCTCCGCCTGCGACTTCGTTGACGTGGAATAGTTACTTTGGGCTAACGCTAACACGTATTGGAAGCTCTCAAGAGGAAAAAAACCCCGATTTTGAAACATTATTCATTGGTGTTCCGTTCCTATTGGCCTAAGCGTGATGATATTTAGCCTATAACCTTACTCGATAGATGAGCTATATAACGCTGAAAGAATTTTTCAAATCGGACCAGTAGTTCCTGAGATTACCCCCTACAACGTCACAACGTCACAAACTTTACTTCTTTATAATATTTTTATTATTATTATTATTACAAACTCACAAACTTTACCTCTTTATAATATTACTAGCAGTTGCCAGCGGCTACGCACTCGTTTTTTTAATGTATTAAAGAAATGTAAAATTGTAAGTAGGTATGGGATGGGATTTATCATCAGCAACATACCTGGAACTTTAACCTACTATATACCATCGTCAGTGCTCACTAACACTATATAAGAAAGTAATGAAAATGTTAAGCTATACATTATCGAACAATATGTTTTAAACTTTTTGTTATATATATATATATTATGCCCATATTGTCGATATAATTGTGTTATTCTTATACGTTGCTATAATCGCTGAGTTATGTAGACGCAACCGCAGTAAATAAAACAAAATGGTCGCCAAATTGACCAAAAAGATAATATCATTCATATTGCATACAAATATATGACTTTCAATGAGGTATATTTATTATTATTCGAGTCCAGTAAGGCACACGTCTCACGCGGTTGTAACGTATTTTTGATCAATTTCACACGAACGAATGCATAGATAGCAGTTAATCACTAAATAGTGTACCAATTCAAATAAAAAAAGAATAATATTAAAATCGGTTCACAATTGACGAAAATATCGATTAACATACAAAAAAAAATACATACAACAGAACATAGTAACCTCCTCCTTTTTCGAAGTCGGTTAAAAAGAAAGTCCTCTATCAGCTTATCTGTTCGCGATAAAGTCGAAAACTATCATTTTCATGCCGTTTTCACCAGTAGATAGAATGATTCATGAGGAAGGTTTAGGTATAATTTGTCAAGGTTTTCATTATATTATCGGGGTGGGACAACGTCTTTCGAGCCCGCTAGTTATCTGCCCGTAAAAACCCCGTGAAAATCGGTCCAACCAATTAGGAGATTGTAGGATATTGCGGAAAATGTCTTGAGTAACATAAAGTAAATTTTCAAAAAAAAGTATTAACCGACTTCAATATCAATCAAAAACCCATAAGGCACTAAAAAGCGGAAAATAAATAGTTTATCAAATTAACCAAATGAAAGAAAACATATGAATATGTGTGCTACCTAGAGATGTACTGGAAGTCGTTAGGGCAGCATTGGTTACAGGTAAAAAAAAATATCATAATTAAATTGCGCTTGTATGTCATATGTATCGCTATAATTATGCAGTTTCAGTAATTTTGCCCGCAGTTGGGGCCATTTAGGAGAGGACAACACCTGTCGGAGGAGCAGACGTAGTGTCGATTAGACAGTCCCTGCTACCCCGCCAAAAGGTGTAAGAAAGTACTATGGGGTTTTAGTCCGAGCGACTCGGGCATATCCATTCTCTGATTTCCCCATGGAGAAAATAAAAATAGGGCATTGTGATTTCAAGGTAGGCCATTGCCTCACAATGCCCCCCCACCCCTAGCTACAGCCCTGCTAAGGCCAGTCAGTTATAAAAATTAACGATTTAAAAGAATTCTAATTTCTAAGTGACAGTTGTAAATACAACTAAATGTATTTAATTTTTTTTATTTGTCATTAAATTATATTTTAAATGCTAAGTTTGAATATTGTGTAATATTATAAAATACATATTTTTCCACATATTATAAACTAAGCAATGTGCCATCTGTTGGATTTTCAACGAACTGTTTTACATTGCCATCAAAGTAACTATGAAACACGGTCATCTGTTAAATTATTAGAGAAGTATTTTTAAAGTCATATAGAATTATTTTTATAAAAATAATTTCGTATGTTTTTCTAATTTAGTTAATACTGCAAAGGGTGGCCTTAAAGAACTTAGAATAAAAATAAAACATGGTTATTGTTTGTTTTGAATTCATTATAGAATTTTGAGTTATATCTTGTCCTCACGAATATGGCATATTCACGTGTCCTCACAAATCTATTGTATGTATAGCTATAACAGTTAGTACACTTGCAGTAGGTGATCATTATATATTAAAATTAAAACAACACATGCATCGAATACAAACATCAATTTATTTTCTATGACGAAATTCACAGATACTAATTATAGATACAATTTAATGTTGTTTTTATGTGTGAAGAATATTACTGGTGAGAAGACAAATCTCTCGATAATAAACGAACAAGTTTGACCTGAACTTTTATAATGTATAAATAATATAGATTACATTTACTTTTTTTTTAGGTTAACTAAATAAAAATTGCGACTTATAAAAAAAAAATTGAGCCGTCACGGGACGCCTGACAGGTGTGAAACATCGAAATTGTTTTGTATAAGTTATATGCCTAAAAGAGCAGATTACGACAGGAAACAGCATAATGAAAAGATAAAACATTACAAATATGTTCCATAAAATAATGGCTGTTTATTTATTTTCTTACACAAATTTTCATTTTTACTAAATACAATAATTCAACTAGGCGTCGGCGCGGTGTGTTTGGCGGCATTTATCAAAGGACGCTAGGTCATCGCCGCGTACCGCGTAACACTAGTAGAACGAGTGGCCGACAAAACAATTTGAATCTTATGGTCATATAGATAGGGTTGCTAATGTATGTGGTTTGCGTCGCCACGGATCGCCAAACCAACAATCAGGTTTATCCGCGTCTATAGATGTTTCACATCAATAAAATGTGAACAATGATATGATATTAACCAATGGTATTATGGTAAATGACAGATCACCGTGCATTGATATTCTCATGTTCATCTAAAAACTTCTGTAGCGTTCAGCCGACGATGGTTATGGAAACTGATACGTGTAGATATTTAAAAATTTTGAACATAAAAATTAATAAACAAATAATAATTGAAATAACTTTAAGTCGGACATAGAAGCAATCTAATACAAGTGACATAGAGTTACTGTTCTTACGATTTCTTGTTTTGAGTATTTTTTTTATTATCATTTACAGAATCTGTTTTAACATATCCGTACTGAACACATTCCAAAATTGCTTCCGTTAATCTCTCAATTTTATGCAATATCGCGTACTCCAAGTACTCGGGAACTTGTTCAGCTTCCAGATTTTGTACTATGTTTTCTATACAAACCGCTTCTATGTCTTTCATTCGGTAACGAATGGCGAAAAACATCATCTGTTCTGAAGGCGTGGAAGGCAAATCATTCAAGTAAATATATCGTTTGATTTCTTGTAAAGATGCTCGCGACATCCCTTCAAACCGTATATATCCGTCTCTTTTTTCCTTCGAGTTTGTCTCTATTAAAGTTTGTAACACTGGACTGGCGGCGGCTAAAATAAATTTATGAACTCGGACAGAGCCGTCATCGCCGCGAAGTTCAAAGTCTGTTAGTTCATCATCAGTAAAGAGAAATTCGATTTTGTCCAAACTTCGACCCGTTATCTGTACCGTAATGGAAATATCAAATGACTCTAAGTTGGTAACCAGTCTATTTGGTACCAGGTGCCAATTAGAGTCGGCGTTTATATTTATGTTACTGAATATAAGCGCGTTGCTGTTTAGATTTATATTAACTCTAGTGCCATTTGTTATATTGACGAATTTTAGAAGAACCCACAACATAGGTCGTCTCCCGGAAAGTAATAATTCTCGTTCAACCATCATCACCGTCCTGATTTGATACCTCACGAGCCCGTCTATTACATATTCCGGGCTAAACAATTCTGAAAATACAAAGTTTGCAGGAAGTTTGACGAACACTTTCGTATTATATCCGTTAGTTTTCAAGCATTTTACTTCCATTCTGTAAAAGAAGAAATACATGTTATTGCAATGTAATCAATGTAGAAATTAAACTAACTTTGGACTTTTAAAATATTTTAATATATTAGAAAAATGAGAAATTATGGAGCTGTTATTGAGTATCTTCAGAGAGACGTGTATCTTCTACCTATCTATACATACTAGTGGGCGCCCAGTGGTCGACATTCGACTATTTTTTTAAAGTTGAATGTAGAATGAAAAAGGGTAATTGGAACGTAACCTTTTTTAAAGTCCTTTATTGACAGATGTCAAAATGTCTTTTTTATTTACACGTGTGTATATGTTGTGTAAAATTGAAGCAGTAGTGTGAGTAATGCATATTTTAATTAATTTTATGTACTTCTAATGCATTCTATATAAAATAAATAGCTTTCTGCATTTCTCCTACATATAAACTTTGACTATGCCAAGTTTCACGTTCATCCGTTCGCGCATTTCTCTCAAAAAGGGATACAAAGTTTGGGCTTCATGTATTAATATATATGATAATAAGAATGTAACTGTAACGTCCCTGTACTTTATCGATTTTCGTGAAAAAAAGGTGCATGTGGTGTCTAGGAATAAGTAACAAAATACATTTCAGTACATTTTAGAAATGTCTGTCTGTCTGTTTGTTCATCACTGCTAAATACCCTATAAAAATCATAAAGAATATCTTCGAGAATAACTTAGTCTTTGTTTCATTAAAATCGGTCCGCTCTATCAAAAGTTATTGTAATTTTAATGACGACGCGGCGTAAGTACGAGACAAAAGTAGACATGTAAAAATGGACTTAATACATTCAGATGACTTTATTAACCACTGTTTTTTACATAAGGTCCCACACAAACGAAGTCGCGGGCACAACTAGTAAGAAATAGAATACATTTCAATCATTTTTAGAAATGTCTGTCTGTTTATTTATACACGCATCACTGCTAAAGTACTGCGTTCAGGATAAAACCTCACCAAGAAGATCTTAAACCATATCCTTAAGTAATATTTAGTATTTATTTCATTAAAATCGGTTCACTCTATCCAAAAGTTATTGTAATTTTAATGACGACGCAACTTGATATAATAATAGATCAATAAATGGACTTGATACATAGAGATAATTTTATTTACATTCGGTACCACGCGGGCGAAGTCGCGGGCACAGTTGGGCTATACTAATATTATAAAGCTGGCGGGTTTGTTTGTTTGATTGAACGCGCTAATCTCAGGAACTACTCTGGTCCGATTTGAAAAATTCTTTCGGTATTAGATAGTTCATTGAGGAAGGCTGTAGGCTATATATCATAACGTTAAGACCAATAGAAGCTTTTGTAGTCCGGTGAAGCTGTTAAGACCTTGCTTGGTCAATGTCGTAGTCAGCTCGAAAAAAAAAAACAAATAGAAGCGGAGCACCAATGAAGAATATTTCAAAATCGTTTTTTTCCTTTTGAGAGCTTCATTGTGATAGCGTTCGCCTCTCGTAACTATTCCACACGGACGATGTCAGGGGCAGAAGCTAGTTAATAAATGAAAGAAAAAGGTCCTTTCTGATCCTATGTACGTGTGCTTGTGTGGGGTCCAGTGGCGTGCGTGTGGTTAGCTAGTGTATATGATTTCACTATATCACGTAAGCGGCGTGTTCGAAGGATCCATGCCGGAGGATCGGAAGTGGACGTAGACTTGTGATACTGCCGAGCGGGGTCGCGACAGCATGGAAATTGTATTGGAAAAAAAGTATTGATTGGTTAATTAATTAATTGATTGTGCTGTGAGTGGATCTCAAAAAGACAAGTTGGCCAATTAAAAAAGTGAGTCTAGAGAGAAAGTAAAGTTTACGTTTTTGACATCTAACCTCTTTTGACAGCATAAGGATCCAATCAATTCTCACTTATCTCGTTTAGAAAAGTCACTGAGCTTCTTAAAATAATATCTGCCTATATTGATAGGTGAAGTCAAGCCAACATTTTAGTTCTTCACTATCGAAATCAGAATTTTCGTGGATCCCTGGTTACGAATTGTGAACCCCAATTTATTTGTCACGCAAACGTAGACCCCCGTCTAGTCTCCCGTGGACTCCTAAAAGTCCACATGGACCACTTTGGAAATTAAGGGTGTAGATAGACATATATCATAGTGGACTTTTCTATAGGATTTTTTCGGATGAACACGGATGAATTTATTGGAATAGGTCGACTTTTCTCTGCTTTATAATTATAACAAGGACTAGCAAAAAATTTTTTAAAAGTAATCAATCTTGGTAACCTTTAAAAAAATCTTAGTTATTTTTTAGTAAGACAAAATTATCCAAATCAAAATGTAATCTATCTTTCCGAACAGTTATCGCGTCGCACGGTGGTTTGTCGTAGTCCGGTGAAGCTGTTAAGACCTTGCTAGGTTTTTTTTTTCTCGAACTGAGTATATATAAGCCTTGCGTCCTTGACAGCTTCAACGAACTACACATTGCTAGGTCAATAGCGTAATCAGTTCGAGATACGGTGGTTTGTCTCTTTAGCAGTGATTGGGCACTAAAGATATTGAAGTCGTAATTTAACAAAAAATTAAACGCTATTCAATTTCTATAATTAAAAGCAATAGAAATACATAAATGCACTTTTTAAATTGGACTTATAGTTTAAGAGGAAACTGAATAAAACTGTTTACAATGTATGGGAATCAACCTAAAACTAACAGTGATTCGTGGTTTTCATTTTGAAAATTTTACAACAGTATCGTAACATTATATACAAGTATCCAAAATAGCGAGGTGTATATCTTTGCACTTTTTGAGATACAAAAAATTATGGATTTACAACTTTCGAAAAAAAAAAAAGTGAGATATTAAGCCCGCCTGTAACTATTACTATTTAGAAGAACTAATGTAAAGCAAAGACAAGCACGAAAAGTGACGTTTTATAATATTTATAGACAGATAAGTATAAGTTAAGTATTTAATACATACTTACTTGAAACTTTATTTGTAGCTTCGCGCTTCGTAATATTTTAAAACAATGAGAAGACTACAGTCACATCAATTAAACTATAATGAATGCGATAACACGGAACACCACTCGTTTATTTGTGGATACGAACAGATGTATATAATCTATGACGTAAGTTTTATGTTTTATTATTATTTTATATCAAAAAAGTAATTTGTATTTCAAATATACAAATGTTACAGTAATCAAGATCAATGTATTATTTTAGTAATTTAAATATATCTACATAGAATTGTTACTTACTTTACGAGTGTTAACAAAAACCAATATTGATTTAATAATACAATATAACTAATGACTATCAATAATAGATATATTGTTTATTATATTTTTTAGCCTATTATTGGACATCTAATGTATAGATAGAGACATTAAAAAATTTTGGGCAGTGTTCACTGTGTTATTTGTTAATACGCGTGCGCGTGCCGCGTGTGCGAGATAGCGACAATGTGACCAGATTAAATTTATTGAAAATACCAAGGACACCTTGAAAAAACACTAAACTATAATGGCTTATACAAGACAAACCAATAAAAAAACTATTTTTCTTTGATTGGTCTATTCATCAATTATCAGTATCTTCACAATAAATGTTAGCGTTATATTATACTACAGTCATCGAAAGATTAAAATTTACACAACTTCCTTTATCTGTAATTAACGTCCTGCTCTATTTGTAAAACTGCTGATACGGTTTTATTGATAAACCTGTTTTTTGGCAAGCTTTTATTAAATTGATCAGTGAAGATATGTCACTACATAACAAAATGCGCCAAGTTCAATTTTAACCGTTCATAAGTTTTTTAGAGATAACTATAAAATTTATTTAAGTTTATCCGTTCGCGCAATTCACTTAAAAAGGGGTACAAAGTTTTAGCTTCACGTATTAATATATAAGATACTATTTGTGAACAATAGCCAACCTATATTACGTAAAACACCACCAATATTACAAAAAATAGAGCTAAATAACACAGGAATATGAATAAAATATGAAATCCACTACATGACATTCTAAGATCTCGCCAAAAACTCCTAAATGTGCACTTGCACAAATATTTAGTAAAGAGTTATTAAGATTAACAAATTTTTATAATTTAACCTTTTATCACTATTAGGAATATTCCTAATTCTCATTGAAAATCGTTTACAAACAACAGTGGTCTAGTACTTTAGGACTATAACAAACTAATATTAAAAAAACAAAGAGAAATCGTTACGCAGTATATAAGTTATAAACGAATATTTCACTAAAGCTTTTCTAAGATAGCCCATACTACCAAAAGGATAATAAACATAGCTCAGTATTCTTTACTTCTTGTTTCAGTAAGTGGGTGGGTTTTCACATTACACGCCTTGAGAAAGAGGTGAACTCTTTATAGATTTTTTTCCTCGAACTAAATACGCTATTGGCCTATAATCGACGCATTATGAACTAAGGCTTCAGGTCATAAATCATATTTATCGGTCTGTCTCGCTCGCGCTTACAGGTCTTATGGAGAGGTGTAGTGATGTACGTAACAATTGTAGAGGTGCATATCTATACCACGATAGGTACGATCGATATGCTAAATTATGTTAAGTATTAATAGGAATCATTTTTCGCTATCTGAAAATAAAAGTTTTTAATTTGTAAGATAAAATGTTTGTTTCGACGTAATCATAGAGAAACTGTATAGATAAATTCATGGCCGTTGATTGTTGGTTTTCCTGAGATAGTCCACTTTTCGTAAAAAAATCCACTCTTATACAAAATAATCTAAGACGTTCTAAAATTTTCTGAAATGATCTAGAAACTTCCAAAATGCCTACAACTTGAAGATCATTGAAAATACGAGTGAACAGTAATTAAACAAATTCAAGTAATTTCGAGAAACGAAAACGACCGAACTATTTGAATATTCTAGAGTGTTCTGGTAATAGAAATCTCGACATTTGACGATATATAAACCAAAATTCAGTGACTTTTCGTCAGTTTTATCGTGTTCCCAGTGAAGATCATTGAAAGTATGAGAGAACAATAACTAAACAAATTCAGGTAATTTCGAGGAACGAAAACGTCCGAACTATTTGAATACTCTAGAGTCTAGAGTGTTCTGGTACTAGAAATGTCGGTATTTGACAGTATATAAACCGAAATCCAGTGACTTTTCGTCAGTTTCATTGTGTTCTCAGTCGAGTGAAGATCATCCAAAAAACGAGTGAATAGTAATTATACAAATTCAAATAATTTCGAGACGCGAAAACGATAGAACTATTTGAATAGTCTAGAGTGTTCTGGTACTAGATGATATTTAACAGTCTATACACCGAAATCCAGTGATTTTCCATCAGTTTCATCGTGTTTGCAATCGAAAGACTAATTTTTATGTTTAATTTTATTTCAATGCCAATGCCAAAACGTAAAAAGGTATTTTCGAAACCTAGACTGGTTATGAAAAAAAAGAAAGACGCACAGCAAAATGAAACAGAAGAAGAAAGAGAGGAACGGCTTTCGAATAGTCGTGAAAGGGTGAAAAGATCTAGAGAAGATTAAACTGAGGAAGAAAGAGCACACACTAATGATGAAACGCGATCACGAGTAAAATCAATCCGAAATCGTCAATCTGTTGTTCAACGTGAAGTGGAAAAGATCTCAAGTAAAGAAAGAATGGCCAATCTACGCCAACAACGAGCTGCTACATGTAAGAGTCTAGAACTTGAGGCTTCCCATTATGATGGCAAAAAACAATATAGTGAAGATCCAGATATTGTCATCGAAAAAATGAATATGATATGCAAGTATTGTCATGGACGGAAATTTAAAGGTATAACTGCCGGTATGTGCTGCTCAAGTGGTAAAGTGAGTTTACCAGAATTAGATATACCACCACCACAATTACTCGCATATATGACCAGAGACTCATCTGATTCCAATAATTTCCTACAAAATATTCGTCGATACAACTGTTGTTTTCAAATGACTTCATTTGGAGCTTCATTAATATGTCAGAAAGAAAATTTAAGCCTGGTTTTCAAGGTTCTAGGCCAAATTTATCACCGAATAGGCTCAATTCTGCCGATGTCCAATGAACCTCCAAAATTTCTCCAAGTATATTTTATTGGTAACGAAGAACTTGAAACAGATCAACGTTGCTCTCATGTCCAGGGACTACAACGAAATATTATTCAAAAATTACAATGTCTACTTCATAATCAACTGATTAATGTATTTAAGACTTCTCTAGAACAAATGGTTGCAGATAATTATAAGATCGTCATTCGAGCAGATAAATGACCAACCGGTAAATACGAACGAAGATTCAATTCATCTCAAACAAACGAAGTTGCCGTAGTAGTTGTTGATAACGAACTCAATCGTCGTGATATTATTATTCAATGCCGAAGTAATAAATTGCAACGTATTGCTGAAACACATCGTAGTTATGATGCGCTACAGTATCCGCAATTTTTTTGGCAAGGTGAGGATGGTTATCGCTTCAATATTCAACAAATTGATCCAGCTACAGGTGTTGAAAATAACAAAAAAGTATCAGCTATGCAATTTTATGCTTATCGAATTATGACTAGAAATGGTAAATACATATAACCATATTTTAAATTGTCGGCAGTTATTTCAGCAGTTTATTGTAGACATGCTAAAATTGAGACGGAAAGATGAGAATCTATTCGCCATAATCAACGAAAATTGCGTTCGGATGAATACATCCATTTGAGAGATGCAATGATAAATGATGGAAACGTCGATAATATTGGAAGATTGGTCATCTTGCCATCGAAATTCACTGGAAGTCCACGTCACATGCAGGAATATGCTCAGAATGCTATAACTTATGTCAGAAAACACGGCAGACCAGATCTATTCATAATATTTACATGTAATTCTTCATGGGTGGAAATCAAAGAAGAATTACAATACGGACAAACGGCCATAATCGACATAAAATTGTTGCCCAAGTTTTTCGTCAAAAACAAATTAAACTTATTGACGCCATCGCGAAACATCAAATATTTGGTCCTGTTATCTGCTGGATGTTTAAATAATATATATTATATAAATTAAATAGATGATATCATCAAAGCTGAATTTCCAACCCCGGAAGAAGATCCTGATCTTTACAATATAATTGTCATGTCGTCAATAAAACATGGTCATGAACCCGTGTGGTGAACTAAATGGGAATTCTCCGTGCATGAAAGATGAAAAATGTACGAAACGTTATTCGAAGCCATTTTTGAACGAAACAGTTACAGGCGAAGACGGATATCTTAAATATATACGTCGATCAACAGAACACTTTTTTTATGTAAAATGCATTACAAGCATATTAAATTAATTAAAATATACATTATTAACACTACTGCTTGAATTTTACGCAACATATCACACATGTAAATAAAAAAGACATTTTAACAAAGTAAGAGTAAAATGACGGACATATTACTCTTACGTTTCAATTACCTTTTTCAATATTTTTAATTGTAGGTTAATTGTATAATGTATATCAAATTGATACATAAATTATGGAACAACTGAAAAAAATATTATTCTCTTTGGTGTTATTGAATGTCAAATTTTTTAGGTGACAGGACTGCTTTATTTTGCTTCAAGTTGTCATAAGAGTAAAGCAATATTACCCAAGTCAATGTCAATATTTTAATATTTAGTATTTTTATGGTGAACTCACTTTAAATGATGATTCAATAAAAAGAGCCAAAAATTTTTTTGTAAATTCAAAATAACAAAATTTGTTTGCTGACGAAAGTAATCCATGGGTAGATATCCGCGGTTACAATGATGCAGTTCAACCTGATGTAGCAATTATATTTGGTACAGTTGATGATGAATTTTCAACAAAAATGAATTCTTTTCAAAAGTTAATGGTAGTATTAAAAATATTTTGGTTTTAGATTCATCATTTGATTCTATTGTGTATCCATTACTTTTCCAAAAGACGATACTGGGCATATAACTATTCTTCATAATGTACAGACTACATTTAATTCAATATCACTCAGAAATGCCACCACTCATGGTGTCGTGTAAAATTAATTTAGAATTGTATCATGAGTTGAGTGAGTTATTTTCGTAAAGTTATATTTACTTAAAATTTGAGAGGTTTACCACCTTATGTAACCGCCTATTTTTTGTTTCAAATTTATAATTATTATTTCATTTAGACATAAACTTTTTTCATGTTTATATAATAAAAAAAAGTGGCAAATAACTGAGTAGCCATGATGAAAACCTTTGATTATAGAAGTAAGTTGACAAGAGAACCCTAATAAAGTTCAAACTTTAAAAAATCAATAAACTATGGTCGAATGTCGACCACTGGGCACCCACTAGTTTTTAATAATTACAAGAAACCGGTGATAAAAATAATTTGCCTCTGCTGGCAACTCTGAATTCTTATTCATGCTTCAATTTTTATATCCGTTTGTGTGCTGGTTTATAGTTGTTAACGCCTATGAACATTGAACTTGTCAAGGAAAAACAAAATATTCCATAATGAACAGTGTTTCGTAAGAGCTAGTTTGGAATGTACATTTACTAGCACTTACAACTTACATCTTCTGATAAAAACTGTGGGGCCTCTTAGGTGACCGCGTTTCAGAGAATAATAATATTTTAGCTTTATGCGTGTTCCCTTACAGAGGAATAAGTAATTATTGATTTGTGCGAGTACTATTGCGTGTTAACACACTCAATTAAATTGCTGTCTCTATTTGCATTCTTTTTTCCAAAAGATTATATAAATTTTGAAGTAAGTATGTATTAAATGTAAGTTCGAAATTTAAATTAGTACATATTATTAAGTTGATTTTAAAAACATCTTGTTGTCTTGTCGCCCTTGTCTTGTTGTGCGCGCGTCTCTCTGTGTTTGTAGTTTTACTGGACTTGTAGTGCACGCATATAAAGAGCATGTAATAATATACAATTATGTATGTGTGCACATTGTGCTGCGTGCAGGTGGTGTGCATGAAGTGTTTCCTCATAGAGTAACAAACCTGCGAGTAGTTAATGTAAGCGGTTTCATAATTCTATGTGTTTCCTAATGGCTTTGTTTCATTTCGAGTCGCAAGTCTAAGAGAGATCCATAATGATCAATCTGTTTTTAGAAGAAATATGTTTTACAAGTTATACTTCTTTCGGTGCGTTAGAGGAAAATGATAAGAGTAATTTTTTTAAATGCGCGCGCACACCGTCACTAAAAACCGACACCCCGAAGTTAGCTATACTCAACTTTTTCTATTGTTAGTGTCGTTTTTTCTACATACGTAGAATAAGACGAAAGATAAAAAAAATTGAAAAGATTTTTATCTTGTTACGCCCAAGAAGTATAACTTCTAACGCGTGTACATAAGTACACACACACTTTTTATTATTGAGAAAATAAATGTATATCTCGAGGATAACATTGAGATAACCTATATATTTGGACATCCCACAGTGTGCATCTAATTACAGACAGAATTCTTTCTTTATTCGTGCTGCAAAAATATTAAACAATATGGTGATATTGCCGCAGTATGATCTGTTCACATCTACAACGCAACACGTTAAAAATACTATGGCGAATACATGGTTTAATGGTTCTCAAACTTATTCTTTAGTTAGTTCTCTTCATTAGTAGTGGGTTGATTTGCCCTGGTTTTTGTTCTTAGAATCTAAATAATGATATTAATTTAAGTTTGTGTCACTTACTGATTTTTTTTTTCAAACGAACTTGCTTCTAGATTCTCGTATGCGAAAACATATAACTGGTATATAGAGTCTATTTAGTTTGAATATCTGTAATAAATCACTGTTTGTTTTCCGAATAAATAAAATAAAATAATTTTATCCTAATAATATTTTTCACTCATTTTACAGAATGTTAATACACAACGTAATAGTAGACAGATACAAGATGCAAATGGACGTTGAACTTAAAGTTATATCTCAATATCAACATGTCTACAGTGAAGAATACGAAATTGGTGGAGTTACTACATTTCGAATGTGGATTATAAAAAGAAAGTGTTCTTCCAAATCCGTCGGCAGCACACAGGCGAACTTACAGGCTACTAGCCCCGAGATTAACACCTTACATGTCTGGGTTTTTGTAAGATTCACTAACAATACAAATAACTCTCCAATTTATATACAATTATCTAGTAGAGCGCTGAATATAAATCATAAGCGCATAAGCACTAATAATACATATCATTTTATAGGTGATAAAAGATTGAGAATATTTAAATTCGATGTTTCTTTTACAGTGGAGTTAATGAGTAGTAATAAAGTTAATATATTGCAACTTTTTTATAATAATACTGAGCTAACAGACTTTGAGCTCCGCGGCCTCGATGGTTCCGTCAAAGTGCACAAATGTATGTTAGCCGCTACCAGTCCAGTGTTTCAAACCATGTTGCAGGGTGATTGGAAAGAAACCAAAAATGGGTATATTGATTTGAAAGAATTTTCTAAAGCTACTTTACAAGAATTCAAACAATATATTTATTTGAATACATTACCTTTGAAGGTTTCTAAGGAAGTTTTGATAATCGCCATGCGCTACGAAATACAGGATATGGAAACGATATGTATTTATAACTTGGTGCAAAACATGGAGTCGAAGGATCTACGTAACCTATTAGAATTCGCGATAACTAATAAAAATGACAAACTAAGACAAATGATTTTAAAACATCTACAGGATGGAAATATTAAAGTCAACCGAATTAAATGTTAATCCTAATTCTAATGGTAAAGACACTTACACGTATAGAGGCTTATAATTTGCATCAAAACCAACTTTTATTTCTTTGGCTACCAATCTTCTAGATTATTAGTGTCATTATCGAGTACGTCTTTACAAGAATCTTGTGACAAATTTGACGATTTGACAAACAAGATGGCGGCCCTCTTGTTAGAACCCTCCAAGTAGGCCCTACGGCATCTCAGAATTGATACTCCGTGCTATTATTTTCCATCGACTTGTGCACAATAACCGAACTATATTACGCAATATGCCACCAACATTACAAATGTAGACAAATGACAAGGTTATGAATAAAATATAAGTTACTACATGACAAACTAAGATCCCGTCAAAAAAGTCAAAACCGATTTAAATACATTTTTAACCGACTTCAAAAAAAGGAGGAGGTTATCAATTCGTCTGTATTTTTATTTTTTATGTTTGTTACCTCATAACTTTGGACTGGGTGAACCGATTTTGATTATTCTTTTATTATTTGAAAGCTGGTGCTTCCCATGTGGTCCCATTTCAATTTGGTCCAGTTCCGACAACGGCATCCAGTGCAAAACCGTATAAGTTTTAAATTTGCATTAAGTATGTACACGACAAATAGACGAATAACTCAATATCACGCTAACCGATTTCGATGATTCATTTTTTATTGGAAAGGATGTACTTCAAGGGTAGTTTGATGAGAGTTTGGTTAGGTTCTGATTATGGGATCCGTGACAAAGTAAGAAAACTTTCAAGAAACGAGCCTACTCCTTTCTTAAGGGCCGGCAACGCATCTGTGTTTCCTCTCGTGTCGCAATTGTCCATGGGCGGCCGTGATCACTTACCATCAGGTGACCCGTATGTTCGTTTGCCACCAATATTATAAAAAAAACTCTTCAATTCTTAGGAGCCTATTGTGCTTATGTTCGTTGCTGTGTTGCAACATGACGCAAGCATTGTAATTACATTACTTAAGGTGTATAATGTGTGAAGCGATGGTAGCCGAGTTGGTGGTAGAAACTATCGCGGATTACTGAAAAGGTTGCGTTCGTACCAAACGTTACTTATTGTACAACCAATTGAAACCATATCGCATACCATACCGATAGATACCATACCGCAAAAATGCGCATATTTTAATATACTTAAGGCGGAACGGAGTTCGCGGGCACTGCTAGTAAAATATATTTATGTACACTAAAAATGGAAAAATAAAGTAAATTTTCAAAAAAAAGTATTAACCGACTTCAATATCAATCAAAAACCCATAAGGCACTAAAAAGCGGAAAATAAATAGTTTATCAAATTAACCAAATGAAATAAAACATATGAATATGTGTGCTACCTAGAGATGTATTGGAAGTCGGTGCCAACCAAACCGAAAATCATATCATCTACATAAGTACAAAGTTTAAGTCCAATCTCGCGTCTCTGTAATACAAAAATTTTGGTTGGTAACGACTTCCAGTACATCTCTAGGTAGCACACATATTCATATGTTTTATTTCATTTGGTTAATTTGATAAACTATTTATTTTCCGCTTTTTAGTGCCTTATGGGTTTTTGATTGATATTGAAGTCGGTTAATACTTGTTTTTGAAAATTTACTTTATTTCTTTGGAATTTTGACCTTTAACCCCAAGAAGCTATACAAAAAATCAACGCGGTAAACACGTTGAAGTTCTTTCTTCCTTTACAGTGGCTCACAAATGTAGTTATAGTGACATAATCACAGGAATTTCTGTATAATGATTTATACTCCCACTACCGGGAGGTCCCTACTCTTGATGGTGGGGGGCTTGCAATTTCGGCCCCCCATCACGTGCCAAAGGGTTTTCAGAGTGTAATGTAAATCACAGAAAAGTCTTTTCATTTTTTGTGAACATGCATCACTGCTAAAGTACTGTGTTCGCGATAAAATCTCTGAAAAAAAAACATTTCCTCGAGTAACATTTAGTCTTGGTTTCATTAAAATCAGTTCACTCTATCAAAAGTTATTGTAATTTGAATGACGACGCGACTTAAGTACGAGAGATAAGTAAATGGATTTAATGTATTTAGATGATAGGGTTATGTTTTACACATATTTGATTTGAAATCAAAATTACATTATTCCATTTAGACCCTGAGAAGGCGGTCATGAGTGTCGAAACTACCACCGGTTCGGAAAACAACGCAGTCATGAGTAGAACCGGCAAGAAACTCGATCTGCTTTATGTTTTCATGATACATATTTTTACAAACATAGACAGTTAGTTACATTATTTTTGGTGGATGTACAGAGACGGGCGTCATTTCCAGACGTCATCATCGTTCACAAATTGATCAACTATATAATAGTCTTTAGACATTAAAATTCGCTTGACATGGTACTTGAACTTACTATCCGGCAAGTCGATAATGTACTTGTTGCAAAACCTAACACTGTTACCGCTGAACCTGAAACATGGAATGACCAATTTGTTATTATTATAACCAGCAACAAAAAGGTCGACGCCGTCAGTTTTGAAGAATATACCATGGAAAGCACCCTGATCCTGAGGACGCCCTAATTTGTTTGGGACCCATTCCATTAATACTTTGTCATTGTTGAATTTTTCGTACTTATTTGAATTATGTTTTTACACTGTCTGTGTAATTTTACAGAGTGCCATGTAATTGTAAATAAACACATTTAAAAATATATTTTTTTTGTTTTTATCGGAGAGCAGCAATGTGACTTCACTGAAAAAGAAAACTGAAAATGAATCCAATATGTTATTACACTACTTATGTAGGTTTTTGTGTTTTCACTATAGTTTCAGTACTAAGAGCATTATTATAATAATTGGTATTTTATTCACATTCTTCCCACTTTTTTTCTACAATCTACAATACTATCTACAATATTTTATTTTTTCCACAAAACTGTCAAAACCACCGGCCTGAACAAAACACACAAACAACGACCACAAAACTGGAAGAAAATGCCTGGTATATCACGAGGCTCATAATATAATGCATAATGAAGCTCATAATACACACATCAAAAAAGTCTAAGCGACATGCGTGATATTACAAATTTTACCATTTATATTAATTAATTTCTAAGTATTTACTCAAACAAAGTGCGTAGGTAAGTAAACTTTTTTGTTATTGATGACATACAGGCTGGTTGTAAAAAAAAATTGATTGTTTTGTTTTTTTCATAAAATTCAAATGACTGCGAACTTGTTTGAATTTAAGTGCGTTTTAATTGCTACGTTTAGTCTTGATTTTATAATTTTAACAACCATTTAAATAAAGTTAGCGACAAAATTGAATTGTTAGATATTCTTTACGTCATGAAGCGACGTCATTTGATGGCAGATGAAATGCAAAGAGCTGTAGGGATATTGCAAGCGGGAAGTAATCAATCTCAGGTATCTCGACATTTTGGCATTCATAGAAGTGTTATTTGTCGTCTTTGGCAGCGCTACAATAATACAGGAGAACCCGCTGAACAGCATCCAGGCCGTAAAAGGAGTACAACCACTCGGCAAGACCGGTACATACAACTGACTGCAAGACGCCAGCCGATGTTAACCGCTCGAGAGATAAGTTTGAGGCTACAAATTTCAAGTGGTGTTGATGTAAGTCCTCAAACTGTACGAAATCGACTGCATGAGTACGGCCTACGAGCTCGCTGCCCAATCAGGTGCCCACCGATACGTCACGGGAATCGCGCTCATCGATATGAATGATGTAGAGAACGCATAACATATTTATGAATCACTCAAACCTCACAAAGCATATCTCCGAGAATAACTTAATCTTTGTTTCATTAAAATCGGTCCACTCTATCAAAAGTTATTTGTAATTTGAATGACGGCTCGAGCTAAGTAAGAGCGAAGAGTAGTAATATTATAAAGCTGGAGGATTTGCTTGTTTGTTTGGTTAAACCCACTAATCTCAGGACCCACACGTCCAATTTGAAAAATTCATTCAGTGTTAGATAGCTCATTTATCGGAAAGGCTATAGACCAACAGGAGCGGAGCACCAGTGAATAATGTTTCAAAATCGTTTTTTAGCTTTACTTTGGCCCAAGGTGACCACTTCACGCGGACGAAGTCATGGGCAGAAGCTATTCTATATATTTGTACACTCTTCAGCAAAAAAGCCTCAATAGTATTTTATATAAGCCTCAATAAGTTTAACTTAAAAAAATAATGAGTTATTGTTATGTAACCAATGGGCCGACAAGTTCTGAATAGCAGAGGAGACCATACTTTGTATTAATTTGTTCTATTCTTTCACAATAAATACATTTTCTTTAGAAATTTCATTTTGTAAGAAAAAAGTTTAGTTTCTTATGTATCTTAGTTTCTACAGTATATTCTAATATTGTTCATTTCTGTTATTAAAAGAACTTATAAAGACAACAGCTGTTATTTTTACATCATAGAACCCTAAAGATATTATTTTAAAAATAAAATACTACGTTATAATGTGAAGAACCATCCTAAAATTTAAATTAGTACATGTTGCTTAGACTTTTTTGATGAGTGTATAAAGATAATATTTTCATTACCAGTAAAACTTTATCTTTTTAATAAAAAAAAATGATATGATTAATCAAGTATTTATCCGAACAGAAATATTAATAAAAAGTTGTAATAAACAACATTTTTTGTGATAATGAAAGACAACTATTTATATATAAGAGGCCATCTATGTACCTCTAAGTGTCCTGTAACATTTACAATATCACCGAGATATCAGAACATTAATCAAAAGAATTACCAAAAATATGAATTTCTTACCGCCATACTTCTATCTCTTTCTAGTATATAACTGATTTAATTTGACATAGAAGTTTTTTTTTATAGGAGGCAAACGAACAGGTGGGTTTCAACATCAGGGGAGTCGCAAGTGCGTTGCCAGCCTGTGTTGGGGGGTGAAAGAGAAGGGGAAGGGGAGGGGAGGTGGGTCTCTGGTGTTCTCACTGACCGAACGAAACACCACAATGCAAGCACTTTTATTTCACGTCGGTTTTCTGTGAGAGGGTGGTACTACCCCGGACGAGCCGACCCATTCATGCTGAAACTTTAGGATAACGCTAATACGCAGCGGAAGTTCTCAAGAGGAAAAGAACCCCGATTTTGAAACATTTTTCATTAGTGCTCCGCTCCTATTGGTCTTAGCGTGATGATATATAGCCTATAACGTAATGAATATCATTTAGAGTTCTGTCAGTACGTGTGTGGTTTCGATATCTGATAAAATTAGTTTTCTAAATATTGTTGAGTCTCGATGTAGTTGGGTTCAGGTTTGTGAATATATATTAGGGCGTTTAAAAAAAAAAAAAATTCCTCGGAACCACGCTCAAAAGTTTCGTTTTAATGCCAAAATAGGCCTCTGAAACTATGAGCCCTTAATTATTAGCCATTAATATTTAGGTTGTCCGCATCGCAGTTTTCGATTTCCCATAAGAATAACATAGGAAAAAAGTTTTTTTTTCTTTTGATTTATATAACTAATGAACGATATATCGTATTGCAATAATTTTTGTAGATAATTTAACGCTCTACAAAAAAGGTCTGAAGTCAATTTTTGATAAATTAACTCAGTCAAAAGTTATTCAAGATCAAAGTTTAACTTACCCTCAATTCAGCTGTTTTTTTTATAATACTCTCAAATTTATAAGTTTACGGGTTTCAAAACAAACGAAAAGTTTATTTCTAAGTTCTCAGAGTTAAAAAAAGTTACAACTATTATCTTTCGTTCTCGAATATTGCTGTAATTTTATTGAAAAAATATTTTTATATAATTTGCGCTTGAAAATAGCTGTAATTTTATGTATATTTTGAAAAGTTATCAGTGTTTTAAAGTTTTTATTGCTTATAACAATTTAGAAATATATTACTTTTATTAAATTTGAAATTTTTGTTATCTAAAAATAATTTTTATACATTTGCATTAAATTGATCTTGCTGTAGAGTTGTCTTATTATAATTAGGATATCTCAGCCGATGTTCGCGAACTACTTGCAATAAGTATTGCAGTTGTTCTTCATCTTTTGTGAGGCAGTTGTATTCCTCAATCAAAGCGACCTCTCGTTCAGCTACACCATTTGTCACTTTTAAGGTATTAAAATGTTCTAAACATTCCTTATATTAATCATTACTGCACCATGTTGAAACATCATCTTCCAAAAAATCGCATGGCAAATCGAATTTGCTGAACAACTCTACGGAATTTTTTGAGACAAAGTTACATCGCCAAAATAATTGTACTACCAATGTACTTGACAAATTTAAATCACATTTAAATAAATTTTTCATCGATTAATTATCAAAGAATAACTTTTGATAATTGATATTACATAGGACACCTGCCGTGAATTATTTTATTAAGAAATGTTTAAGTAGAATTTTTTAAACTGTTGTTTAGTTGAAATAATTTCAAACTAATGTTAAAAAAAAACTTCAAAGTAATGTTAACTAGTGTTAAAAAAAGAATGAGATTCTTTAATTGAATTCATAAATGTTTTAGCTAATCATGTAAAATGTCACCTTGTCAACGAAATTAAATCGGCCAAATATTACGGAATCATGTTTGATAGCACACACACCTGACGTTTCACATGTCGATCAGATGTCTGATCAAATGTCTGAAGTGATGCGTTATGTAAAAATCAATAATAGAAAAATAGAAGTCAAAGAAGTATTCTTAGGATTCTTTCCTTTACATGAAAAAAAGCAGCTGCTTTAAGCGCTGAAATATTAAAGATGCTTGAAAACGATGGCTTAGATATTATGATGTGTCGTTCTCAAGGTTATGATAATGCTGCAGTTATGAGTGGTATACACGGAGGAGTGCAAGCTATTATAAAAGAAAAAAACAATAAAGCAATTTTTATTGGTTGTATAGATCATTCAATTAATTTATGCGGCCAACATTCGTTCGCACAAAATGTTACTTGTGTTACATTTTTCGGAGCAGTGGAAACAATATTTAACTTTTTTTCAACTTCCACAAGCCGTTGGGAAGTGCTTCTCAATCACAGCAAAGCATCTGTTAAAAGACTTTCGACAACGCGCTGGAGTGCTCATTATGGTGCAGTAAAAGTATTGGCTGAAAATTTTGATGGGATAATATCTGCAATTGAGGAACTATGTGACCAAGACGTAAATTTAGAAACTAGAGGTGCTGCACAAAATCTTATGCCTGCTGTGTGCAATTTCTCATTACTTTGTTTTCTTTTCTTTTGGAATGATGTGCTAAGGGAAGTATACAATGCTCAGGTTGCATTACAAAGTAAAGGTTTATGTGTTGATGAAATAATCATAAAACTAGAAGCACTTCGTCTATTCATTGGAGAGAAACGGTTGCATCTAGCAGAAGAGGCAATAGATTTTGCTGTACAAAAATCGGAAAAATACAACATTTCGATGGAATGACGAATTCATCGCAAGAAACGCATGCCCGGTGAGTTAGCATCGTCCACCGATGCTGGACTTACACTTAGAGCGGAATTTCAAAAGGACATGTTAGAATGTCTTGATTTTCAATCAACTCGAAACAAGTCCATTAAAGACGTAGCTTTATTGTTTGAGGTTGTGCAGTCAAAGACCTTGATTTCGGCAAACACTGAACAGTTAAAATTTGCTATATCAAAATTAACCTAACCTTTACGATGAAGTATCAGAAACAGAACTCCTTTTAGAAATACCAAGATTGAGAAGACATTTAAAAGCGACTAATATTACTGTCTCTAATTGGGTGACACTGGACTTTTTGAAATTTATTGTGGAATGGGATTTTACAGAATCTCTTCCGAATCTAACGGTCGCACTAAGTTATTTATAACAATATGTGCATCAGTTGCTTCATGTGAGAGAAGTTTCAGCAAATTAAAATTAATTAAAAATCACTTGCGGTCTACAATTACTGAAACCAGATTGTTTAATCTTGGTATTTTAACTATAGAACATGAAGCAACACAAAATATAAATTTTGAAGACGTGATTTCGGAGTTCGCTGGTGTCAAAGCTAGAAGGAAGAAATTTTAACCCGATCAAAATTTTCAAAAAATATTTAATGTACAGATTTGACCTTGCTACAGTTTTATTATAATATAGATAGATAAATAAATAAATCTTGTTACCTTTGTTTAGTAAACATTTTTTATACAATGAAATAAATGTATCAATATATAAGTGATAGTTTCGTTTACACAAATGTATGTGGTTGATAATTACGTACAAAAATGTCATGTAGCCGTAGCTCAGTTATAACGTACTGGACTTTATATGTTTCGACGAAGCCGACGGTTCAAAACACGGCGATAATTTTTTTTGGTATTTTTTTTTAAGTAGCATAGGGAAACAAGCACAAAGAAAATTTACCAAAATTCGTCAAGAATATCATGAACTACATTTTTTTTACTTTCATCCGTTATCCTGAAGAATCCCTTGCATTTTATGAGATAAAAAGTATCCTAGATATAACCTTGTAATATTAGTTATCACTGTGCCAAATTGCGTCTAAATTGGTTCAGTACTTTCAGAATGATACGGGTTTAAAGGCAGAGACAAACAGGCAGATCCTGGAGAATCCCTTGCGTTTTATAAGATAAAAAGTATCCTAAATGTAATCTCGTAACATTTGTTATCACTGTGCCAAGTTTCGTCAAAATCAGTTCAGTACTTTCAGAGTGATGCGTGTTGACAGGGACAGACAGACAGACAAAAATTTTAAAAGGGTTATTTTTGGCTTCTATATCGACAACAAAGCCTACCAAGATCAAAATTTTCAAAAAATATTTAATGTACAGATTTGACCTTGCTACAGTTTTATTATAATATAGAAAAATAGAAACAAATATAATTATATTTATAAACGTTATAATTCACTGTTAATATATATTTCAAATGGAAACAAGATATATATTTATAAAATTATATAAAATTGAACATATCGGTGAGAAGCTAATTAAAAGTTAAAAGAAAACGAAAAAAAGTATTTTATGTGGTTTTTGCTTCAATACATGTCTCATTATTTTTTCCATCGACAACATGTTGTTTTATTTGCTCAACTTTTATACAGCCGTACTGCACACGGTCTAATATAGCCACTAAGAGTCTGTCATTTATATGAATTATCGCGAATTCTATGAGATCACGCACGTTCTGAACTTCAAGGTTTTGAACCAAATGTTTAATACAAATAATTTCCATATCCCGTATTTCGTAACGCATGGCGATTATCAAAATATTTTTAGTAACTGTAGGGGGCAATGTGTTTAAGTAAATATATGTTTTGAAATCTTGTAAAGTAGCTTTCGACATCCCCTCCAAGTGCATACATCCTTCTTTTATTTCCTTCCAATCGCCCTCCATCATTTTATGAAAGACTGGGCTGACAGCGGCTAACATATATTTAAGCACTTTGATAGAACCATCATCACCGCGAATCTCAAAGTCTGTTAGTTTATCATCATCGTATAGTATTTTCATTTTATTTATACAGTTACTCTCTATCTCGACTGTAAAACAGACATCAAATTTATAAAGTGATACATATTTTTCTGTTAACAAGTGCCATTTAGAATCACTGTTTACGCGTACGTCCTTGATATTAAGCACTTCACTAGTTAATTTTATTTGCATTACACTCGTAGTGCTATTTGTAATGTTCATAAATCTCCCAAAAATCCAAACTATATGATCAAAATCACATTGACCATAACCATATTGTAACCTCGCTTTCTTATTTTTGTTGGTAGTAGTAGTAGGAGTATATACCACTCTTATCTGGAATTTAACACAATCCTTCATTACAAATTCTTGACTCAACTCTTCCTGAAACACAGGATCTTGTGAGAGTTCAACAACCATTCTCATTCCATAGCTATCTCCTTTTAAGTTTTGAATTAGCATTCTGTAAAATAAGAGTAAAACATTATTGTAACCCAAGTGACTTCAGAATAATGGTCATGTCCACAGAAGTCTAGATTAGCAGCACCGAAAATATACTGAATATCAGTCAGAGCCACAAGTTTCTGTGAACTCCATGCCATGCAGAAGAGTAAAATATATGACATCTTTTCTACTGTTTTGTTTCATTCCCTTTGACTAACTCCTGCTAGGCAGGATTAATTATATACTTTATTGATCTCTATAAAATGAGCACTCCATATAAAAAAAAATGTTCAAATTTTTAATTTGGTTATCTCTAAAAGCTTGTAATATAGTGTTTTTATTACCCTTTTTTTAATAAACATTGTTATAGTATTGCTTCAAAACCTAAACAAGAAGAAATTGAAATTTTAAAACATAACAAACTGTTGTCTATAAATTACTACTCATACTGGCTAAACATAAAGAGGATGGTGCATATATGCAATTTTTTTTAAATTGTACTGCATAATCTCACTAATCTGGCACTATTAAAAACCAGAGGGTGCCCGATTATTGGAAAATTCGGATTACTGGATTATAGTGAAAAAGTCATAGGTAATGATTAAAATAAAGCATTTCATAGAGGGAATAAATGTGTGTAATGTATTAAATTAACGTATATATGTAATTACATAGTTTTAAAATGGCACAAATATCATTTTTTTGGTTTTTTTTTTAATTAGATTGCTTTGGCTTTCAGATTTTATCCAGATAGAGGAGTGTGCCTGATTAGTGGATGTGCCAATCTATCGAAGTGCCGGATTAGTGAGATTATACTGTATAGAAAAATAGCGAGCCATATAATGTTACTGTTTATGATATCATGTTAGTTTGATTACTATTCTATAGTTTTAAGACAAATATGTTTTCATTTAGTTATTTAGTCAACATAGAACAGAATTTACTCCATAAAACCATTGCTTTAGGACATAATTCATATTCTTCTTTTATATAATGCATATTGTTTAACATCAGCAAGGTTATAATTAAAAATTACAAGGTAAATATTATAAATTAAGATACATTATTTTTAAAGTCTTGTAATTTAAGAGAACAAGTCTTTGGTGCAGCAGTTCCTGAATAATTGTTAGGATATTTCAAGCATAATTTTTTTGTCATAGCATATCTAAGAACTATATATTTGATAAGATACATTTGAGATCCATATTTATCATGTAACTAAGATGTACTACTAGGCAGTGTATACAATAAATAATTCTTCAAAATTCTTTAGATGTATGGGTGACTCAAATATAAATGTTTTATTTTACAGGATCTACCTCGGGCATCTTAGAAGGTGGTGAATTAATTTTGAATTTTGAAGAATTATTTATTGTATACACTGCCTAGTAGTACATCTTAGTTTAAACAAAGTGTTCATAGTGTTAAATTATTAAAAATGTGTTTTCTTCAACACACTAACAGAGAAATCTAAATATCATTTGATAGTTATTGTTATATGCTATAATTCAAACTATGTTTCATAATTCATAGGTCAAAGCTGACTTCTTCTGGAAATAGTCTAACCTGCTAAAATAATCAAACTAAACAAAAGCCATTATATCCTGTGAGAATTTGTATTTTATGACATTCCATGTTTTGTTATATAATTATAGGTGTATATGAATATAACATTTTCATACATTATAGTTACTCATAGACATCCAATTATGTTAGAAAGTTTAGTGATGAATATATTTGACCTTAGAGAATAAAGGCATGAACTTGTATGAGCTAAATTACCTATATGAAGTTTTATCAGTCTTCTCCACCAGGATTTGTTAAACCAGTCGGTAAACCTTCACTGTGAGCTTCGTTTGAGGACTTATTAGATTTATTTTGCCAGACTTTATGCAGAGTGTGCCCTGAAACAAATTTATGTAAATTTAATTAAAGTAAATTTATAAATGTATAATAAATTAAATAATATTGTTTTTATTTTTTGAAACATATTATCAACTCTAATATGCTAAGTTTATATGGAGTTTTTAACATAAAAACATTTCTGCAATGAGCCTAGTAATTACAGTAGTAATAAGTAGTTACATTAATAGTTGTTATTGATAGTATTAATATTAGTGTTATTTATTTAATTTAAAATAAATGTCATAACTTTACACTTTTCACTAAAATGATTAATGCCATTGTAAACATACTAAATAACTTGTATATTGAACTAACCTTCATTAAGCCATGTCTCATCCAAATAATAAATTTTCTTCCCCTCTTTCCTTAACTTTGAAATAATTTTTTTATTGTTTTCTCCACAATACAATACAATCATTGCACTTTTGCGAGAACGTTCGATGTATTTAAATTGTAATTTGAACAATAACGAAAGAAAGTTGTCCTCTTTAAATTAGGTAACATGTCATCAGTATTTACTGCTTCCAGAACCTTATCGATAGTAGGCAGTTCATTATTAAACGAAACGTATACTTTTTCGATGTATTGCACCCATATCAAAGTCATCCATACTTTCAACTATAGAGTGCCATGGTAAGCGTTGTAGAGGTGGTTGTAGACAGCCCAGTTCTCTTTTTTATGTATCTGTTTCTTTAAATCTGTATACGTAAGCTTGCGATATACCTGTTATATCACCACTTTTACTTATATCACTTTTATACACGTAATAATCTTTAGGCCAACTCTCTTCCACGTATTTATGGGCAATAATAATATCCTTCTCTGTAGAAACCAACGATATATTTTTCGAATGTATTTTTTTAGGCTAAAAAATAGTACAATAGTTACTTGGTCCAGGTAAATCCATGATTTTAACCACGAAAACGTAAATAATAACAGAAAACTATAAGAACGCACAACAACAACAAATAACTAACAAAGCTTAATATATCAAAACACACTAAAAACCTATAATAACAAGAATATTTAATAAAATGTAGTGAAAACAATGCACAACCGTATCAACAACAATGGCGAATAAACATGGCGGATATAATCCGACTAAACACAAAAATTTATATTTCACTGTCAAAAGTATGCGTCAATGGTACATTATTATTTAGTAGTGTTGCAAAGTAATCGATATTTAACAATTAGTACTTTTGTAGGTCTTTTAAGTGTAACGATTACACTGACAAATTTAAAATATGTTTAAAAATTATTTAAAGCTATTTTAATACTTTTAATAGTTTGCGTATATTGATTTCAATATTTTTCGTCTGACAGTACAGTGCTGATTTTTTTTATCAACATTCCGGCAAATACTATTTATTTTTATTTCACATTTTATTAGTAGCAATCGTGACCCAAAAAGAACCTTTTTAATGGTTTGTTTACATTTTGTCTCAGCGTTCGATGAATACGGTATAAAATTAAAACTACATAGGAACCATAGATAAATAAGAACAAGAGTAAATACCCAGCTATAAACAAAATATAACTAACGGTGTTGTCAGTAACAAAATTAGAAATTTACAGAATTACCACGACCAGTTTAAACAGTAAATCAGTAAAACTGAAATAGATATTTAAATTTCTAAAGCCATTCATTATAACAACACTACTATGATAATATATAAACATGTGTTTTGAAGCATCAATTTGGATGATCTTAATTGTTGTTGTAACTTGCACTCCTTATATAAAGGTGATTCAATAAAATTGAAATTCAATATGTAAAGGTAAAAAATTGAAATAAATACCTTTGTAATAAATGTGGGAGATTCTTAACACACGCGATAGCTTCCTACGAAATCAAAGGTAATTCCTGAAGTGATCAATACTAAAACTGTACACTTTTTCTTCAAAATCTATGAATACAGGTCGAAACATTAAAAAAATCAAGTATCTATATATAACTATCTCTTAAGAAACATATCCTGTATTTTTTTCAAACCGTTTACAAAATTACTTTCAACTGTGTCATCTGACACTTATTGCTTTACAATATTTGTACCTAAAATTGTTCACGTTTTTAGAATACCTACGAAAAATGCAACCTAACTTCCTAAACTAATTTCCAAGTCTCATGCTGGTAACCCATACCGTTTGTGTCTGGGGAAACACGAATAACGCCTATATAGGAAGGATAGTTGGTGTGACCAGAATAAGCTAGATTCTGCAATTTTAGCAAGTTTTAACCATAATATAGTTCGTAGGAGGTTTTATAGCAACTTCCAAGGATATTGACTAAACATTTCCAAACTTTAATATTTATTATCTCTAATTACTTACCTAGAATGAAGAATATGCTTCTATATACGTTTAAAATATTTGGCAAGTAATATTTATTATTCAGTGGTAGTTACCCGAAAAATAGCTTCCGTATTTATTTAATATTATTTTGGAAAGTCTACACCTACTTCTTGTATAGTACATAGTACTGTGTGCTATTTATTTATAATTCGTTATATGATTTTTTACGATAAATAAAAATAAATAAACATTAAAACGAAAGAAAACTATCCCTCGAAATTAAGGGAAAATTCTATCGTTTGTAATGTGTACTTGGCTATTTAAGTTTAGGAATATGTTATTGTATATAGAATATAGTTAAACAAATCGTAATTGGTGAGAACACGTCAGTGATTTTTATAGTCATAGATATATTAAAAATTGTATACTATGTACTAAGTATACTATGAAAATATGTATTATTTCTTTATGATTATATACATGTATATTAAAATTATTATATTACTAAAATTACTAGTTTTTATTCGCAGTAAAGAGGATTTAGCAAATCCTTCGGGAACAATTATTTTCTTCTGGATAAACGGAACTCTATGTCATTTTATGTAATCCTGACGTTTTTGCAAAATTTCATAATAATTAGTTGAATTGTTAAGACTTAAAAGTGCCTAAATAAACTCAGTTTCGCATTTATATAGTTAAGATTACCATGAAAGATAACAATATCCATAATAAGTATATGACGTAAGTTGAAATCAAACCAATTAAAAAATTGTCGTTTTGTTTAATTTTCGTATAAATTTTAAAATGTACAAGACGTATTAATAAAAATAAATCATATTTTAAAAGGTAAATAAAATACATAATATAGAATATAAACCCCAATTTAAATTTAATACCAAAATTTATTTTAATTTATCTCTTATTTTAATTTGCAACGTCATCGCGTCATTGTGGTTATCAACGTGTAACCCCCTTCCATTAACAAGCGAGTTATAAGTTAAAACAAATCAAATATACATATAAAAAAACTAGGTATTATTAAATAGTCTAATCTAGATAAAAACTTGGGGTTTTTGATGGAATCTTGGAATGTCATGTAGTGGACTTTATATTTTATTCATAATCTTGTGTTATTTAGCTCTATATTATGTAATATTGGTGGTGTTTTACGTAATATACTTTGGTTATTGTGGAGAAGTGAAATGGATTGGAAATAATACCATGGAGTATGGATTCTGAGATGCCACAAAAGCTTGGGCGCATAAAATTTGGGTCTTTTATAAGCCTGTTGATATTCTCTTATATCGGACTATATTTTTATTTCATCCACTTTAATAGAGCCGTTTTACAGATATTCTAAGATAACTATTTTTAATCTTTCACATTTATTAGTTACCGCGGAAACTAGTAAATCGCACACATTCTCAGCGTTCAGACCTTCAATCATAATATTAGTACAAGCCATTTCCATATCCGTTATCTGATACCGCATAGCTTGTTATCAAAACTTGTTCCCTGGATGTCGATATCCATTTGAGTCTTATATTTGTCCAATTTTAAGTTTTTAATCTTCATTCTGTAAAAGAGAAAATCATCTTAATAATCATCTAAAAGTTTAAACAGCCATATATTTAACTACTAGCTGACCCATGCCCTCTTCGTTGGGCGGTAATAGGCATTATCAAGCTACAACTTTTTTCTAGATCTCAATCATATATCATCGTTAAGGCAGCGTTCGTAAGAAACGTTTATCATTTCTTCTCCGACTCCCCATATATTACCCCCTACAACCTCATAAACTCTTTATGATATTAGTATAGATAATATAATTAGTTAATAGCTTCTGCCCGCGACTTCGTACGCATGGAATGGTTATTTTGCGTTAAGACGCAGCGGAAGCTCTGAAAAGGAAAAAATACCCCTATTTTGCAACATTCTTCATTGCTGCTCCGCTCCTGTGGGTCTTAGCGTGACGATATATAATCTATAACCTTTTCCGATAAATGAGCTATATAACACTGAAAGAATTTTCCAAATCGGACTAGTAGTTCCTGAGATTACCCCTTATATACCCCTATCGTCACGCTAAGACCCATAGGAGCGGAGCAGCAATGAAGAATGTTGCAAAATCGGGGTATTTTTTCCTTTTCAGAGCTTCCGCTGCGTTTTAGCGCAAAATAACCATTCCACGCGTACGAATATAATAATTTCATAAACAGGTAAAGTTTGTGAGGTTGTAGGGGGTAATATCTGGGGAGTCGGAGAAAAAATGGTAAAATGTTTCTTACGAACGCTGCCTTAACGATGAGAGATATATGATTGAGTTCTAGAAAAAAGTTGTTGCTTGATAATGCCTATTACCGCCCAACGAAGTGGACACGGGTCGGCTAGTGTCCAATAAACACGACTGCTCTTTATTTATTAGTTTAATTTTATGGTTTCGAGAAGCTGCATGTCGAAGATATAAAGACAGGCACGTGTCTGAGGCACGACTAACTGTTATTTTGAGTACCACGTCGTATTCCGAAGTCAGATGTATAGCTTAAGTTTATTTTATTAATCATTCTTTTTAGATTTCCTTCCACAGTAACGTATTAACGGGCAGATTAGTACGTTAAAGGGTATTTCTCAAAACATATCGTACAAAAAATATTTCATATTTTAGGTATTTTCCCAAACATATAGAAATCGGTTGCCAGCCTTGACTATATAAAATTAGTAGCCGAAATTGTGAACACTTTCGTTGTATTCGTGTTGCTAAAATCATGAAATGAAATATAAATGGCAGAAATACTAAAAACTTAGAGGCAAAGGTTATTATATTAATTTACATTAATCGATACATACATATAATAAGAATGTAAATCTAACGCGTCTGTACTTTTTTGATTTTCGTGAAAAACATTGTTATAGGTGTCTAGGAATAAGTAATAGAATACATTTCAATCATTTTTGGAAATGTCTGTCTGCCTGTCTGTTTGTATCAACACGTATCAATGTTTTACTAGGTTCACAATATAACCTCAACAAAGAAAATCATAAAGTATATCCTCGAGTGTAACTTAGTCCTTGTTTCATTAAAATCGGTCTACTCTATCAAAAGTTATTGTAATTTGAATGACAACTCGAGGTAAGTACGACTAGTAATCTGTACTTAACAATATAAGGCTGGAGGGTTTGTTTGTTTGAGTGCGTTAATTTTAGGAACTACCGGTCCGATTTGAAAAATTCTTTCAGGTTTATATCTCATTTATCGAGAAAGGCTATATATCATCAAGCTAAGACCTTGGAGCAGAGCAACAATGAAGAATGTTTCAGAGTTGGGTTTTTTTCCTTTTTAGACTTTCCGCTGCGTGTTAGCGTAAGCCCAAAGTAACTATTACACATGGACGAAGTCGCGGGCAGAAGCCAGTATCAGAATAAAACTATTTTTTATAATATTCATTTTAACATACACATACTATAAACTTATGCATAATATGATGTTTATTTACATTCTACACAAATCCGCCATAAATCGAACTGTTCAAAGTATTACTGAATTTGATATATTTGGTATGATTATTACTTAAAAACGTATGTACAATATTGTATTTTAATTTTTATAATGCAAAAATAAATATATCTATAACATTTTTAATTTTTTTACCGGCAACACTTTATATTTTATAATATTTTGTTTTTGCTTAGGTACTATTCTCAGTATATAGTATCTTATCTATGTATCGTAGTCTGTGGAGGCGTCTGAGCCAGACTGTTCTGTGGTTTTATTTCTGAGAACTATATTATTCCATTTTTATTTGTTAGGTTATATTGTTCGTACTTACTAAAAAAATAAGTACTTTGTTATTGTTTTACATAGAATTACAAGAAATTATATATCAAGTGAGTATGTCTTAAACGGTTAACACAATCGTAAATACGAAAGTGATAATAAGATAATAGTTATTATCCGTGCACTTTGTGAGAAGGAAATATTCGATGAATATATGGTTATAAGAAATATTAGAACTACAAAAACGCAGTTTGAATAAAATCCTAAACACTTTTGTGTGTCTTTGGAAATATGTGCATCTACTTCTGAACTTTTTTTTTCTCGAACTTATTATGTGATATTGGCCTTGTAAGGCCTTTACAGCTTCACCGGACTACTTAGGCGAGATCTTAAGGCACTTAGCTTATTTACTTCTGAACTTCCTATATTACTTATTATACTCTTTGTTCTGAACTATTATTCTGACTTATTTATACTCTAAATATTACCATGTATTTTGATTAGGGTTGCCAGTTTTTTCTTTGAAAAATAATATCAATCTCTATTTGGACACGCATAACTGCTAAAGTACTGCGTTCACACTAAAACCTCACCAAGAAAATCATAAAGCATTTCCACGATTAACATTTAGTGTTTGTTTCATTAAAATAGGTCCACTCTAGGGCTGTTGATATTGCTTAAAATGTCGGATTTTCAATAGATCGTTATTTATAAAAACATCAATATCTAATATACTATCGATATATGAACTATCGATTTTTCGATCTACTGGCTTTATTAAAATACAATTGTAATACAGCTTAACACTGATTTACAGTTTTTAATCCAGTATATTTGTACAATTTATACCATAAATGTTTTAAAATGTTACATTACAGTTCTAAGAGCCACTTCCACAAACGTTATTTAATCATATTGATCTTAATTGTCTTCAATATTATTTTATTAAATTAGATAATTATGTGTAGCAATATTTTTCAGTCCACCAGTTACCAAGTTTTTTAAGTCGTGGTGGTCTAATTGTTTGACCGATGGAAAATCATTTCGATGTCTGCAGGTTCATGACGAGGATGAATGTATATAATAAAAAATATCGATCGTCGATATCCAAATTTTAATATCGTACTATCGATATATCGTCCAAAAAAAGATTAGGACTAGTCGACTCTATCAAAAAATATTGTAATTTGAATGACGGGTCGAGATAAGTACGAGAATAGAGTATGTAAGTAAATGTAATTCAATCTCTAGGACAATGTAAACGAAAGATGGGTTTTTGCATTAGGTTCCACGCGGACGAAGTCGCGGGCATTGCTAGTATTACAATATTTTTCAAGAAAAGTTATTAGAAGTCGAAAACTTTATGGTAAATAGTTAAATATATGGCTGTTTAAACTTTAAGAAGATTATTAAGATGATTTTCTCTTATACAGAATGAAGATTATTAACTTAAAATTGGACAAATATAAGACTGAAATGGATATCGACATTCGGAATCAAGTTGTAGGTCGTGAACATTTTAGTGATGAATATGAAATAGATGGGCTCGTTAAATTCCAAATGAAAATGACAATACATTCAACTTCCGATGACGCAGCGAGGAACGTGCAAAACTCAATTTTTTCCAACCCTTCTCAACCATCTTCCTTTGGCTTCGGATCGAGCTATAGTAACACTGTTAATGTATTGAATAACGTGACTAATAAATGGACTATAGGTCTTTCTGCAAAGTTCATAAATATTAAAAATGATTTTTCAATTTATGCACTATTATCCAGTAAAACGCTTGATATACAAAATATGTGTATAAATGCTGATTCTACTTGGCATTGGATAATAGGAAAATCGGTAACTAATCCGATATTTAATTTTTCTTTTACAATAGACACACAGAGTAATAAATTGAAATTACTGCACGATGACGAGGAATTAACAGATTTTGAACTGCGCGGTGATGATGGTTCTGTGAAAGTACATAAATGTATATTAGCCACAGTGACACCAGTGTTTCAAAGCATGCTGCAGGGTGACTGGAAAGAAACGAGAAATGGATATATACACTTGGAAGGGATGCCAAAAACTGCTTTACAAGATTTCAAGAGATATATTTATTTAAACACGTTGCCGCCGACGGTATCTGAACACGTTTTGATAATCGCTATGCGTTATCAGATAACGGATTTGGAAATGGCTTGTACTAAAACTATGATTGAAGGTCTGAACGCTGAGAATGTGTGCGATTTACTAGATTTCGCGGTAGCTCATAAATGTGACAGATTAAAAATAGCTATATTAGAATGTGTGCAAAACGGTTCTATTAAAGTGGATGAAATAAAAATATAACCTGATATAACAGAAGCTCAAAAACCTTATGAAAGACTCAAATTTATATGGCTTATTAAATCGTCTCATATTGGTTTTTTTATATCTTTCATTATGTTTTATCAATCTATACTGATTTTATTGCAATTTATATTTTGATTACAATATCTAATCATAGTTATTTTTACATGTATACTTGTTTAGTTTTAACTTGTAATTCGCTTGTTACCGAAAAAGGTTACATGTTGATAATAAGAATGAGTCGAAAAATACGAGATAAAATTATATGAATAGTTTCATTAAGACTTTATTATGAGATTAAAATCGTGTTTATATTCTGTATTATATATTTTATTTACCTTTTATGTGTTTAATATATAGTTTATTTTCATTAACACATCTTGATTATTTTAAAAAGTATACGAAAATAGAGCAAAACTATAATTTTAAAAACGTTTGGTTTAAATCTGAACTAGTTTAATCTGGTCACACCAATTATCATACGTATAAAGGCGTTTTATGTGTTTCCCCACGCACAAACGGTACGGGTTACCAGCATGAGCCCTGAAAATTAGTAAAGGAAGTTAAGACACATTTCACGTAAGTATCTTTTAAAAACGTGAACAATTTTAGGTACAAATATCGTAAAACGATAGATGTCAGATCACACAGTACAGAATTTAATTAAATGTGCTGATAAAGCTACAAGAAAAGTTTCTTGTAGTTACTATAGCTACATGATTGTTTTTAAATGTTGCGACCTATATTCATAGATTTTAAAGAAAACATGTACAATCGGCGAGAATATGGGCAATTTGAAGAAAAACCTTTTCCAACTACTGGTGTTTCTTGTAAAAAGATTCGAAAACTCTATCAGCTTCCTTTAATTTGAATAACTTACGCAAATCCAAAAAATATCCCTTCGATGTCGTAGTAAGCTATCGAATTTGTTAAGAATTTCCAATATATAACACAAACGTCCGATAAATTGAATTGTTTCAATTTTTTACCTTAACATATATTTTAATTTTATTGAATCACGCTTATGTAATACCTATGTAAGGATTGCACGCTACAACAACAATTAAGATCACTCAACTTGGTTTTTATAAAAAATATAAAATTAACATGTTTGTATTTTATCATAGTAGTGTTGTTATAATGAATGATTTTATATATTTAAATATGTATTTAGATTTTTCTGTTTTTATTTCTTAAACTGATCGTGGTAATTCTGTGCATTTCTAATTATGTTACTGACAACACTGTTTGTTTTAAGTTTTGTTTATAGTATATATAATACTTAGTACTTACTATAGGTAGGTAGGTATCCGCAGAGTTGAGAGTACCTTATATAAAACTATATCCAATTATACCTTCTCTTTGATTTATTATTAATTTGTTCTTATAAATTTTAGTTTTAGTGGTTATATAGGTACTCTTTGGTTTCAGTCTATTGTTTTTGTAAAATAGTTTTATATTGTGACGTATAAAGTTAGAAAAATTATATTTCAAGTAAGTATACATGTAATAATAACTTATTTCAAAAAACATTTACAATATATATACACTTTTAGTTTGAAAGAAAACTATTTGTAGTTGTTGAAGTGCTGCTCTGGCAAGCTATGTGCTAACTGAGGTATAAAAACTTATGTCCCGTTTTGAGTTAAAAAATAAATGGTCAGTTTACACATAGCTTGCCAGAGCAGCACTTCAACAACTACAAATAGTTTTCTTTCAAACTAAACTCAAAACGGGACATAAGTTTTTATACCTCAGTTAGCAGGTTAACAATGAAAATAAACACAATTTATTAATTTTTTTTATTTAGAAAAAGTGTAACTTAATGCAATTAGTATTCACTATTATTATATTCATATAATTATTTTTATTATAACAAGTTGGAAAAAATAAAAATCAATCACCAATTCACCAGCTTTATTAAAGCAAAGTTCCTCTGACAATAATAATTAAAAAAGCAAAGTTCCTCTGACAGTAATAATTAAATTATATGCAACATATTTTTTTTAATTGTATTTATATTTGTCAGAGGAACAAATTTGCTTTAATAAAGTTGGTGATGATTTTAAATAAGAATAAAATTCTTGGCATGTTTTTTTTATATTGACCTTAGTTATCAACATCGCTTTCAGAACTGGAACCTGTAAGTGATTTTTTTCAGACGTCCACAATTTATTCATAAGAGAAAAGACTCTTTCTACTGGAGCATTTGTACCAGGTAGACATAAAATATATTCAATTAAAATACAAAAATTTTCATGTTGAAGATTGTGGGTTCGAAAGTGTTTGAATACTTCCACCCAACGAGTTTCTGTGGAGACTTTTGAATTATCCCATTCGGTTATTTTTTGGGAAGTGACGTAATTTGAAATTAACGTGAATTCGTCAAATACTTCTGTATCTTTATTACAGTGAATATATCCCTTTTGAATCAATACATCCAGCGCTTTTTGAATATCTTCCCATGCAGGAACTTTTCTTAAATCTGCCCAATGAAATATATTCATTTCTTTAGTAAGAAAGCAAGTCCACTGTTCTAGATATTCACGGCTTGTTTTATAAAATTCTGTAGCCGTATTTTTCACAAAATCTTCATCAATATTAGTGCCATTATCTTTTAATTTCTCAATTAAATTACGAACAGTAAATGGAAGAAACTGGTTGATCTGTTTCTGAGCCAAATTGTCTTTGAGATGATTAATTTCTTTTGCAGCCTCAATTGCCGACACAGTCTGACCTTCAACCTTCAATACCGCGTGGTGAAAACTTGCAGATTGAGCGTGCAAAAAATAAAGCCATAATTCTGATGTGGGGTCTTCAAAAAAGTCTTTTAACAATTTGGGACATTTTTCAATGCTTAAAAAATAGTCTTTTAACGGCTGGTACATTTTTAAAACTCTATCCAAGGCAGGCATAAGCGCAAGCCACCTGGTTTTACTGTAGCCGAGCATTTGGTGATGTTCTATTCCAGCTTCAGCGCAAAACTCCTTTAAAGCTTCAACTCGAACCGTATAAATATAAAAAAATGAATATATTTTTACAATAATGCTTTCATAATCTAAAGGTAGACCATCTGCAGCAGATTTGATTGCATTGTGAATTATATGGGCTCCACATCCAATACCTATCAACGGTTTTTTCAGAGATGATTGTAATTTTGCTAATACATTATTAGTTCCTCGCCTAGCTACACCCCCAAAATTGACATTAGCATTGTCGCCACAAAATGCCACGACTTTTTTTGTCAAATTATTATCTGTCAATACTTGCTGTAAATAATCAACAATGATATCAGAAGTTTCACCTGGTTGCTCTTGAAGATCTAAAATTTTTACTTGCACACCTTCGTAAGGTTGAAAAAAGCGCACTACAAAAGGATATATTTTCTTGTTACCGTGGTTTGAGGCGTCATTTAAAATTGAAATACAATTGGACTTATTAAGATCATCTTTTAAATTGTCGATTGCTGTACGCGCCAAAACATTTACTACAATAGCTTCTGTTTTTGTACGCGCGCATGCGAATTTCGGATCAAAACATGACTGGATTAACTTCGATGCACAATCATTGGAACGAAAGCTGTGGTTTTCTTGTATAGTGTGATAAGCCCAGACGCCTTCTGCAGCAGCAATATCCAAATCCTTTGAAGATGGCGTGTTTGAATTTTTGAAAAAGTTTAACATTGAAGAACTGGAAGCAGCGACACGATCGGCATTTTTATGTTTTTCAGACTTCAAATGCTGTTCAATATCACCAGCACCACTATGGGAAACACTAAACTCTGTGCGACACTTTTCACATCTGACATCCGAGGAAGTATTAATTTGCTTAATAAATGGGTATTTTGCTTGTAAGTTGACATTAAATGAACACTTGCGTTTCGGCATAACTACAGGTTAAATTCCAAAACAACAGAAAACTTCTAATTAGTTACCAGTTTATCACTAAACTATTTCACAAACATTACGCAAAAACAAAACAATATCGATAAGTCTGTGTGCATATGCGTGGCTAGTCTAATAAACCAAATAAATACTCCCTCTCTTCCCGCGTTACGTTGCTAGGTAACCGACAAAGTGCGCGGGCGAATCACCGATCGTCGACGACGTGACGGTCTGTGATTCCCCGCCCGCGCGTGTCTCACATGCTATGTAATTTTAAATTTTCGCGCGGTTTCGGAAAACGGGACTATTTTGCGTCCCGGTGCTTTATTTGGGGACAACGGGACAGGTGACCGAGAAAAGGGACAGTCCCGTTTAAAACGGGACGTATGGTCACTTTATTGATGCATCACCAGGAAAGCCCCCACGATTTTATTCATTTGGGATTGTCATAGAGTACCCACTTTTTTTCTCCAGTGACTATTCTATGCAAAAGTCCCTTTCTCACCTGCAGTGGGAGAAGAAGCTCACAGGTGCCTATACATCAGTTCACGTCCTTTGGCTTCAACTCATGTGTGACTCCTTCATCGAGCAACGTCACCAATTCTTCATCTTCGAACTTTTTTGGCTATCTGGGACTTACATTGTCTTCCAAGTCAACATGTCCATTTTTGATCTGCGCACACCTCTTTCTGCAAGTTTGCTCAGCCAGAGCATGTTCACCATAATCATCCACTAAAATAAGGTGACTTTCCGTGCCACTTTTCTTCATGTTGAAGTAATGAAGTAACACTTGCCGCTATTAAGATTTTTCAGGCACGAACTTCGACATGTTCGATACTGCACACCAAGTGCTACTCTACGAATGATCACATACATTCTGTCGAACAGATTATTAAAAAATATGAAGAATTCAACAAATTACTTTACATAGCATTTGTGGATACAAAAGCATTCAATGGCATAACTCATACAGTTATGAATTAAATATTGCAAAGATAAATACATAAACATACTCAGAACCATATACTCCAAAAGTGTTAGTAGAATAAAACTATCAAATAAGGGGCATGAATTTCGAATCCAAAGAGGTGTAAGACAAGGAGACCCACTGTCTCCAAAATTATTCATAGCTGTGCTAGACAACAGGTTTAAAAACGTTGAATGGAAAAACAAAGGCTTATGGATATTAATAAACAACTTTCACTTAAGATTTGCAGATTATATTTAGTGAAAATCCTTCAGATCTAAAAATAATGCTATAAGCTTTAGATACAGAAAGTCGAAAAGTGGGGCTACTGATGAACAGTAATAAAACTAAAATACTTTCTAACAGCCCTCAAAAACCGATCACTATAGAAGGTAAGTCCATGGAGTATGTCAATAACTATACATACCTTGGAAAAATGATCTCATTTGATAAAAATATTGATGAATACTAAATAGACAGAAGAATCAATGCAACTTGAAAAAGATACTGGATGAATAAAGAACTATTCAAAGGGATATAATTGACAATAATTGAAAGGATAATAATTGATACTAATATCCTACCCTGTCTTACATATACATGTCAAACATGGCTATTAACCAAGAAAACAAAACAAACACTTGCTTCCTGTCAACATGCAATGGAATGAAGTATTTGGAAACTAAAAAGATCAGACAAGATAAAGAATGAATACATACCAAGCACAACCAAAGTGATAGATGTACTTTAACAGGTTCTTAAACTCAAATGGGGATGGGCGGGCCAAATAGAAAGATATTGGGACAATATATGGACTAATTAAACAACAAAGTGGCCTGGACCCATCAGGAAAAGAAAAGTAGGAAGACAAAAGAAGTGATGGGAGGATGACATTGTTCAAATAGCAGGCAAAAACTGGATTAGTATTGCTAGGGACAAAACAAGATGGAGGAGGCTCTTACCCTAACAGGGGCCATACAGAAAAAAACATAATCAACACTAATATAACTAACATTAATATAAAGCATTAATACTTACCTAATTACTCAAAAAAAAATTAGAAGATAAGATACATTTATATGGGCAATTAAAGCTAAATAGAAACAAGTGCTATTGACACAATAACAAAATGTCATATAGTTGTAAAGATGCACTATGTCAGTAGCTTCCCGGAGAATATTTACTTTTGTATGTTTTTTTACTGACTACGCTATTGACCTAGCAAGGTCTTAACAGCTTCACCGGACTACTAAGGATAGTGCTAAAGGCACTCAGCCGATTTTATGTGGGACTTTAGTATGTTTGACTATGGATAGTTGGCTAATGTCATCTTTTGTTGATTAATATGATTTGAATTCTATATACTCAAACTATTTAAATAACAGGAAAATAAGAAAATATATAGTATAATAAAAATTACTTAAAGTATTTATATAGTATAGTACTTAAAGTAGATTTCTCAAATACAGTGCCTAATAATTAATACACCTTAGTTATATGACATATATGGATCTCAAATACAATTGTTTTAAATATAAAACTATAGCTCCTAGATAGATACTTACCTACTACACAGTATAAATAAAGGAGACAGTATGGCAACTACCTACAAACGCTCATGCCGGCACACTCATACAAACATGCGTATTGACGAGACCCATAAGAAGTTTAATCGCAGTGCTATCCATAGAGTACCTTTCAAACCTTTCGTTTATATGCATGTTTGAGTGAGTGTGCCTTTTTCGAGTATTTGTCGGTAGTTTCCGTACTCTCTCTTATATTTATACTGTGCCTATTATGACCAAAAATTTTGCATGAAATATCCTATGATTATTCAGGAATTGCTGCACTAAAAACTTGTTCTCCTAAATTACAAGACTATTTAAAAATGATGTACCTTGATTTTTAACTTTAATATGTGAATTGTAAATTCTATGTTTATATAATAGGGCATTAATCTATTGTGAAACACATTTTCATAATTATTTCATAATAATCTTGTTGAAATGAAATAATATGAATTATATAAAAAAATAATGTATGTTCTAAAATTAAAATAATAAATGTTATGGAGTAAATTCTGTTCTATATTAACAAAATTATACTTATGAAAACTTATTTTTCTTAAGTAATTGAACTAACATGATATTATAAAGAGTAACATTGTATACCATTTCTATACCATAACTATAGTGAGAAATATATATATTAGGGGGGTTAAAAAAATGTTTTTTTCTCTGAACCAGACTCCACAGTTTCGTTAAGAGGCCAATAGACCTCTGAAAAAAAAAATGGTGTACTATACATATGTGTTCTTATGTGTTAGGCCAATATGAGACATGATAATTATATAGGTAATACATTTTATTGATCTATAAATCGATTCTTTAGTAATATTGCTGTGGCTTAAAATTACAAGTTCTTCATGTTTTGTATTTGAATCAACTCTGTAGACCTGTCTATAAAAAAGGGTAATAAAAAAAATTAAAATACACCCTTTTACAGGTAGGTAACCTAATTAAAAATGGATTTTTATTTAAATATCCTGTGTTCATCAATAAAATAATTTATCTGATTGTAAATAATAGGTTATTCTGAAATAAATAAAAAAACCAGCTTTTATACAAATGCACTAATATTCATGCAATATCGCATAGTCTGGTCGCCATTATCATTATTTGAGTCCTATGCTATATAATAAAATCAACAAAACTCTTATCTAATATATCCATTTTTATTATTATCAATATATATATATATTTATACTTCTATACCAATATTATAAAGAGGTAAAGTTTGTGAGTTTGTGACGTTGTAGGGTGTAATCTCAGGAACTACTGGTCCGATTTGAAAAATTATTTCAGTGTTATATAGCTTATTTATCGAGGAAGGTTATATATCATCACGCTAAGACCAATAGGACTGGAGCACCAATGAGGAATGTTTCAAAATCGTGGTATTTTTTTCCTTTTGAGAGCTTCCGATGCGTGTTAGCCCTTAACTCAAAGTAACTGTTCCACGCGGGCGAAGTCGCGGACAGAGGCTAGTCTATATATAAATATCTTCTCTACATGTGTATGTCACTGAACTCGTAAACGGTTGGACCAATTTTGATGAAATTTTGTGTGCGTGTTGCAGTGGATCCGAGAATGGTTTACTATTATGGTATTGGACCCGGTAGGTGGAGCTGCGGTTGACTTTTAGGATTTTTTTATATTATCAAAGGACAACATCCATAGGGACCGCCAATCAATATATATATTTACACAATTATCCACTTAGCAAAATTGAATGTAAAAAATATATTTTAAGTTGGCTTTGGGACTTAACATGTGAAGAAGCCGAGGAACTACTATCTTTTACAGAATTGGCTTAGTTGCAATTGTTTCTTTTAAAAATATTATCAAACTACACTTAGATTCTACACATGCATATCACTCAACATTACATTAACTTGGCTTGCTCAGCAGCATTTGATTATTTGGTTAACTATTTTCCATTGTTTTATATTAGAAGCAAATATATTTTTATTGTGTTAACTTTTTAAATTAAATAGTTTTCCACGGTGAGCATTAATAGCTGCAACACACTTATTAACTACAGCAGTCACTAACGTTTATGCAATTATAATTATTGCTAGATTAGCATTGATATACAAAAACCCAAGATGCGCAATTAATGTCTCACAGCCGACATACAAAAATGAGTGCATTATGCAGTCAGTTCAAAAAGTCTCGCGTCGCTTGCCCCTTGTAAAAATAACTTTAAATCATTCAGGTAGGGTTGACTTTGCAAAATCATAAATCATAAGTTTATCGTATAACTATAAATACGTACGTATATTGGGGAGTTTTTGCGCCGGTTTTGAGGGCCAATTTTATTCGAGACTATGTTTTGGGTTTTTATATGTCAATGTAGATTAGTAATATAATGTTTCATAATGAAAATTAACGTAATTTATTATAGAATAATAATTTATGACTGACAAATTTGTATAAATAAATAAATGAATATGTAGGTAGGTATATTATTATGGTATTATTATATTACCTTTTTTATGCCATTTTAGTGTATTGTTATCCTAGTTCTAATTCTGTTTGCAAGATTTGACCTAAACGTAGCAAGCTAAATAAAAGTTTGTAAAAAGTGTAGGCTGCTGTATTAACTGTTACAAATAGTTAAATAGTGGCTGCTTATAAGAGTTATCAGTGTCAAGTTATAGTAAAAATCACTAGGCGCCTTATAGCATGTACACCCTTTATATTAAATAATATCATCTACTTTCTAATTTGATTGCCTTTAGCAATTGAAAAGTAGACCTTAGTAATAGGAATAAAATATAAAACAGTAGAACAGATGTCATATATTTTACTCTTCTTTATGGCATGGAATCCACAGAAACTCGTGGCCCTGGTGATATTCGGTATTACTTCTCTGCAGTTAATCTAGCATTCTGTGGACATAGAAAATGCCTTACCGCTTTGCTATCTTTTCAACACAATGTTTTTGCCACTGAGCCATTGTCATTAATAATCTTCTTTGCTCAGGGATATTTATGTTGTCTTTGTACCATTATTATTGCAGAAGGTCTATTTTTACATCAAACTGGACAGTGTTTTGTAAAAAAATTAATGATTCAGATTGATTATATGCTTATTCAAAAACGGCATGTTCCTTCTTAAGTCACTTGGGCTAGAATAATGTTTTTCTTTATTTTACAGAATGCGAATTGAAAACCTAAAAAGAGATAGTTATAGAATGGAAATGGTTATTGAACTCTCAGAAGAAGAAGAAGAGTTTCTGGAAGAGTTGAGTCCAGAATTTGTAATTAACGAAATTGTTGAATTCCAGTTAAGAGTGGTATATACTCCCACTTACCCCAAAGAAAAGAAAGGAGAACAATATGCTACTGATATTGATAATATAGTTTGGATTTTTGTGAAATTCGTGAACATTACAAAAAACACTACGAGTGTAATACAAATGAAATTAACTAGTAAAGTGCTTAATCTCAAGGACATACGCGTGAACGCTGATTCTAAATGGCACTTGTTAACAGATGACTTTGTGACACTTTATAAATTTGATGTTTGTTTTACTGTCGAAATAGAGGGTAATTGTATGAATAAATTGAAAAGGCTTCATGATGATGAACTAACAGACTTCGAGATTCGCGGTGACGATGGGTCTATCAGAGTGCATAAATATATGTTAGCCGCTGTCAGTCCAGTTTTTCATAAAATGATGGAGGGTGATTGGAGGGAAATAAAAGAAGGATGTATGCACTTGGAGGGGATGTCGAAAGCCACTTTACAAGATTTCAAAACATATATTTACTTAAACACATTACCCCCGACGGTTTCTAAAAATAATTTGCTAATCGCCATGCGTTACGATATACCAGATATGGAAATTATTTGTATTTGGTTCAAAACCTTGAAGTTCAGAACGTGCGTGATCTCATAGAATTCGCGATAATTCATAGAAATGACGGACTCTTAGTGGCTATATTAGAACGTGTGCAGTATGGTTATATTAAAGTTGAGGAAATAAAACAACATGTTTTAGATGGAAAAAATAATGAAACATGTGTTGAAGATAAAATGGAAGGTATAGAATGGTTATATAACATAATATACTAGCGGGCGTGGAGGACGTTGTCCCGCCCTGTGTGCTTAGTGTGAGTTTTTGTACATACTCGATCGCGTAGGCGTTCACTACGGTTTGTATGGGATTTTAAAAGCGCCATCTAGTTGCTCGTTTGTCAAACATCGTTTGTGAGTGCGAGTTTTGTTTGTTTACTTTATAGGTATCAAGTTTCGAAACGCGAGTATGCGCGAGTACGTAAAGGCGCGTAAATGCTTATTTGCGAGTGCGAGTTACAATGAAGTGCCATTTTGACGTTCCAAACCGAAACATATTCATATTTACGCTAGTATATGTTTCACTGTGATTTTTGTCGTGAAAAGTTTAGCTTTGTAGCGTAAAAGTGTTTTTATACCATAAATTATATAGGAGTACGTTATTTTTTGTGTTGAAAATGTTCAAAATACTGAGAGCACAAGATATAAGAAATAATATGGCCATTGTTCATACAAAAGTTCGCAGTAGCAATGATCCATTAGAAGATCTTATGGAGATTCATATTATAAAAAAGGTATCAACTTCACAAAGAAAGCATTATAGTGTTTGTGTAAAGAACTTATACGACAAACGAATCTAAAGTCTTCATCGCTACGAATTACATTGAAAATAAAGGTAAATATTATTGATCTTAATAAGTGAACTTTTATCATATAAGTGCAATAATCACGTGATCTCTACAAAATGTGCTCAATACACATGTTTCTGGATCCTATCAGGGGCTAATAGGGGTAGCAAATAAACTCTCATGAATAATGCATTGTTAGGAATATGTATATCTTAAATCTAACACTTTAAACATACCCATAGTAATTTCTTTATATTTGTTTATTTAAAAATTTATATACATGGTATATTCAAGAATTACTGTAATAAACAAAAGTAATTACAATTTGTTTCAAATTGATATCTTTGAACAGACAACTTATGAGAAGGGTGACACAATTTTTACTAAATAATATAACTGTATTTCAATTTAAACAAAATTATGTATCTATATATAATTGATGTGTTGATAATTGATATTTCTTAACATACAGATGAATATATTTATTAATTCTTTCAGGTTTCATTGTAAATGCTGTGATTAGCTGTATTGATGGTAGTCATTTCATTGTGTTTGGACCTGCTAAAGAAGATGAACATCTTTATTACTATTGTAAACACTACCAGTCTCTTAATGGATAAATGGTAAATATTATGTTAACTTAAGGAAATTGTATGTATTAGAATGCCATAAATAACCTACAAATATTTTTTCCACATATGATTGGGTTGATGAAAACCATATTATAGGTTATATGACTCACTGATATGGGATGCAATACAGTCAACTATATAACCATATAATTATTGCACTAACATGAAAAAACGGTGTGGCTTTTGCAAATATATATATATATATATAGTCCGATATCGGTGTACCTAGACAGATTGCCAGTGCATTACTTACAATAAACAAATAAACCGTGAAAACTTTTTCACCCTATACTTTGTAATTGAAATAGGAAAATTTAATTCCATTATTTTTATATAAATATTTAATTCTTTTTAATTCCATAATATACATGAAAAAATACTAATTTATCCCTTAACAATCTTCTGCCAATTAAATATTGTAAGGTATATACTGTCTCCGTAGGAGTAGAAATAATTTCATGATTAGGGTCACATTCTTCTTCCTATGATACTATAATGCCAAATATAACTAGCATTTTATGTACAGCACAACAATCCTGAATTCATTCTGCTATATTTTACAGTTCACAATGATAAACTGCTAGTTTCAAACATTGTTATTGGTTCTTTAGTCTTGTACAAACATTTTTCATGAATATTTCAGCCCTTGTATGCTTTTCTCCATAATTAGCCTCTGTTGTGCAAGTAGTAGTATGTACAATTAGAATCTTCAAAAAAGGGTGTAGTGGGAAGCCAATCTCCTAAAAAATTAAACAATATTATTACTGTGAAATAAT
>MU158890.1:397556-432208 GCA_015888305.1 Antheraea pernyi | reverse complement strand
CTCCGTCGGACCATATAAAGTCCAGTACGTTATAACTGAGCTACGGCTACATGACATTTCTATGCGTAATTATCAAGCACATATGAAACATTTGTGTAAACAAAAGTATCACTTATATGTTGTTACATTTATGTTTGCTAAACAAAGGTGACAAGATTTATTTATTTATCTATACCATAATAAAACTGTAACAAAGTGAAATCTGTACATTCAATATTTTAATGTACAGACCCACTCATAGTTTTGCATTTCTTTAACACATTTTTAAAAAGCGCGCGCGGAGCCGCGTGTTTCAGCTAGTTCATATAACAAGAATGTAAATCTAACGTCTGTACTTTTTAGATATTTGTGAAAAAAGTTGTTGCCGGTGTCTAGGAATAAGTAATAAAATACATATCAATCATTTTTAGAAATGTCTGTCTGTCTGTTTGTTTGTTTGAACACGCATCACTGCTAAAGTACTGCGTTCACGATAAAACCACAAATCATAAAGCATGTCCTCGAGTAACATTTACTCTATATTTCATTAAAATCGGTTCACTCTATCAAAGTTATTTTAATTTTTATGATGACGCGACTTAAGTACTAGAGATAAGTAAATGATCTTAATACATTCAGATGATTTTTTTTTCAGAAGATTAGTCTTTTTTTTTATTAGGCTCCACACGGACGAAGTTGCGGACACAACTAGTGTAGTAATAAAAATGCAAATATTATAACCACGAATTTTTTTTTCAGAAAGTAAACGTTGTTGATGTGGAGCGGAGCCGAGTAAACCCGATTCAGTGTCACGCACCCGAACGTGACGGACGGTTCACTATGAAACAATTGAATACCCCCTATTTTTTCACTGCTTAAGGATTGTGAAATGAACACAAGTCGTTCCTTAATACTCAATCTTTTTTTTTTATTTGTAACGTGGGGAAATCCCTTATGGATACACCACCCTCTCGGGGGAGAGGGTTGGTTATGTCCGACTCGCAACGGACTAAAACCCCACGGTGTACGTCTTCCGCTATAATTGGGGCGGCACGAGATCTCTATAGACTTCATCGTGCCGCCCCAGCGAATCTAATCTATACTCACATTATAAAGCTGAAAAGTTTGTTTGCTTGAACGCGATAATCATGGGAAATACTGGTCCGATTTGAAAAATTATTTAAGTGTTAGATAGCTCATTTATCGAGGAAGGCTATGGGTAATATATATTATAAGAACGATACGAGAGGAGCACCAATGAATAATGTTTCAAAATCGGGGTAGACGTAGGTATTACTTAAAAATACTTTCACCTTCTACGTAAATGTAGCCTCTAACTTTATAGCGTTAGACCAACGTAACTATTCCACTTGGACGAAGTCGCAGGCAGAAGCTAGTGCGATATTAAAAACGCATTAATAGAAGATATTTGCCCACCGAAATTGGCACACGTTTACCGAAGAACCTATAATTTGTGTTAGACTTCAGTTATTAGGTAAACATCATTTGGGACGCCCCTCTGCGGCATAGAGCGACGGCCCACTTGCTCCGGCAGCGACTTGATACAAAGGATTGAAGATCCAGCCACAGATTGAAATTAATGGTAATTCTCGACGAAAACCAGCACTTTTCATTACTTAACTCAAAAGCTCAAAAGAGTTGGGAAATTTCAAAATGAACCAAAACGTTTTAATAGTTTATAGAAGATCTTTATTTTTTTCAAAATGTTCTGTCTTTATACGCATTGAACGAAGTCCAAATTGTCGTTTATAACATTCTTAATTGTTTTTGTTCTTTGGCCTCAACTAGAAAAAAAATGTATTTAAATGTTTAATGTAATTTAATTTTTCTTTGTATTAATACAATGACTTTGTCTTCTTATATTATGCGTGCTGTGTTCACATATAAAAGGGTTCGTGTCCATTTTTGTTCATAGAACTCAGTTTTGCGGACCTTAAATAAATAAATGATCTACAAATTATACATGTATACAATTTTAAGATCTTCAATAAAACTTAAAATCGGCTAGACTCGGACTTGGCATATTTTGAATCTCTAAATCGTGAGTCTCTCGTGCCTCTATAAGTCATTGGCTAAAATATTCATATTTTTTTATTGACTATTACGGTACGAAGTGTCCATTATGTTTCAACCTGCGTAGTTCGGTGAAGCTGTTAAGCTAGGTCAATAGCCTAGTCAATTTGAAAAAAAAAATTCAACCTGCGTGATTTATTTGAATCCTTCATTTTTCTGAAGATCATATCAGATATAGCTGAGCATAAGAATAAATAATAGTTTTAAAAAACTAAAAAAATACGCTTTCATAATAAAATCCAACTAAAAAACAGAAAATAAAATTTAATAATTTTTTTTTGTCACTTTTTACAAAAATATACATTTATTTCTAATTGACACTATTCTTAATCCAAATTTATTAAATTTTATTCTCTGTTTTTTAATTGGATTGTTTTTATGAAAGCGTGTTTTTTTAACTATTATTTATTTTTCATTTTTTTGTTATTTTTTTTTTACTTTTTTTTTCAGATTATTGCATTGTCATCGACCTTTGACAGGTGTGCAAAGTTTGAATTAAATCTGATCGTTCAAAGTAGGACAAAATTGGTGCTAAACAGGATTAACCAGTTTATGAAAGCACATACTTATAGTGAGATGATTATATGGTAATTTTTTATGTCGCCTCTGACACATAATTCACACTAAAATTAATTGAAAAATTCAAAAGATAACATATTTTAAATTCCGTTGTTTTGTGTTTTCACTTCTGTCGACAGTTCTTATGACTGCCTCGACTTTTTTTTATAGATTTCAGCGTTTGATACTTAGATCAACAATAACTAGATAAAGGGTCACGTACAAAATCGAAGCTAAAAACTGTCCGCGTAAATATATACTTATGTGTAGCTATTTGTTTACTAAGAAAGGGAGAAAAAAAAGTTTTAAAACAGTTTTAAGTTCAACCTAATTACAACCATGACACCTAGTAATAAAGTCACAAATGTTCAAAATATTATCTAATACTTACGATAAAACGAGCAAAGCAATAAATTACTCGACCCTTTATCTAGTTATTGTTGATCTAAGTTTATCTGATATGTATCTCACGGTACACACTGCAAAGCTGATTAAGTGTTCATAAGCTTATGCATGTTTAGCTTATTTCCTATTGGTTGTAGATACAGGTGCTTTCAAAAGCTAGCAAATTCTCGCATTGGTGCCAAAACACAGTCAGCCATCAAATGATGAAGAAAGGTCGGTTTCCAGAAGTGAAAGTGAAGTAAGTCTACTCAAACAATTGGTCGCTCTCTTAATTTTCCAAAACAAGGTGTCAACGACTTTATAGCAATTAATTTGATCATGGGAATCGTGAATATATTGACTATTGCACAAATAGCTGATGTATTGACGCTCAAAAAATTTCAGCAGATACCATGTCAACGACAATTTGCTTGATAACGGTGATTGATATTTTGAAGTTACTACTCATTGAAAAAGTACGTCCAATTTTTTGAGAGTTCCTGATGAAACTAGATTTAATATTGATGAAATAGTACCATATAAGGGCAAAAGAGCCGATAATCGGAAACAGTACATAAAGAGCAAGCCTCGCAAATTGTACCCCCACGGAGTAATTAAATAACAGTAAAAACTAGAAATGGACGAGCTGAATAATAAATTAATACATAAACTGATATATTATCATTTCGCCACATTATGTATTTGTCAGTTATAATTAAATCCAAATAACATATATATATAACCATATAACCTTTTTTTTTTTTTTTTACGTGGGGAAATCCCTTATGGATACGCTACCCTCTCGGGGGAGAGGATGGGTTATGTCCGCCTCGCATAGACTAAAACCCCACGGTGTACCAACCGACCGAATTGTTGGGGAGGCAAGGGATCGAACTAAGCTATTCCCTTAGATAGCCGCCCCAGCAGTCCGCCCGGCGGGAGGTAGACGCCGGGCTCCATCCTAATTGGGAGACAGACTGGGTACACACCAGCTGCCTCTCCTCGCCCACCGGACCCGTGCAATGAGGAGATGGGCCCCCCGGCCCACCCCCTCAGGTCCGGCTATGGTGGAGGGAGGAGAAGGGTAAATCGCCGCCTCCTCCCTCCAGTCCTCCGTTGGCGGAGACGGCCACTCAGAGGGTCATCTTCGCGGACCCTCTCCGCCGCCTCCTTCTGCGAGATGACGTCCTCGCAGAAGGTGACCATCGCAATCCATGCCTCTTCACTGCCGAGCATGGCCGAAACCACACTCGGCAGCGACAAATCCAGCCCTACCGCCGCAGTCAGAATGCGGCGCTGTCCCTCCCACGCAGCATACTCAGACAGGGTGTGCTGCGCGGTATCCTCCGCAGCGCCGCATTCATGGCATGCGGCGGTTGGCTCCCTACGAGCGATCTGGTGCAAATACCACCCGAAGCAACCATGCCCGGTAAGTACCTGCACCAGTCTGAACGACAGGGAGCCCCAACGTCTCCCTATCCAATCCGGCAGGACCGGGCGGACGGCGTCAATAGTGTAACCTCCATACCGCTCGTCCGCCAGGTCCCGCCTCCATCGTTCCTTCGCCTCCTCCCGATCCTCCCTTCTCTTGGCCTCAATCTCGCTGGGAGCCGGAGGCTCCCCGATACTCTTTCTTGCCGCCGTAAATTCGTACACGGCGGCAAGAACTCCCGCCTCCAGCTCCCAGGGCAGGGAGCCGGCGAGCGCAAAAGCCGCCGCGGAGGCCACGGTGCGGTATCCCCTGATCGCCCTCAGAGCCACTATGCGCTGCGCAGCGCGCAGCGCTCTCACATTAGCGGCACCAAGAGCGTCGGCCCACACCGGGGCACCATAGACGGCCGTCGCCCGTACGACCCCCATATATAGTCGGCGGCACCCAGCATTTGAGCCCGCTATGTTGGGGAGCAGCCGGCCGAGTGCCGCCGCCACCCCCCCAATTCGCGGTCTGAGCCCCTCAAAGTGGAGCCAAACCGCCAGCGCCCGTTAAGGGTGAGGCCCAGATACTTCATCTGGGTCCCCACCCTGATTCGGGCACCCTCCACCATTATGTGGGCCCCAGGTGGTGGCCCTCGCCGAGGCCCATGAAATAGTAGGGCCTCGGTCTTCTCGAGGGCCACTTTGAGACCCAAACGCCGAATGCGCCCGACCACAGGATCTTCTTGCGCTCCCTGTAGCTGCCATACAGCCGGGCTTCCTCCTCAGGGTCATATAACCATATAACCTGGTTTGTGAGTTTTGGATGATCGCTTACTTTAATTGAATGATCCCCTTTATGCAGTATTTATTTCTATCTGTGGGATATAACGTGTAGCATATATTGTCCAGATATTAAGCGTGTTACAGTACCTTTATTGTGAATAAAATACATTCATAATAAATAAATAATTTGTAATAAAAATAAAATAAGCAACGCCTTTCATAGAAATTTAATTTTCGAAGTGGATGGGCCTTCTAATAATGACAAATATACAAGAAAAAAAAAACAATGAAAATAGCAGTTACAAAACTATTCTGAATGCGACTGTACTGCAACTGGTAATGACAGGACACGTGTAAACGTGGGTGAAATAGGGGAGAGGTACGGACGCGGGCGAGCCTGCTCCCCTTTTACCTCATCTACGTCCCTCTGATACCTAAATTTGTGTTCTGCGCATCTACTTCAGAGTGGTTAAAAGTTTGACGCGGACTATATTATAAAGTTGTTTCTAAAAACGATCTGTAGTAAGCACGTGACGTTCATTTGTCGCTATAGTTCCCGACAGACTTTTTGACCACTCTGAATATATTTACTTTGAACACAAATTTGGGTATAAATGCATACTATGTTATATGTATAACATCCGGACTACTTATGGATAAGTAAACCACAATTTTAAATCTCTATATTAATACTATAACTTTATTTGTATTAAACTATTTACAAACTTACAGCTATATTCAGAGTGGTCAGTAAGATTGACGAGGAATATGACTATGTATGTGTGTGTGTACTGACCCTACGTTTGAAATGGATGTTCTTGCCAAGTTTCTGTAATGTGTATTTTCATATGCACTTGAGAGACCGTTCTCTCTAGGCTTAATGCATTACTATCTTGGATCCGATTATCATTTAACATCAGGTATGGCTTAAAACCCAAAAACATTTTAATGTCTTTCGAATAAAACATTGCATGTATGGAGCAGTCCAAAAACAGCGGCTAATAATTATCAAATTCCAAGGGTCTTTGGTACGGTAGTTCCTGCAAAGTTTTTCTATAATGTAAATGGGGAATTTGAAAAAAAAAATGAGTTTTTATATATTTTAAAACTCTATTATTAATATTATTGATAGTTGATGCAAAAAAACGTTAAAACATATTTTTCAATAATTTAAAATTATTTAAACAATAAAAAAATATATCAAATTTAAAAAAAAATCACGTGACTATAAACGCCCCATGATTGGTCACCATAGTTTTGACGTCATAATGTTATAGCTAACAGTACGGCGTTTACGGCTGATAGGTGACTAGATAATAATATTGAAACTTTATTGCTAAAAAACGAGTTGTTAGTTGGTTCAGATTAGCTATGTATGATAAAGGATTTATTAAGAATCATTTAAATGTTATTACAACAACAGGAAAACCACTATAACATAAAATTTTAAAAAAAATCTAGTCAAATACATAACCTAGAACGTTATAAAATTATAAATATATTTAATTGAATCCCAATCATTAGATAAAGATACATGAATTTATTATTTAAGAACTTTAAACTATCAATAAAAAAATAATTTAATGCTGCGATTTTAAAGGTTGTGATTTGGAGTCCAGTTAATAAAATGTATTGACTGAACTCTACTTAAGTATATAATAATTAATTAATTTGTATACTTAGATAAATAATAATTAATAACAATGGTTTTAAGAAATACATCGAAATGATCTTCACAACAAAAAAAAAATCGATTTTGTTTTGGGATTATCATGGTGCACTGCTTGAAACCATTTATTTCGACGTTTGTCATCTTGGGGAACATTTAAAAACATTTTGTCAGGAGTTGTTTTTGTAGTATTCCTACATACAAAACAAGAACGATAACTTTTGAGCTTCGACATTTTCAGTATAAATTTAAATATTTAACAATGACAACAAAATTAAATAGATCAAAACACTGTACTTATTATTTCTATATCAACTGCAATGAGTGAAAACTAACATTATGACGTCACACGCGCTCGGGTTTGTTCGGGAGCTGTCGGCGCGCCTTCGGTACTTGATTCAAAAATTAATTTTTATTTCGAAATTACTTTTAAATTATTGCGAAAAAAAAATAGTTTCGTTATAAAACTTATATATGATCTTTCCATTAATCACGAAAAAATTTTATTCAAAAACCCAATTATGAGAGATAATAAAAGAGAAGAACGCAATTGGATAAAGAAAGTTTATTTCCTATAGGTAAAATTAATATAAAATAATCATGATATTATTGCAATTGTCTAATGAGTGTAAGTGCCGATAAAAATGACTTTGTCTTTATATAAAATTAAGTAAGCGAACGGACGATCAACCTTAAATTCCACAGGCGTCGGGGGTTCATACAATGATGACATAGGGACCATCATCATACCTGAAAATAAACCATTTTTTCATTCTCAAAGCAGATTTCACAAAACCTGCCGTGTTATATTCCACTGCTTACTTCGGCCAATTAACTTACGAAGGTTTAGATTATATCATATCTAATTTTGTGTTAAAAAATGTGAATCCATAAGACGTCTTCTTGCAGAGGCAAATCACTAAAGTAAAAAGTGTTTTTACTTTTCTTTCCCGAAGGAAGGTGTGAACATAATCACCGCGCCATCCCACCACGTATTGGGCGTATACTCGGAGAAATCCACAGGTAGTACTACAAGCCGCATTAATGGGTCGGCTCGCCCAGCGTAGTCCCACCCTCTCGCAGAAAAGCGACGCGAAGTAACCGTGCTTGCATTGCTGCGTTTCGTTCGGTCAGCGAGAGCGCCGGATAACCCACCTCTCCCCTCCCCCAAACACAGGGTGGCAACGCACTTGCGACTTCCCTGGTGTTGCAAGTGTCTATGAACGGTGGTGATCACTTAACATCAAGTGACTCACCTGTTCGTTTGCCTCCTATGATATAAAAAAAGCATATTTCTCAGATTCACGATGTTTTACATTCACCGTTAGCCGATAATGTTGCCAATATAGTAAATGTACGTAAATATTGAAAAATCCGTTGATACATGTCAGGGTTCGAACCTACGAACATCGGATTTATATTGCACCGATCATACCATTACATATACTGCTATATAGTAAATGACTTGTAAGGAAACACTGGTAATTTCAATTTGCCGAACGTTTAGGTTCCATGTAATCGAAACTTCGATCGAGTTTAAATGGAACGGAAAACGAGTTTGTCTCGATATGTGCAAGTGTTTGTTGATTGGCAATCATCGAAATTCTGCTGTTATATTTAAATATTGAGTTACCAGTGAAAGCACCAGCAGTAGCCCCTTCTTCATTGACTTTGATGAACGCCTGCTGGAAAGCTTTGGATACTTTCACATTGTTATTTTTGACGATCCCTGGTGCTGGCTCATCGAATATCCTCGAAACTCCAATCTACACGGCGAACAGATTGAAAAGAAACGTCTTAGGCGTCATCCATAAATTACGGCATACTTGAAGAGACTCAACAACGTGTGACATCATATGAGCAGAGGGAAGATGAGTCATAAGTTTTATGGCGTAAGATAAAATCTAGTATTAAAACTTGAATCGTTAATTGTGACAAGAAACAAAAACAGAGAGTTCGATTTATTAATGTTTCAATTTCATAATCTAAAATAAAAAAATATCGTACGTCATACATGGTCGAAGAGTCACACAAATATGATACGTCATACATGGTCGAGGAGTCACACAAATGTGACCATTTTTGACAAGGACAAGAGCTGGGACGATTTAAAAATCGTGAAATTAGTGTGACGATTTATAGACAGCCACATGCATCTGAAATTAGTTTTAGAGAAATTATTCTATTATAATGCTATTTTTACGTTTGTTTAACGCATCGCGGTTATTTTCACTCTAAGGATTTAAGGAAAATGTTTATGCAGTGGAATGTTACAGACTAGGTATTGTCATTGTACCTAATCATTAATAACATGCTTCGAGAAATAATTGTCTATATATCTAATATAATATATAATAATCTAATATAATACTTAGTCTGGCCATATATACTGTTACAATTAAAAATAAACAAAATATTACATTTGGAATCTGTCATTTTTATATGATTATTCATTGAGTTTTCTCATTTTGGAAATGTATAGGTACATTGTACAATATTTTGCGATATTAAAATGGTGTGTGGTGATAAAGAGAACCGAATCGCTGTGATTGCATTACAAAAAGTAGGTATGGAGCCAAATGCAATCAATGTATAAAACTGTCCATACGCTTAAGTAACAAATGTTATTTGCAATAGAGAATTTTTTTTTCTTTGTTTCAATATTTATGGCAAGTCTAGGTACATAGAATATCATAATAGTGTTAGATGTCTAAAGAATGTCAAATATTATGTTAAAATAATTTCCTAAAGTGTATTCGCAAATACCTTAGGTAACAAATTATTAAGATCCAATGCGCTTTTGATTTCAAATTTGGGCATCTCTAAATTGACTTCCCCTTCAGTAGGTTGGAGTCTAAACACGTCGTCAAGGAGGCCTCGCTCTGCAGCTTTTTCCAATACAGATGACAGGCCATCGATTTTGTCAGGAAGGATAACTACCATGCGGAAACCATACTGTATGTATGGAAGTTCGACCATCTGTTAAACAAGTTATTTTAATTATCGCCTTTTGATTTCAACTTTACAACAAACGTTTAGAACAAACCACTAAATAAAGATGTAGGGCGTCACTATAAGACACAAATACACAAAAATCCATAGCCTCAAGACGGCATTTATTAACGTTAAGATACTCCAACGGGTTCGGAAAACATCTCAGTTGTCACAGAGAACTGACAAGACACTCAATTGGGTATGGGTAGTGGACTAACTAATATTTGTGTCAGGGGTATTACGCTACTTATTCTTCAAGATTATCCTATCAGTATATCAAAATTGATGGTATCACTAGCGATTATGAATTTCTCACCTACGGCGTCCCTCAAGGTAGTATATCCTTGGTCTGATTTTTTTTTGTTCATATAAATGAACTAGGACGTCATTTCGAATCTATGCTGAAACGGCTTTGTGTACTACTGTATAAAGGTACTATTTGTCTACCAATCTAGTGATATTTTATATTAGGCAGCCAATCTTCTAGTTATATTGTTACTGCCATTGTCAAGTAGGTAATTAATTATATTACAAGTTTCTTACGATCACGAAGATGGAGGACCTCTTGTTAGAAATTTCCAAGAATTTTTTGTAGCACCACAGACTACTCCGTGGTATTATTTTCTATCCACGTGTGCAAAATAATCAGACTAATACATAAAATACCACCTATATTACAAAATATAGAGTCAAATTACACGAGATAATGAATAAGATATAAAATCTACTACATGACAGACCAGGATCCCGCCAAAACTCCCTAACAAATCGAAATCAAAGTTACATATTTATTTATATTAATTTACAAATCGAAATTATACATAGTCTATCATTTAATCAACTTTTTCATCAAGAAACGATAAAGACTCAAATTTAGCTCACCCGCGCTCCTAGATCTTTGTTCTCGGTGTAATACAACGGCTGTTCTAGACGCATTGTTGGCTTCTTTACTACCGTTTCAGAGTCCACGTGGAAATCTTTGTCTTCAGTATCGCTAGCGTCAAACGGCACGTGCCACTGTCCCTGTATAACATCAAGGATTTATTGCTTATTAAATCGGCAATTCTTTCATTTCTTTATTAACTTTATAGATTTTAGCATTTGATCACATCGGAAGGTTAGTTTTACTCGCGTCGATAAGAACCTTTTATTTCTCTGAACATGCACCCTGAATAATGCTTTTATGGTCAGTGCACTGTTTCACATAAATTGAAATTCGAAGCGATAAATAGAGTAATTACTCAATAGACGATAATAAAAGATAGCTACTCTATTTAGCAATAAAATTAGATCTCATATCATATTAAATAACGATGTGGTCTAAGATAGTAAACTACTAGACCTAAAGAGGGACTAGCTCTTAAGGGCAGTTGTCGGAACAAGCCGACAAGTACTTGACGGCAGAGGCGGACTTGAAAAAAGCCCATGACTACCATGCTATGGTTTCATCATGGACTTTTATTTTCGAAAGCTTTGACTCAGTAGCAACAATATTAACCTACGTTGATCGCTATGAACGCCATCAACTACGCCAGTGGTCGGCAAACTCGTCATTCAGAATCCAGTGAGCGTTTAATTTTATCTTGTCCTATGATTTAGTACACTCTCGAGCTTGCCTTTGCTCAATATGTTCTTTTTGCGAGCGACAAACGGTGCTATTGTTGCTTTCTAAATACACTGTGGAACAGCCGCTAATTAAGGAGTGAAAGAGCTGCATGCGGCCCGCGAGCCGCAGTTTCCCGACCACTGAAGTAATCCATTATCGCTTCACAAGCCATCACTTTTTGATGAGAAACATCTATAGGCGGAGGGTAAACCTGATTGTTGGCGTGGCGACGCAAACTTTGCACTATTAACGAAATACCCAAAAACATTTGTAATCCAGTCTGTATAAATAAAGATTCAAACTATTTTATCGGTCACTTGTTCTACTAGTGTTATGCGGTACGCGCCGACGGATAAAATAAATAAACAGTTATTATTTTATGAAACGAATTTGTAATGCTTTATCTTTTTATTGTGCTATAGCTGATTCCTGTCGTAATCTGTTATTTTATGCATATAACTTATACAAAACAATTTCGATGTTTCACATTTATCAGGCGTCCCGTGACGGCTCATTCTTTTTTCACTTTTTATTTTGAAAATTCCATTTGTATTTTTACTCATCACATAGGTTCACAGAGTTTGTTTAAAATTATATATCACCTGGAAGTATATAACATTGAAAAGAGCCGCAGCTGTGTCTGGATCTATAGCATCCTCAGAGACTGCAGACTTAATATGTCCCCCCGTCTTCTGGTTTGCCTGAAAGTTTTAATAAAAATAATCGCATGATTTTATATTATGAATAGAGGCAGACACTGCAGGTTAGGTACTCCGGAAAGAAGAAAATCATCTGCTTTTTTCGTTTTATAATTTACAAATCTGTAGTAAATTAATTCTGTATCCTAAAATTATGCATTCGATATGGACATCACTATTAATAATAATAAAAAACAATTTGCTCCTTCAAAGCGCCTTCCTTCGTAGTTGTTAGTGTATACTAAGATCAAAGAGTATAATAAGTAATATAGTAAAAGAGAGCCCTCTCACGGCTAAAATCATACAGCAGTTAAAATACGCCATCTATCCATGATGAAACGTACTAATAATAATATACCTACATACGTATAGGTACATATATTTGCCTTTATATAACTATATGTATACTTTTATAGACCTATATTAGGTGTTTACAATGACACCCATAAAAAGATTACTAAACACTTTATACTAGATAATTTATCACTGAGATACTATTTTCTGTTCATAAGGATATGTAAAGTGAAGTGATATTCATTTCGAAAAAAAAATCACCAACATACATTATTATTGACATTGTGTAACTATGATTTGTGATTATACCAAAAAATACATTAATACAAACTGAACATTATTTCTAACCCTATAAGTGTTTTTATTTATATATCATAATTATTCTTAATCCGTTAATTGCATAAAACAAGAGTACCTTATATAGAATAATCAGAATTTTAATATAAAACTATGTTATAATTAAAAAATACTGAAATAAAACAACAGAATTGATTATTGTGTTTATTTTGTAAAGTTTCTTAACAATATTTAAAATACCAAGTTTATCAAAACTTATAATTAAATTAATAGAAATATTAAATATAAGCTGAATGAACAATGATTTAAAGATAAGTGTCAAGGAACCATGATTAAGTTCTCAAAATTACATACTTATCTTACTTACTATGAAATATATAACTAAACTTGCTGGAATGTTGCAGCAAAAATCAATTACAATGGCAATGATAAGTTTTATTATTTAATTTATTTGATTAATTTCATATTAATTATTTCTTATGTTTATGATAATATAACCATGCTACTCTCTTTAATTTGTTGTTGTCATCATAATGGTTCTCTTTTACTAGTATTTATATTTGCTAGTTGTACACTATTCTTCACAAACATTAGAGGAAAATGAGTTTAAAAAATTATCACAGATATCATTACAACAAAATGGTTCTATTCTTCTGTATACAGTATGTGATTAGAGTACAATTGAAATTAGCACTTTTAATAGTCTCATTAAAGACATTAGAAGTAAATACATAAAAGCAAGTAAAGAATGGTCCAGACATATATTATATGGTCTAATCTAAAACGTTAAAAAAACACAATTATAAATTAAGCAGTTAAAAACCAAGCCCGGCGATTTTTTAAATGAGAAAATACTTTCATTAGCATTGTACAAGAGAAAAAGACCTAAATGTTACTGTCTGTTACTAAAATATTTTACTTTCCTCAATGCAAAAACTTTGGAAGAAAAGATAAAAACCTAAAAGCACGACTTTTTAGTGCCATGAAATATTCAAACGAGATTGCACTACATTAAGTTTAAAAAAAGATGACTATTGCCGGTAAAATGTTCGCTAAGATATATTACACTTAATCATCTAAAAAATCTAAAAGCTGGAGACTTTCTTTAGATGAAAAGATACTTTCATTGACATTGTACAAGAAAATTCCTTAATGTTACTCTCTACTTAATGTTACTTTGAAAAAAATATTAAATTAAGTAAAGATTGGTCCAAGTATAAATTAAATAGTATTTAAACTGTTAAAAAAAGACCACTGTTTCGTAGATGAACGAAAAAGATCATTTATGTACCATTATTTATCGTTGAGATGTCAATTATAATTAATAACAATATTTAAAATAACAAGTTTATCAAAACTTATAATTAAATTAATATAAATGTTAAAAACAAGCTTAATACACAATATTTTAAAGATAAGGAACCATGATTAAGTTCTATAACATACATATTTTATAGTAACTAATCTTGCTGGAATGTTGCAGCAAAAACCAATCACAATGGCAACGATAAGTTTTATTATTTGTTTAATTTCATATTACTACTCCATTTTATTTCTTATGTTTATTATAATATTATTAGCCACCAGAAGTGGATTTATATAACCAAAAAAACACAAATCTCAACACAAAATCTCACATCGACAATTAAGACAAATAACTCACCCAATTAAGTAACCCAATACATCAAGAAAACCCAGGAAAATAGAAATAACAATGTAATTTGGAAGGAACTCACGCAATACAATACTAATCCCGACAACCTTCCGGAGGGACGACTGAGCGAGAATGTCCCTAATGCAGCGCAGAGCAGAAGCCCAGCCGCAACGCAGAACAGAAGCTCAGCCACAGCTCAAAACAGAAGCTCAGCCGCAGTGCAGAGCTGAAGCTCAGCCACAGCGCAGAACAGAAGCTCAGCCACCGCTAGTCCAGGCAGAGAAGCTCGACTCAGCTTTATCATAAACACAAGAAAATGGTCTGTCAATATATTATTACTACTATAACTCACGAAGCCCTTAAGTTCATCAGTTCCTGAATTATAATGCACTTGAGGCATAACTGACATCTCAATAGAGATTGATGTGCATAAACGATCTTCATTCATCTCCGAAACAGTATTTTTAACTGTTTAAATACTATTTAATTTATACTTGGACCAATAATTACTTGACTTAACAATTTTTTCAAAGTTTTTGCATTGGGTAAAATAAAATATTTTGATAAGAGAGAGTAACATTTAAGGCTTTTATTGTACAATGTCAATAAAAGTGACTTTTCATCTAAAGAAAACCGCCGGCCTTTGGATTTTTGGGATGATGGAGTATCTTAGTGAATATTCTACTTGCAGAAGTCTTTTTTTTTAACTTGTTGTAGTGCAATCTCGTTTGAATATTTCATAGCACTAGAAAGTCGTGCTTTGAAGTTTTTACTTTTTCTATGAAGCTGCGATACTTCATTTTTTAAACTTCGTATCTGTCTTTGTATACCTTGTTTTGAAGTGCAAACATAGTGCACATAATAAAAAATGAAACAATCTATATGATTTATTCTTCTAGATTAAAAATCAAACTAACTTTGTTTTTGGAGCTGGATAGCAAACAAATATATTATTCATAACATTTAATTGAATTAATTAAAGCTCAGTGTATAATTACCTGGGTAAAAATATTTTTGTAAAGTAGATGGCTGGCTGTCGATTTTGACTGATATTGGATCAGTGAAGTTCTGGCCCTTAAGTAATGTAGCTTCAACTACTTCTGTGAAACACAATAATTATTTATTAATTTGGAGGTATAATACCAAGGTATTAGTTAAAATAATATGTTTAATAATTTAAGTTTTTCTTTATTTAATTTAATATATAACTTAATAATAATATATGATGCATGCAATGATGAGTTATAGTAAAATAAAAAGTATAAAAACCATGCTTTTGAATAAACACTTAGATGTACCAACTTACATTATTATTGGTCAAACTGTATAGGAGTTTAAAAATTTCTGATGGATTAACATATACTTTTATAAACAATAATTATTTAAAAAATTCATTATGTACCTTGAATAACATCTTCTTCCAATGAAGATTGAATATGAACAGTTGTATTTCCTTGAGCAAATTAGTAATTTATTATTGAAGTAGAAGAAGCATAATTGTGTTCACTTTGTACACAATACTTTGACTTTGATTCCAACGCACCTAAAAAATAAGATAGTCTTAATCATTCAATTAAATCTTAATCAGTTCTTATATTACACTAACTGTGCCTATCTGTTTACACAGGATTGTTAAATATGTTCCCAATATTATCTGTATGCTTAATAGCATACAAAACTGCGGATATATAGGGGATGTATAGTCCGCGTCAAATATTATGGCCGCCCTGAATATAGCTGCGTAGATCACAAATTTACGTAATAATGGGTATTTTATTATATGCCTAACATCGAGACAACTTAAGGATAAATAAATGCCAATTTAGATTCCTATAATACTACTTTTACTTTCTTTTGTATTCAAATCTTAATAATATTATGCGCAAGCTCATACGCACGGCTATATTCAGAACGGCCAAAAAGTTCGGCGCGGACTATACATGTGTTGAGCGTGCCTGCCTTTATTAAAAGAATTTTCTGGATGCTTAGAAATTAGATTTGCAAAGAAGCTCACCAGTCAAATTTAGAGAAGGAATAGCACCATATCCATATGCTTATACACCGACCGGCTGTTATTTCTTCACTTTTGAAATGGTAATTGCAAATCTTCTTGTGATTATAAATTTTCATAGCGATCATCCTATCCTAATAATAATTGATCCCGACTCAAATTGCATACCACTCATGGTGATTTATTGGATTAGGAAAACGATGGGTGTATCTGAAAAGGGTTTTTATAATATTGTATGCACAAAACTATGGCCATTGAATAACAAATATTATGATTGTAAGATCAGTAATACTTACCAAGTTTATCGCATCCAAATATACAAGATTTTCGGCTCCTCTTTGTGTTCCTGAGCCATTTTAACAATATGAATTTTACGAAAACAAAGTAATACAAGACTTAATTAAAATCTAGACAACAAAAACTAAATAACAATAATCAAAGAAAATCACACGGTAGCTCCAAAGCAAACGAAAAAAAAGCATTTCAAAATGGCTAATAAAGAATTCAGCGTAGGGATGTCGATTTGAAATCGATTATGTCAAAAATCGATATTAAACAATGAATCTATTTTGACGCTATAAAATCGAGATTACATTTTTTCTATTTATATAAAATAAAACCAGAAAATAATTTACAATTAAATCAGCGTCCTCCAACCACGGACAATTTTAAACTTAATACATAAACACGATAGAGGACTGTATGGCCTTAATTCCCTCATCTATCATTACTGCAGGTTAACTAACAGTACAATTTTAAATGTCCATTTACAGATTTTTCTAATTTCTTCTAGATTTCTACTTTACGTCTCCGAATCAACATTTGTTTCATAAGGAAAATGAACATTTTAAGTAGTGTACCAGGTGATATTAATATCCTATAACAGAGATAACTAAAAATTATAGCATCATTGTTTCTGGTGATAATTATACTTTTTTCTGTTACGCTGTTTTCGGAGTAAACCTTCTTATGAAAGGGCTTTGAAATTCTGATCCGTAATCTTTTTGTGTGACGAAAAGTAGGGGTAAACATTGTGTCACATAGAGTGAACAAAGCCTCGCCCATCTTTATGTATTGGAGGACACTGGAGGGATATACTCTTCTCAGTTTTTTAGAGTTTCACTTCTACTACGTGCGAACCACACATACGATTTTTTTTAAATTATCAGTAGGATGAGAGATAGCGATTAGGCAAAAGAAATTGGTTTTAATTTATCTTATTTATTTTTGAAGTGAAAACTTTTTGAGGCGCGTTGAGCGGTATTTTTTAGCAAGATATAAATTTGCAATTTAGCATCATGTCAATTAAGTAAGCGAGCCTGACTTAATAACTTCAATATACAAATGATAAAATTTTAGTAACTTATAATAAAATTAATTGTTTTGAGTTTTTGCTTCTGTCGGCAGCCATGAGGACTGCTCATGCTCAGTCCTCATGACTGCCTCGACTTTTTTTCTAGTTGTTTTCTTTATAATATTTTATAGATTTCTACATGTTACTAAAGTATGCAGGCAATGTTTTGCAAAGATTGGATAGACAAAATTGTCAATAATTTATTTAAGTTTTATAACGTTGTGTTGTGTATCACTTGTGTATCAAATGATTAAAAAATAGATGATTTGTTTATGTTCAGTATGCAGGATTATGTATAATGAGCATATAGTTCAACTTTTTAAATGTTCTATAACCAAACTTTTGTTTTGTTTTGCAAAATTACATGAAATTATAAACTTTTTATAACCTTGTTCAAATTTAGGATACTGTAAAATCGATTACTACGTGTTATCTTTTTATACAAATAATCGTGAAAACATTTGATGAATCGATTTAAAAATTAATTGTTTTCGGGGAAGAACGCTATTCCTAGTTCGTTGTTGCCATTATAATAAAAAGTAATAGTTAAAACTGAAATATTAGAATCGTAGCTTTATGGAAGTGATTATTTTGTTATCAATGTTATTATCATTTTATTATATGTAAAAAAAATCGTTGTGTATATAAATGTCAATATAATTTTAAAAAGTTATGTGCATAGATTGAGTCCATATTTGTAGTTTGTCACTATTGCCACCTATACTTTTATATATGCACTAATTACTCGTCTAGCGATATATAACATAACTTTCACTCTAGGCAGATGACGCAACCATATTTTCAGTTGTATACGAACCTCTATGTTTCCCTCCACTGACTAAGATTCATGAGTGGACAGACGTCAAAGAGCCATCATATCGTGCCGCTATTACCAAAAATATTGCAATATTATTTCCTTACCCAATTATTAATGATCTCAACAGCTTTTTTGGTATCTTTAAAGTCAATAGTGTCGATCTCGCTTCGGTACCAATATGAAGCGAACATGAACTCATCATTCAAAGTGTATTCGTTCCCGACGTACATTTTATTGGATAGGGTGAACGAGTCCGGGTTTATCCTTGACAAAGATGTGCTCAAGCGGCTGTACGGATTGTTGAACTTGAAAATAAAAATAATGATATTAACATATTTTTAACACACACAGACATTATCGAATAAAATATTACCTACTTTTTAACGTTAATTGCAGGTTAATTTAGACTAAACACTAACAGTAAAATAGTTTATTATTAACTAACTGACCCACGCCAACTGCGTTGGGCGGTAAACATTTATAAAAAACTAGTTATTGTGACTTAAATATAAAAGTTAGACATATGTTGTCGGTGACTTTTTTGTAGGCATTATCAAGTTGTCCAACTTTTCTTGAGAACTGAATCATATATCTCTCATCGTTAAGGCAGCGTTCGTAAGAAACGTTTTCGTTCGAACGTATTGTCTCCGACTTATTTTACAAATCCGGCTACTACAAAAAAGTCTTTACATTTTTCGTGTTAATATATAACCTATCACACTCAAAAATAACGTGGCTTTCTATTGATAAAAGAATTTTCAAAATCGGTTTTTGTACTTCTTGAGATTACACCCTACAAACTCATGAACTTTACCTCTTTATATTATTATTAGTAACTAGCGGTCCCTGCGGACGTTTTCCTGCTTTAATAATTATAATTTGAAAACAATCCTTAATACAAAGAAACAAAATGTCGAGTATGGCTACCTTCAGGGTGTCGGTTTTTCGTGAAAGAGTGTTTTGTGAGAGAAAGAATTTACTCTCATAATTTTTCTCTAAAACGCCAAAAGAATGATAACTACAAAAAACTTAAAATTGTCGTCTGTAAACCGACTTTACAGACAAACAATTATTTTTATATTCTTCAAATTTTACGTGTATAAAATAGTTTTTTTTTTCAAATGACTACGCTATTGACCAAGCAAGGTCTTAACAGCTTCACCGGACTACTATAAAATAACGTAAATACTGTGCAATGTACTTATAAGATGTATGAACGTACAGGTAAAGTTTGGAAGATCTTTAGAAAACAACTACAAATCTTAGAAATGGTTAAAATTGAAATTAGTTAGCAACGTACCTATAAGATTTAAATATGTAAAGATTATACGAGTTCATAGCGATATTTATGTGTATAAAACTCGAATATTAAAAAATTAAATCTGATGAACGACTAAAACACGTGATACAATTTAAACATTTAATTACAATACTGGCTGACCCGTGCAACTTCGTCTGCTTCAAATCGGTTATCACAGGTTTCAATTGTATTTTTAAACGCGAAGAATTTTAATAAACCTAAAACCCGATTGCAGCAACACCTACCGTTTCCAATTGTAAATCCAAACTATCACAGGACTCACTCAAACATATACCCAGTTGCTATGTGAGAAATCTTTTAAAATAAGCCTAGAACCCCTTCGCAGCATCATCACCGGGTTCAATTAAGATAAAAGCTGACCTACATATGTTGGCGGTAATGTAAAAAAGTAACATAAGGATATGAAATATAGCTTAAATTTTTAGCTAATCTGTCTGCTATATATAGCGCAAAGAAAATTTACCCAAGTTCGTCAAGAATTTCATTGAAATATAGTTAAATTTTTTAGCTAATCTGTCTGCTATATTTTGAATGAATTTCACTTTGAATTTCATTAACTATACTGATTTATTTTAATTTAACGATTTTAAGACTTTATTGCCATTTTAAATTATACGCATAAAACATTTTGAAATTTAAAGAAATAATATTTGATGACAGATTATCTCTGAGATACCGTTCGAGTTTCGCGTAATCAGCCACCGTGGAGGCGTGGTGTCGTCTGAGCTACCTAACTGCATTATTATCGGGCGGTGGTCGGAGTCAAGTTCGTGGTAGCGCTTGATGAGAGGTCTCTATATATATATAGTGTAGTATATATGGAGTGTCGATATATATAGAGATAGTGAGAGAGGGGGGGGGGGATAATCTATAGTTTAGATATTAGCAACAATAAAACGAAAATATTGTAATGTCATATAGTATATAGTATCTTATCTATGGTCAAGAGTTTTTGGCGGGATCTTAGTCTGTCATGTAGTGGATTTTATTTTTTATTCATAATCTTGTGTTACTTGACTCTATATTGTGTAAAATTGGTGGTGTTTTATGTAATATAGTTTGTTTATTGTGCATAAGTGAAGTGAATAGAAAATAATACCACGGACCATGAATTCTGAGATGCCACAAAAACTCCATGGAAAGTTCTAACAAGGGAGCCACCATCTTGTTAGAATATTGAATTAATTACTCGACAATGGAAATCAACAAACTTTCTGGAACATAGTACGCTACTATTAACAAATAAATTAAGATAAAAAAGATGGATAAAAGAATATATTATAGAAGATTTGGCGTTTCTGCCTTTACATTAATTTGGACATAGAAAAGATTTGGCGCGTATGCCTTTACATTAACTTGGACATAAAACTGACTAAAGAATTCATAAGAACTAACTATATTGACAACTTCAGAAATAAAAGATGGTTTTTTTTAATGTACGAAATATTATATAGAAGATTTGGCGATTAGGCCTTTAAAGAATACATAAGAACTACCAATATTGACAACTTCAGAATTGGCAGTATGGATTAATTCCTTCGCCTGTCCTATTGGACGAATATTATTACTACTACTGTACTTTGACATTTTGCACTTTTCGCGCCCGCATATTTGTAAATGATGAACGTGTTATTATTTTACGTACTTGCTGGGATTAATATTGTGTTAACTGTTATTGTGTTTTGTTAAACTTAATATAGTTTGTTCGACTGAATCTGTATATTATATTGTGTTTATAATTACTTTGAACACAATATGAACACGCAATCACGAGCACCAATGTTTACACGAGATTTATTATAACTTATAAATTTATCATCAGAAAGACTTTTAAATAAATTACTTCTTTCTAATATTTGTCGCACAGGTCTACTCAAAAATTCTATAAATTCTTCATCATCATCATCATCATTGGAGAATAAATTAGCAAAACTCATTTTTATTTTGGAGAAACGTAGCTCAGAATTATAAAATGAGACTCCATGACAGTTCAGTAAACGCGTTTAGCCGCGCTAAACAGTTCCCACAGAGCATTTAACTTTGACAGACTGCTAAACGTATTTAGGGCCTTAAAATTGTTGGTGAAAGACACTTCTTTGATTTAAATAAAAAATTGTGTTTAAATATAAGTTAAACACAATTAAGTCGTTTGGTACAAGCGGCCCTAAAAATCTTATAGTCCGTTAAAATTAGGCTTCAGTCTTTATGAAATTAGTCATCTACGTTCACATTAGGAAGATTTATTTCCTGAAAATATTATAAATTACTAATAACGAATGTGCACTTGTTCTATTAACCACTAAGATGCCTTTGAAAGCCGAAAGAAAACTATTAACAGTAGTCAACACAAAGAATAATAAAAATTGTTAATTTACCTTTTCTAAAAATGGATGATTACTCAAATACAAATACCTACATATTCCATAATTTAATCACAATTACACACTAAGCAATTTAATCACCTGGCTGTAGTTACCACCACCTAGAAACTTGACGATCTCTTTACTGCTTTCTTCACCAGCTCCTTCTCTATAGAAGGACAGCAGTAGCATCACAGCCAATGGTGAAGACACAATATTCTTGTCCTGCTCAGATGCATACGCTTCCTTTAAAAAAAAACCAGTTTGAAATGAATATACAAAGTATGATAAACTTGAACAGACTCAAGAGTTTTAAAATTGTTACATATAATTCAAATCGAAGTATTTGTTCTTCCATTTGATTTATTGACGAGATGTTACTGGCAGATAAAGACCACTTTTAAGTATTATTATTGGTTAATTGATACATATAACAACGCTATCTAATATAGGTTAACCAGGAATGACAAAATAAGAGAATTTTAACAAACAATAAGACTGATTTTTTTACTTTATCAACTTGAGCCTTGAGGGTGGTAGCTAGCCAGAGCGGCTTAGAAAAATACCTACCACCACGCTACGATTTCCTCACGATGTCTTCCTTCTACTCTGAAAACATGCATCAGAAGGTTTTTGACAAGTCTTAGATCATCGTAAGCCTACCAGTATCTCAATCTCTATTTCCTATTTTGAGTTCTTTGCTATATCTTCGAAGTTCAGAGTGCAATACTATTAACATTAAAATTGTAAAGTATCCCATTTCAAATAAGAGTTTAAAGTTCTGACGTAACATACATAAAAATATATATACACAGCCTCTCTTTTGAATTCGAGTAAATAAAACACAGTACATAGATCTAATAAAATAGTATTTCTCAGGAAAACCAAATCGCTTAGTCAAATAATGTGAACATTATCAGTATTTATTTCATTGTTTATAAGCGTAGCTTGACATTGGACCTTTAAAAAAATATTTAAGCACCAAAAAAATTATCAGTGAATTATCAGAAAATAAACATTTGGAATAATCATAACTTAAAGAGAATTAGGTAATGAGTAAGTAATCTACAACATTTAAAAAGTATAATATGAAAAATACATCTTAACATAGTGGTAGGGATTTTTCTAAGCCCTCCTGATTAGCTTTTACCCTCGAGTTGTTTTTTTAATATTATAAGTAGCTAACGAACAGGCAGGCCACCTGATGGTAAGTGACCACCGCCGTTCATAGACACTAACAACACCAGGGGAGTCGCAAGTGCGTTGCCAGCGGAGGGAAGGAGGTTGGAGAGAGGCGGAACGTGTGTTACGTTACAGTGTTACTTCACGTGGATATTTCTGTGAGTCGGGTGGTAGTAGCCGTGGTGGTAGTCCGAGCGAGCCGATCCATTCATGCTGATACCAGTAATAGCTTCAGCGTGGCTATACCATCTACGAAAAAGTTTTATTAAGTCAAACACAGTCATGTAGTGTGTTCCGGCAGCTGAACTTCAGAGCCAGTCTCCCGCTATGTTTTTTTTTTATTGTAGCACAGCATAATGACTGCACTGTGCTTGATGGTAAGCACAGTACAATCCAAAAACAATGGCGACCACCGAGTGACACACTGTCCATTGCCGGTCGCCTCTGTCATGCCGGCCTGCGAAAAACTGGATATGCACAGGCTGATCCCGAAACGCGACTCGCAGAAGCTATGACGGGCGTTTTCGCCATATACATGGTGGTTGCGACCCAGTCAAGCTGTAAAACCTTACCACCCCGCTTCGCCATTGCCTCGTTCGTTATTGAACAGGGTGCACCACGTGCAGGTGAGGTTGGCTTGGATGTCTCACGTCTTAGATGTTATTCGACACCCCTTAAACCTCAAATAAAATTTTTCGTGTTTACCACATTGTCATTTAATATCAAATGAGACAGTCGTCATACGGTAAAGTTTTATGGTCCATTCTCTGGTCAAATTAAAAGAAATAACTCCCGATTATTCTCTTGCATATCCCAATACTACATACCTTATTATTTTGAGATTTAAACCCGAGTTTATAAATGAAAAAGATCATTAGTTCCCACGTTAAACAGAAAGTTTTTATCCAAGCATCATGTTTGGAATTTTGAAAATTTATTATATTTGAGGCATATTTGTACGCAATAAAATATCTCGTACCTTAAGTAGTTTAAGAGAGGCTTTATCGATGGCGTCACCTGTGGCTGTCCTCTCGTACTGTCGTTCCATTATATGGAAAGCGTGTACGCTGTACACCGCGGTTATTGCTAGAAATAATTTTATAGTCAGAGAGTCAGTAAGGTAAGTATTGATTTCTATATCTATACTAATTCTATAAAGCTGGAGTGTTTGTTGCTTTGATTGAAAGTGCTAATCTCAGAAACGACTGATCCGATTGGAAAAATTCTTTCAGTGTTAGATAACTAATTTATCGAGGAAGGCTATAGGCTATATATCGTCGCGCTAAGATCGATAGAAGCGGAGCACCGATGAAGAATGTTTCCAAATCGTTTTTTTTTTACGTTAGCCCAAAGTAACTATTTCACGCAGACAAAGTCGCGGGCAAAAGCTAGTGTTATATAAAAAAATGCGACCTAAGAGTACAAACGTTTTACTATTTCATATATTTACACCAAATCATAAAAGCAAATTACAGTTTTAATTTCATAAAGATTATTAATATATCAGCCGAAATATTTTTACAAATGATCCATTATTTTTCATCTATTACTAGTATTCCCCGCGGCTTTGGTAGCGTCAATGTAGAATTAGTCTATCAATAAGGAACAGTACTATTTTTGTGGATGAAAGTACTCTGTATACTAAACAATATACAGACCAACTTTCCCATCTGTTTGTATTAGTTAGGTTGTAAAATATAAAAAGGTTATTGTGGGTTCTCTTGGGAGTTGAGATGTATAAACAAATCAATGCGGCCTTTTTATGCTATACAATTCCCTAAAACATTATTTGATATCTCTTATTATATATGGCTTATATATCACATCTTATAAACACAATATGCGTGTATTACATATAAAGTGGAATTAATTCTTTAAATGTTAGTGAAAACCATATCAAAATTCGTCACGTATTTTAGATGATCGAAAGACACACGGCAACTTTATTTCGTACCATTTATTGATTACTAACTTCAGGAGAAATGGCTAGAAAAAGTACTTAAGTACTTGTTTTGTACAGGTTTTAATAAAATTCATTATAATTTTGACCTAGAGAACTTGACTCCTTACAGCCGGATACACATTTGATAACAAAAAAAAAACTAACCGATTAAACAGAATTTGATCATCTTGACGAGTCCGCTCGTTCTCGACGACTAATCAATAATATTATATTATACCGTAAACAGAGTCTGGATATAAAACCCATTCGATTACTTTAACTTATCTCAATATTTTAATGACCTCTCGATTGACCGCCTGGATTCGCCGTATAGTCACCTAACAAGGGGAAACCAAGTTATTTTAATGTTTTTCGAGGTAATTTAATGATTATCTCAAAATGAGCAAGTCTCATTTAAAAAAATCATATATGATTATATTGAATTAAGACATCGTGATATATATTTTTTAATGTGAAGATTATCACTACATCTATAAGCGGTAGCGTGTCAAGCCCAGGTTCAAGCTACAATAATATTACACGAACCATTTAGATCCACTTTTCACCCCTTAATATCCCAAAAACTATTTCACATAATCATTTCAAATTGGGCCCATGTATTGAGACTTGTGAGATATATATGTGCTCTAAATTTTATAAACACACATCAACCAATTGTTTAAATATTAACATCCAAAAATCGTCATTATTATCACTGACTGACATATAGACCTAAATTCTAAGCTACATTCAGATGACAGAGGAAGAAACTAGTATTTTTGTAATCATTTTATTATAATTTTTCAATTAATTTATCAGGAATACTTATAGCGTCTGTAATGTAAGAGTAGCAATCAAATTAGTATATTAGTATATATTTTTCTTTCGTCAATTGTATATTAAGTCTATTAAAAAGAGGGTATTTTTATTTATTTCAGTCAACCATTAGGTGATGCAGAGATAAATGTTGGTAGGTGTAAAAGGTGAGGTTTTTATAAAATTATGTTTAACCTATTTACTGTCACAATATATAAATAAAATATCAACACCGATATACTACGTATATACAAGTACTATACATATACAATACGTACACATAACATCATAGATAGATATCAATACAATAAATAAAAGTATAATAAGTCAACATAAATTACTAAATACAGCATTAACCAGATAATTCTGCTAAATGAGACTGGTAAAGCCGACGTACCCTGACTTTAAAACTGAAACGGTTAGATGACATCCTGATTTCATAAGGAAACGCATTCCATAGGAGAATAGATTGGACAAAGAGGAACGTACAAGACCGGAAGTATGGACAGGACAGCAAAGAATAAGATTATTAGAAGAGCGAAGGTTATGGTTATGATTAGAGCATAAAAACAGAAAATGAGGAGTTAAGTAAGAGAACAATAGAGATAGAACGATAGATATAAGAAAGAAATAGAAGAGAATACAGAGTTGTCAGAGCCCGCAAACTCCGACGCTGGCGTATGGGCAACCGATACATGAACGATGGCTCGATACAAGGTCATACTTACGAAGGTTAAAAACAAATCGAATTTTTGCTCTCCTGTAAAATTAAGAAAATGTAGATATATCTGTCTGACTCTCACCGCGATATATTTATGCGGACAGCAGTTAGCTTCGATTTTATACGTGACCCTTTAGGTAATCCATAAATTACGTCATACGAATTCCATGATTTTTTGACCCCGGCCGGGGGACCGGCCTTGGTACAGCTGGTCACATTCGTGAGACTCCTCCCCTCCTTATTATGACGTTACATATTTTGCAATTTTACATTTAGAAATTATTTCATTCAAACAGCAGGTCCGAAATTAGTTTTATATCCATTTAAATTATTTTTTAATAAAAATTAATATCAAGTACAAACATTTCAAGAAATTAACAAAATAAAAAACGATTACTTTATTAATTAAAGAAAATTTAATCATCTAGAGTCTATGGGCTTTGAACCTACTCCATTAAATTATTTATAACTGGCACAGCTATCACTTTGTTCTTGTTTGGGTGATTGATGTCGGCAACGTTAGTTGTGTTGTGTCGTGCGTAGAAGGAATTTACGAAAAAAAAATTCATTAATTTCGCTTTCTTTTTCGTAATTTTTATTTGCAATTCTTTGATCTTAGATTCCACTTTACTTTCAATATCGTCGCCACTTTACAAACTTTTCCATAAGCTATTAAATTCTTCTTGAACATATTGTTTTTTTTTATCAGCATAAGCTGCATTGTGAGCTTCATATAGTTTTTTTATGCTAAATGGCAGCAAACAGGCGACATCTCATCTGATGGTAAATGGGTACCGTCGCCTATGGACACCTGCAATACCAGGGGTATCGCTGTTGCGTTGCCGGCCTTGAAGAGTGTGTTTCAATCCCTTTTTGAAGAAACCCATATCATAATTCTGAGGGAATAATGTACCGGGTAACCCATTCCACAACATCAGCGTACGCATATTATGGAGGTTCTTACAGTTTTTGCTGTTTTATTAAGTTTTAGAGTGTGTGGATAAGCTACCTGCCAGCGTCGGGAAGTACGTGTTTGGAACGTCGATGAGGGCACCATGTCAAAAAGTTCTTCAGAACATTCTTCATTGTACATGCGGTAAAGTACACACAGAGATCCAATGTCTCTGTATAGTTGTAATGACTCTAGTCCACATGTTATTTTGGGATCGTCAACAATGCGGATAGCTCGCCTTTAATTCAATTCAAAAGGTGAAAGTTAATAGGTAGAAGCACCAGCTCAAACGGGTGACCATACTCCATATGAGAACGTACTTGTGTTTTATAGAGCACAAGTCGTTGCTTTGGGGTGAAGTATTGCTTTGACCGATTGACTATACCTAACTTTTTGGTTGCTAATTTAGCTTTGCTTTCCAAATGAGATCGGAACTGCACATCGCTGGATATTTTGATACTAAAAATCCCAATAATACTAGAACTTTTAAGACAAGTGCTTTGAAACTTAGGTCCTTTAATGAATGGACTTTTTTTCGTAGAAAACGCACCGACATGTGTCTTTGAAGGAATAAATTGGACATCTCCCCATTCAGAGGCCCTGTCCAACGTCCTCTCAACATCAGACACAAGTTTAGTTCGGTCTTGCTCCACAAGTACCTGGGAGATATTTGCATGATCCGAGTATACGGCATCACTTGTGCTATCGTTCGCATAACAATGAATATTAGAAATATCCAAAAGATCATTGCTATGCAGAACGAACAACGTTGGCAATAGTACAGAACCTTGTAGGATACCGGTATTTATTGCTATGGCTTCAGATGTGTAGCCCTCGACAACAACTCTTATTCTCCACATGGACAGAAAACTCGTTACCCAAAAGCAAAGGTTCTCGGGAATACCATAAGCTCTTAATTTACGATAAAGATTATCTAAATCACTCTATTTGTAAATTATTTTTTTTTCGTAAGTTATAAACATAAAATACCAGAACTAAAAGAACTACTTCGTTTAATTCGCGAAAGTCTAATGAAACAGAAACAGAGAAATCATCACTAAGCGCAGGCGTGATGTGTGCAGCGGCAATTATCAAAGGGCGCTAGTTCGTCGGCGCGTGCCGCGTAACTATAGTAGAGCGAGTGACCGAGAAAACAATTTCAATCTTATGTTAATACAGTAAGGGTTGCGAATGTTTTTGAGCGTTTCGTTAATAGTGCAAAGTTCGTGTTAACACGTAGATTTGGAAATGTGACGTCACGAAATTTAGGACCCCTCCCGCCCTTGTCACAGAATGTCACACTTTGTCGACCCTCTTTCTCCCCTTAACGTGTGACGTAATTTCTGGATGGTCCTTTACCTAATATTGTTGATAGAAGATTACTCCTAAATCTTTCCATAGTTATGATTTAATTTCAAATATCTCTCTAGTTCATCAAGTTTCAGGAATAGGTAAATAACAAAGAGTCACTGTGTCAAAGATGTTTTATTAATATAAAATAATATTACAAACTAACATTTACAATAATAAAATTATATATTATGTGAATAAAGCGGCACTTTTTATTGCTTCAATTAATTATTTTAACGCATTACCAATATGTATATAGCATTTTTATATTATACTTTACCATAATTTTATTAGTAAACAACTAAATGCAATACAGTCTACCACGAGACATACGCAAAGCTTAAGGAGGTTACACACATCACGAGATCTTTACGATTGAACTATAACGAGAAAACGTAACGTTTGCAACAAAAGACTGTTCAGTTTTCTGCTATTTGGAAAAAAACAATGTAACTTTAATGTATAATAAAAAATTCTTGCCGTTTCTTCCCGATGGTTTTTTTGACGTTCGTAAGCGCCCTTAGGGCTTAAATTAAATAGAGTATTTTTTGTTCTGATTATGAGTTTCAACATTTTTTATGTGAAACCTCTATAGGCAAGGTTAAACCTAATTGTTGTCGTGGCGACGCGATGCCATGCGCCAGCGACTACGCAATCTCTTGCCACACTGAGCTCGTATACCTATAGTGTATACAGTGTTGTATACTACTGTACACATGTGTTTCACATCTGCCAGGCTTCCCATGACGGCTTAATTTTTTTGCGATTGTTAATGGTGTCTGTGGCACAAAAAAGCAGGAATAAATTTTAATTGTTTTATAAATTCTACCATATTTCCGTATCTTGATTTTTTGAACTCGTATTTGTTAGTTTAAATTATTTTTATTAAAGACGTCACGGAGCGAATTGAATAATTGTACAGTCTCGTCGTAAGGTGCGTAGGGAATATGAAATATATATAACTGGGATAGTATAGTTGTAGCGTTTTTCTGAAGAGTCTGTAACCTCCTTTATAAGCGAAAGGAATTATTATTACTAACATGTCATTATACGTTACAGATGACATGACTAAACGCTGTCTTATGCAAAAATATATTAACAAAACCCAAACACACGTTTTTACATTTTTTTGTTCTTATATGTCTGTCCTTTTTTGTCCTGACTGATTTCCGAAACGCCTGAATCTATTTTGACGAGAATTCCATTAGCATGTAGAGTTTTCAGAGGGTAATCTTTTATCGATTTCACTTTCAGGCATAATGTTCAGTGAAATGCAATGATTTGTTATACAATACGAAATAATAATTCGGAAGTCAACACGCGCGATGCCGTTGACTAAGCTAGTTTATTAAATATTGCACTACAAAATAGAAAAAAAGGTAACGCACCCTAAATCTATATAATTAAACATAAGCATCAAATATACACATAGCATTTAAAAACAATGGAATAAAATTATTAATACATCTTATAAAACTTAACAACAATTATTTTTAGTCAATGATCAGTGGACATAATAACCGAAAAAATTGAGTAATAACAAATAATTTATTAAAAAGAGAAAACACCGACACTATTCGTTTAATATTAATCAGGAATTTATGTAAAAAAATTTGAGGAAAAATTTGAGAACCTCTGACACTATGTAACTTGTAGGTATTCCCAAACTTTTAGTTCGTTCTAAAGTTGCTACAAGTCGCTGCGAAATGAACAAAAAATATATAACAGTGCCGGATTCAATTTTAATGCCACCCCTAACTTTATTATAAAAATACCACCCAATTATCAAAATTTTGTATAAAATGGACCAAGTTTAATTATAATCTGCAATTTTCAAGCCCTTTGATTAAAATAATTTTCTGTTTTTATTTTAAACATAAAATGAGTAACTGTAGTAGTGGGAAAAATTTCAAGAAAAAAAATTTGCCAAAATTTCATTTTTAAATTCATCTATCTAAAAATATACTGGTTATATTTCCTCAGTAATTCATTTTTTGAAAAACAAAGACAAAATATTTAATAAATCGGATAGATTTGTTTATGTCACTTTCCGAATGTGGGGCTCTAAGCCCCGAGTATCACTAGTTTAAACCCAGCTTGTACATGTTTATAAAACAGAAAAAAATTCAAAAAGGGCCTTATTTAATAAATATTGTCTTTCTGTCTATACCTACACAAGCATATGCATGATGCAACTTCAGAGCTATAAATATAATTTGTGTCAAAAATTAAAAAAAAAAAGTTTTGTTGGCTAAAATAACACATACATAATTTGTTGCATTTTAGATGTGGAATGTATAAATCACTATTCCAAGTGGAGTTAATCAAAAATACAAACAATTAAAAGTAGGCATAATTGCTACTAACAATCAGTTACTTGTTGATTTATGTTTTGCAAAGATAACTTATATAGGAGAACACAATAATACGACTATAAAGCTGTAGAAACGTTCGCGCCTTGTTAACACTCGGCTAGCTAGCAAACGTGATCTAGCCCCGTCAATCGGCCCGTATCTAAGCAACATATAACTTTTTTTTTTCACCGATATTGAGAATATGTCATCTTAGTTATACATTTTATCTAAGATAGTGTGGCGTTAAAATATTACTTTACGTATGTGTGCGTTATCGTGCCATTTGTTTTGTCAACATATCATGTAGGTAACGTATCTACTGGTTTTTAGTTATAATTGAGGAAAATACATCAAGCATTTAATGCGAAAACCGAGTAAATAAAGACAGTTTTGAATATCTCAAACATATAAATATAAAATCTTTACAATTAATTTATCTTTTATCAATTATTTTTTTCAATAAAATATGTTTGAAATCGTTATAGTTGCGACTAGTCAGTTTCATCGGTATGCAGGGTTAAAAAAATACATTCACATGCTTATATTTTTTGAGAAAATGTTATTTAGCCGGTTTGCGCAGTAAACCCTCAATATGATTGCGCTTTCAAACATATTAAAAAATAACTTTTGAAAGGGAATGAGCTCTTATAGCATAGGAAAAGGATATGGAAAAGGCTTTGGGTGCACTGTACAAGTTATTTATGTAAAATAAGTGAAATTGTCAATATTTACTATTATATTGTTGGTAACAGGGTAATTAAATGTGATTAATAATTATATAAAGTAACTTCAATATTTTATTGCATTAGATGGCACCAAAAGGTTTATTGAATGACTAATTTTACATAAACGACGTTTATTACTATTTTTTTTTAATTTATCAAATTGCAAAATTTCATTCAAAATGGTTTAAAAAAAGTTACCGTAATTATTTTTCTAAACAGCAACTTTCGAGTAGATTGTTGTGGTAACACTGCGATATCTTATTATACCAGTGATTGTCAAATTTCACTGACATTAATGTCACATCAAACTGACAACACTATATTTATTTAAACGTATCGATGATAGAGGTAAGGAGATCTATCTCATATGGGTGACATGTTGAAAAAATATCCAGCTGTAAGCACTGAATAATAGTTCCAAGACCCTCCAAAATGGCGCTAGCATAGGCAAAGGTTATCGGTTAGTCCGAAATAATCTTGTAAATATAACCTAAAATAACCGCTGTAAGAAAACGTGGAGTGGAATAGAATTTTTGTGAACTTTAAAATTAATAACGTTTAGTGATTCTTTAGTGTTTACTTTTATACATTTTGTTTATATAATTGAACGATAATGAACCCTGTTACTGACTGTAGCGTCACCGTAATTTAACGCATTTTGACACTTTTTTCATACACAGAGATGGTTCTCCTTACTTCTATACACTATAAATAAATGTCATCTATCATCGTCGATATGCGTAGTCCGGTGAAGCTGTGAAGACCCTGCCAGGTCAATAGCGTAGTCAGTTCGAGGAAAATCGTCGATATGAATGATAGTCACGTATTGACAATTTCGGGTGAAGGCGATATCGACTGTCTATTTGGGATACTATATCACAATCGCTTCTATATGAAAAGCACTGGACTTCGAATCAACTGGTTGCCTGAACAATTGTGCGTGCTGCCAGGCCACGTCTCCCAACCCTCCCTCCAGTTTTGCATCCACTTCAACAGTTCTGAACTGCCTTTCGAATTGTTGTGGCACTTCTGCAATAAGGTGTAGTAAGTGGTAGAGCCTCGATAAAGCTATTAGTGGTTTCAGCATGAATGGGTCGGCTCGCCCGGGGTAGTACCACCCAACCCACAGAAAAACCAACGTGAAGTAACAGTGCTTGCATTGTTGCGTTTCGTTCGGTCAGTGAGAGCGCCGGAGGACCACTTCCCCTCCCCTCTTCCCTCCCTTCCCTCCAAACACAGGCTGGCAACGCACTCGCGACTCCCCTGGAGTTGCTAATGTCTACGGACGGCGGTGATCACTTAACATCAGGTGACCCGCCTGTTCGTTTGTCTTCTATGATATAAAAAATAAAATAATAATAATAATTTTCAGTGGTAGTGTGTGCGTCGCTCAACAATCCTAGCAAACGAGTCGTAGCTATCGGTAAACCACAACATGGCAGTAAGGGCTTTCTCTAAGATCGCCGTCCTCCTACCTACCGCTTTCAAATTAAAAATCTGTCGCCATGCATTTACAGCTGTCTTTCGGTAACATCGCTTAAGTTCCGAAGGTATGCCTGTTTGCCATCTTAGACTATATCGTCAATTAACATTAGATGAGATTGTAATCTTATTTTATTCCATTCACCAGATGTATGGACGATATATATGAGAAGTATCTCATATGGGCTTTTAAATATTTTTTGAATGGTGGGAGGGCTTTTTCTAAGTCCGCCTGGCTAGTTATACCCTCAAGTTTAAACCTGTCGCTAAACATCTATGTCTCTCTAACTTTACTTCATCATTTAAAATCAGATGGGATAGTAGTCAAACAACTATAAAGTATTTAAAAAATCTGGTATTGTGACGTCACATGGCCATGTTCCAATAAAATAATAATAATGAAAACAAATATATATTTTTATTTACTACAGGCTGACAGTTTAGACAGTAGCAATATTTATGAAGGATAGATTGCACTCGATTCTCGTTCTAAATCAGTTACAAAAAAAAGGGCGTGCGTACAAAGTACACATGTCAGAAGTGAAACTTCTTTGGCGAACTAATTTATAAGTCTTGTTTATATTTATACAAATCTAAAACTTTAGAAAAATAGAAAAAAAGAGTTTATTTATAAATTTAACTCACTGTTTATACACTGTATAAGTGCTAATAATATTGTAAATAGATGAAAAATCTGCCTTTACTGCAAATGACGTTATGCGACTGAATTGCCATCTAAAGTGAACAAATAATTAATCTCATAATTAACTTCCGTTGCATACCTGCGTGACGTTACATCTGTAAAAATTTTACCCTCATGCGCCTAAAGAAGTTTCACT
>MU158890.1:367650-397471 GCA_015888305.1 Antheraea pernyi | reverse complement strand
ATTGTCCGTTTTATTATCGAAGATTATTAACTCCATGTCGCCCCTTGCAGCTTTCGGTACCGGTCGTTGCACCTAGGTTTATTATGTTTGTGTTTATACTTTTGAAAGTCATAGAACAAGTTTTAATATAGGTTGTTGTTTATTATTATTTGTTTTGATATTATTATTTTATATGTTAAATGTGACCATGAACTATTATCTCTTAGAATATTGTAAGCGACTAACCTAACACCTGGTATAATCTGTGACAAAATAGTCTATTACTAGTTTAATCTATCTATACCTAGCACACATCACTCAAAAACTTCTGTAAAACTTATTGTTTTTTTTTACTTTTACTTCCTAGGCAATTATTCTTTATAAAAATAATATATCACGATATTTTAGTTTTGTTATAAATTTATTACAGTTTTAAGAAACTGCTATCTTTATAAGCACTGCGCGCTCAACGATGTATGCTTTCTTGACGTGGAAAAATGGGGCAAGTGGTGTGGTCCCCGTGCGCAGGAGAGGGGAAGTAAATTAGTGAAATTGTTTACAAAGAAATCTTGTAAGCAGTCTTTTTTTCGACTTTAATTTTTAACGTTTTTCTCTGTACACTAAATATACTGTATGATCCAGTTTAAAAATATTCCTGGCAGAGGAGGAAATTAACTAAGCTTTATTTAAGTGTGAATGATGAGAGACTTTATAGATTTTTAGTTTTTTATACATTACCTCCTAAATTGGCTGTGATTGGTTGTTCGTCGTCGAATTTCAGGGTCCATTTGATGACGCCGTTTTCATAAAGAGTTGTATTTAATTGGATCCTCAGGAACTTGAAGGTGAAACCTTCGGTTACTGATAGCTTCCAAGATATTGAACCGTTTAGTTCCCCCTCTGTAACCCGTCAACAATATATTATTTACTGGAACCGGTAATAATATTATATTTATATAGCCTGTGTTTGTTCAATTCTTAATATATAAAAATCTAGTGTCATGAAGTCTGTCCACGATGAACTCCGAAACTACTCGACCGTTCTTCATGAAAGTTAGCATTTATGTATAAATTGATTCATTTATTATAATTTAATGGTGGGAGAGCCACGCTGAAACGATTACTGGTTTCAGCATGAATCGGTCGGCTCGTCCGGGGTAGTACCACCCTCTCATAGAAAACCGACGTGAAGTAACAGTGCTTGCATTGTCGCGTTTCGTTCGGTTAGTGAGAGCGCCGGAGACCCACCTCCCCTTTCCTCTCCCTCTCCTAACCCTTCCTCCAAAGGGTGGCAACGCACTAGCAACTCCTCTGGTGTTGTTAGTGTCCATGGATGGTGGTGATCACTTAACATCAGGTGACCAACCTGTTTGTTTGCAAACTATGACATAAAAAAAACATGAGATATAGGATCATTTATATTTGGATTAATGGCCTCAATAATTTTTAAATTACACAATAAATGATTATCAATGTTGATTATTGTTATTAATTGTAAGTTTCACTAGTCTCGAACAGATGGCAGTTTGAATTAGTTTGTTGATAGAAAACTGTAGGACCGACTATTATAAATATCTCATAGATGGCGCCATGTTTTAATTTTAAATTTCTTGAGTTGAGGCACAGCAACGCGTGGCCGGGTAAGCTAGTAAAATATAAAGGTCACTACAATACGGACTAAGGTCCCGGCAAAAATGCCTACATCATTTTTATATATATATATAGCTTAGAACCTGTGAGACCCACCTTCCCTAGCCAGGTAGACCTGCCTCCAGTCCTGTTCGACCTTCCTGAACATTCTCTCGACGCGGTACGCGCCCGCAGACCAGCTCTTCAGTTCCTCCATGTCCTTATCACCACACGTGGTGACGTACTTGTCCTGGCCCGGGTAGTACTTGAGGTGGTAGTGCCCCGGACCAGGCAGAGTGAACGTGTGTCCTCCGGTCTCCCCCCTGTCTGAACGCCATTTCCATGACCCAGATATCCTCCCCTGGGACTCGTAATCACTCGGCTTCCTTTAATCGCCAAAAATTTTTGAAATGAAACATCTTTTGGGACCGTGTGAATTGGGCTTTATAAAACGAAAATGTGTAAGGAAAAAGAGACACTTGTAAATGTATGTATCGGTTTTAGGCTGTGAGAGAATGAGATAGAATGCGTTTCTATATAGTTTCTCTATTCTTCGTCTCCTGTTAATGTTCGTATCGGTCTGTGTCGCCACTACTCTATCGTTTTATACGGGCCTATACACGGACTACGACCGTGGAGACTAGACTCTATGCTACAGCATGTGTAGTATACATACTATATTCTTAAATATACTCGAAATATATACAGATAAAAGAAGGAGAGGGTAAGAGACGAGGAGGAGACAGAGGGGGATGGGAGGGAGCAGATAAACGTTGAAATCTATAGTACATTATTTTCTGTTAGATCGTATTCTGTGTTGTGTATTAATTAATTAACATTATTCTTATGAAAAACACCAAAACATTATATTCCGAAGTTCCCTTTGGCTCTCTATTAAATTCGGCCCTATACATATATAACCTAATATTCACATGGCCATAGTGTTAAGTTTCTAATATTGATTGCAATATTTAGATTAATTACTTAATTAAAATCTGTTGTCTTTTTATTAAATTATAATAAAGTAATGTCGTAACAAAATACAAAGAACAACTCACTTCTCGACCATAAGTTGAACGAGTTCTTCAAGCGTTCGCTTAGCGAGATACCGTCGCCTAGCTTCCGACACCTGGCGTTGCCTGTGTTCACGCAACGACATTATACTCATTATCAGTTCCGCTTCCGAACACAGGTTCCTTCGTTTCAACGCCTGCAATCATTATCGATTACAAATGTGACTGCTTGTCCCATATATCTACATAATACATTTAATTGATTAAAGCCTTATTTTGCAGGGGGTGCAATCATGTATTTTTTATACTAAGACGGTAGCAAACAAGCATGCGGGCCACTTGATGTAAAGCGGTCACCGCAGCCTATGGACGCTTGTAACATCAGAAGTGTTACATGCGCGTTGCCGACCCTTAAATAACCTATAAAGTATCGTGTGTTTTCTAGGTGATACGTAGAAGTACCTAAGGAGTACCTGACAGCACCTAGGCAGTACTTAAGTACCTAAGATGTACCTATTAGAGCAACTAGGTGCTACATATAGTAACCTAAGAAGTACCTTAGAGCGTCTAGTTGCTACATATGGCAACCTAAGAAGTACCTCAGATGGTCTAGAGGCAATCTAGTGGAAACTAATGAGTACCTATTAGAGCAACTAGATGCTACATATAGTAACCTAAGAAGTACCTTAGAGCGTCTAGTTGCTACATATGGCAACCTAAGAAGTACCTCAGATGGTCTAGAGGCAATCTAGTGGAAACTAAGGAGTACCTATTAGAGCAACTAGGTGCTACATATAGTAACCTAAGAAGTACCTTAGAGCGTCTAGTTGCTACATATGGCAACCTAAGAAGTACCTCAGATGGTCTAGAGGCAATCTAGTGGAAACTAATGAGTACCTATTAGAGCAACTAGGTGCTACATATAGTAACCTAAGAAGTACCTTAGAGCGTCTAGTTGCTACATATGGCAACCTAAGAAGTACCTCAGATGGTCTAGAGGCAATCTAGTGGAAACTAATGAGTACCTATTAGAGCAACTAGGTGCTACATATAGTAACCTAAGAAGTACCTTAGAGCGTCTAGTTGCTACATATGGCAACCTAAGAAGTACCTCAGATGGTCTAGAGGCAATCTAGTGGAAACTAATGAGTACCTATTAGAGCAACTAGGTGCTACATATAGTAACCTAAGAAGTACCTTAGAGCGTCTAGTTGCTACATATGGCAACCTAAGAAGTACCTCAGATGGTCTAGAGGCAATCTAGAGGAAACTAAGGAGTAGCTAGGCAGTACCGAGACACCTAAGAACGTCTAGACCTCAACTTAGACGAATCCAATAGTGTGTAAGAGGGTATAAAGGGGTATCTAGAGGCACCTAAAGATAACTCATGAGCGCTTGAAATAAAATCAGTACTAATAAATAGACAGAGTCCATTTATATTTGATATTTATCCAGATTATAATAACTAGCTTTTGTCCGTGGTTTCGCTCGCACTAATGTAGATTTTACCTATCCCTAGGTTTATTTCTGTATAAAATGTAACCAATATCCTTTTTGTATTACTGAATAGACAAAGTCGGTTGAGAAACAAAGAACGTAAACTTTCTTAACCGTTTTCCCTTTGCTTATATACTAATTGTTATAGTTTTAGCATAACATTCGTTAATTTTGATTATTAGCAATACCTGTTTATGATCCAGGGTGTACCTCCAAGTGACATCCTGCAGGTCATCTCTTGACATTGCTATGACGTAGGTAAGCTGTTTTTTCCACCCATGCTCGTATATGAGGGGTGCGTCCAACTTACACTCGCATGGATCCGCGTGGAGCCACTTGTTGGAGTCATGGTCAAAGATCTGATGGGGAATAAATGGAGCTAGTGATGAGCAGTTCAAAATATTGGAAATATATCAATTGTCGTGGAGGTCTAATATGTCACGTATCATTCCGATGTCCGAACCTCGGTGTGTACCAACGATTTTTCGGAATTGGTAACGCTATCTACTGACGGTGAAGGAAAACATTGCGAGGAAAGCTGAACCTGAGAAATGTTCTTGTAGTACTACTGTATGTGGGAAAAATATAGAACTGTGCATTTCTTGGAATTTGAAAACGCCAATACGTTGTGGGCTGGTCGGATTATTATGCCTACACCTGTTTTAGAAAGAGGCCTTTGACCCTGCAGTGGGTCTCTAGAGTTTGATGATGATGATGGTATGAATGCCTATTCTTAAATCATTGTCAATGGCAATGGGAATGGAATCATAATAGCAAGCAAGTACTATGCAATAACCAATAGGTGTGAAAAGGAAAGTACTGCATATTTCTCACACTCAAAATTACGTTACGAACATAAATGCTCATTTCATTATAATGTTATTGTACCAAATTGTTATACGGTACAGAATAATAAATTAACTTATAGCCGAATTTAACAGCAGTTCATAATAACGGCTGTTGTAAAATAATACAACGCACAATATAAAAACATCGAATAAGTTAGTAAATGAATGAGAAACAATTATTCTGGGTGTGTTTTACGTCCGTTAATCCATTTGTAAATTGTAAAGTAAAAATTCCCCAGTATAGAGAACTATTTTTCTTTTTTTAAAGATTTGGTCGTAAAAAGCTAAACGATTACTGAAACGTTATTAGTAATTTTAAAGTTATTAAAAGCTGAAAGAGAAGTTTCACCTCGCACCAGACGTGGTCGGACATGTCGAGTACGTATCTGGTTTCGTATCCGAGAGCGCGGCACAACAACGCGAAGCAGTTGGCCCACTCGCCGCAGCGGCCGCGGCGCGTGCGCAGCAACGTACGCGGGTTGTTGTACCGCGGGAACCGAGCTCCCCCCGCTCCCCCACACACCTTACACTTGTATACCTATCCACAAAAACAAATATAAGGTTTTAGAGTGAAACGTTTTTTTCCATCCTCTCAAATTTTTTCTTCCACTTATCGCATGTCGTATTACAGCCAGCGCGCGACCGCGGAATAACGGTGAAGTGAAAGACCATGGTATGGACATGAGATATGGTACTACAATCGATGCGGTTATATTACGGTAACATGTTAGTTACCTATCCACAAAAACAGATATAAGGTTTTAGAGTGAAACGTTTTTTTCCATCGTCTCAAATTTTTTCTTCCACCTATCGCATGTCGTATTACACCGCGGAATAGCGGTGAAGTGAAAGACATGAGATATGGTACTACAATCGATGCGGTTATATTACGGTAACATGTTAGTTACATCTAGTCATACATTAATTACATCAGTTTCTATGGTGGTAGAGCCACACTGAAACTATTACTGGTTTCAGCATGAATGGGTCGGCTCGCCCGGGGTAGTACCACCCTCTCATAGAAAACCGACGTTAAGTAACAGTGCTTGCATTGTTGCGTTTCGTTCGGGCAGTGAGAGCGCCGGAGGCCCACCTCCCCTCCCCTCTCCGTTTCCCTCCCCTAACTCTTCCCCACAAAAGGTGGCAACGCACTTGCAACTCCTCGCGGTTGTGATCACTTAAAATAAGTGACCCACCTGTTCGTTTGCCACCTATGACATAAAAAAAAAATCTATAGACTGTAAGACTCAACACAAACATTAAGTTATAAATAGAATAATTGAAATTAAATAAATATTAAACATATGTCTAGCATGTGTATGATTATATTTATTATGTATTCCGTACTCTATTACGCAGAATTAAATTTTATAGTTATCTTATATACTATTATGGTATCATTCCCACGAAATTTTAATACCCTAAATTGAATAATTATCCGAAAATTTACAGTTAATTGCCTCGATCTGAAAAAATGTTTCACTTGCCTCATGGTTTCATAAAACCACACAATGTCTTTTTATCTTCTATTACTTCCTAAAATGACGTGTAACCCTTATTATTGACGACTGGTTGATTTGCAGCTTCGTCTTCTTTATTATCTTATTTATTTTATGTACCGCGGAAAAAAAAATTAATACTATAATACTAACAAAATTTGTTTGTAAACAATATTATCTGTAATGTGCCCTCTTCTGCACACGCGCTTTGCACCGCTGGCCCCACTCCTTCCCAGCAAGTTAACACACACGGCCGAAGGCCGAACACGTAGTGCTCATAAAAGTACTGTAGTTTTTTGAACCATTAATTTTGTAATATGATCAATCTGTACCTATATTCCACATTTATATGTTAATATAAATGAATGTTTGTATGTATTTTCGTATGATATGAAGTGTCTGACCAATCACACAATTCGTGTGAGTATGAAGTGTTTGACCAATCACAGAAATTCGTGTGAGTATGAAGTGTTTGACCAATCACAGAATTCGTGTGAGTATGAAGTGTCTGACCAATCATAGGATTCGTGTGAGTATGAAGTGTTTGACCAATCACAGAAATTCGTGTGAGTATGAAGTGTTTGACCAATCACAGAATTCGTGTGAGTATGAAGTGTTTGACCAATCACAGAATTCGTGTGAGTATGAAGTGTCTGACCAATCACAGAATTTGGCACACCTAATCGTTTTTTTAATAGTTTCTATGCTATATATTTCATTGTAACTCGCCACATAGTGACGATAGGCTAAATTATTTTCTTACTAGTTTCATTATGCCATTGAACTTGGATGACGTCTTAAGCAGTTATTAGTATAAAATATTATGAACTACCTCCACACGGCAAATTTCCGTCTCGGTCTTCATATTTTCTGATTTACGAAATTCAGTAGGTCCTCCACAAATTTCACAGTCTGGTTTGTCCACCCACGAGAAGAACTTATATTTAAACCATTCCATTAAAACAGTCAGTAATGCCAGGTCGAATGTCATATCTTGCCCTTTGATTTCACCTGGATATAATTCACATTATTAACCAACAGTGCAGTAACAGCACACAATGTTAAACAAGAACGAAATAAATTCTGAGAATGGTGTGCATTCATTATCTTTATGAGGATAATTAGCCATGTACAAGCTAGACATGGTAATTATTACATATTTTATTAATAGCTACCTAATACCTGCAATGTTGTGTGCCACGTTTATAACCTCATAATATATTTTATGTATCAAGTTAAAAACATAAGCACCACACCGCTTGCCCTCATTTCTCCATAGCTAAAAGTCGCACATTACTGTACAGGGAGTCCTTATAAAAGTAGTAGTTTGTAAAAACTTTATATTAAATGAAGATATTGTGACATTCTTTCTTTTTAGATATGGACCAAGTGTTTAAGAAGTAAAACAATAAGAAACGGAATTTAAATAGATCCAGTAGTTTCTACATTAATTAATTATTTTGCTTTGTTATTTATTTTAGTATTATTTTGCTATTATCTGTTGTACATCAATGACAATAGTCAGACGGTATTCTTGGAACACGAGAACAAGCAAGCATTATGCAACAACCAATAAGTATGAGTGAGAGAGCACCCTGCACACCTTACACTCAAAATCACGAAAATCATTAATAAGTGCATGAGAAAGAACATATTAAAGCAGTAGGTTAACCGATCCTAACAACACTTGTTTACTATTAATTGGATGTCTTAACGAATGGCCAATGATTAAATGGATTGCATTTTTACTTGGGTTATCAGACTGTTCGCATTTCTAAGATAATTCATAACTATATCAAATATTCCATTATCTGTTTGCTATTTAAGACAAATGTTTTTATTATTGATACTTGATTGGTTGCTGTTATCGGACTAAGAGAAAATAAAAAGATGTCATACTCATATTAGATCTCCTTAATTTGACATGTGTATAGTTAAGCATTGCCTTTTTTTAAATGAGTTCTGTACAACATTTTTTAATAATACCAAAATACAAACACAGACTATAGCATAACTATGTATTTAGAGTTAAAATTATAAAGAGGTATATAATCGTAAGTGTATAAACAGACCAGTTTTCAACTTTTTTTGCTGCTCTCTCATCATGTCTAATGCCATTAACTGCAAAGTCACTAAGGGGATTTGCTCACGGGCATATGCCTGTAAATCCTCATCCTCGTAAACCAGCATGTTGTTGAACATATCCTGTATTCTCACCAGTAGGGAATTATTTGATTTCTGTTAAATTTTAAAGGCATTATAACATGACATACGTAAAGGAAATTTATTCCATTTTTAATGTGATTTTTAACTTAATTGATTGTTGATGATTATAAATTATCTTAAAATAGATGGGCATTCATTAAAATTGTCTATAATATACCTTCTATAAAATTTGGAATGAGTAATATAGAATTATTTAAAGAGAAGACATAAAACATATTCTATTTTTAATGTGATTTTTAATTTAATTGATTGTTGATGATTATAAATTATCTTAAAATTGATGGGCATTAATTAAAATTGTTTATAATATACCTTCTATAAAACTTGGAATGAGTAATATAGAATTATTTAAAGAGAAGACCTAAAACATGTCAATCAGTCATTAGTCACCTATGATCAGCACAAATGATGCATTTACATCAATAAATAAATAAAATGTATGATTAAAATAATGTATTATATTGTGCTCTATTAAATCAATGTAGGGTCAAATATACGATACACAAAATGTGGTAAAATTGTGGATAGCATAGAATATATAGAGTATTTATTTTCTTCATGATTTTTTAAAAGTTATACACATATATGATAAGACATAAATATATCTATTAAATATATATGATATATCTATTATGTTGTGAAGCAATCTATCTGATGTTAAGTGATCATTTAGTTTATAACTATATATAACAAACTCAAGAAGGACATAAATCTTGATCACAGTTACACTATTCACAAGAATTCAGCTCAAATGCCTCATGCGTCAGTGTGTTGACAACCTTACACTTTTACCAAGACATTGTAGCATGTACAATGTTGTTTACTGTAGAATTATACATGGGTTCTGCCTCTCAATAGTTAGACTATTTACACAATTTAGTTTCAATATATAAATTATGTCAAGTATATAGTTTTAAATCTTTCAATTATTATAACACTCATCCTTATAATGTTAGTTGTATGTAGTTTTTAGCTGCTGTGGCAAAATTAGATTTTACTACTTCGAAACATAAAAAAGAGACTCAAAATATTATAACAAAATTAGAACTCACAATAACATGAACAGGTGTAAGAATATTTCTCTTAAACTGAGAATGCCTTGATTGAATAAAGGTACGGTTGTTGTTCATAGTTCCACAACAGAAGTTTATCTTCCTCTCTATTGCTGCTTGCGCCATTCTCAAATTGCTCAATGTCAGTTCTTTAGGGTACATAAAATCACTGTTAATCTGCAAAGTATAATGAAATTATTTAGGCATATATTTCAGAATTACTTAACCATGTCAAAGAAGAGTATTAGGTGAGAAGTGAATGTAAAGGACCAAAAACAATTAAATCAATCCTTAGAAGATTCACACCAAAGCATTGATTAAATATATATTAATAATATATGGCCACCTGGATTATATAACATTATTAATCATTTCTGTCACACCCATATTTAAGATTCTGGGCAGTTATTAATACACTGATTCAGAAACATGATAAGCCAAAATAGTCACACAGATGTGCATGGTGGTGGCAATTCAGACAAGGGTACTTATGTATTAACTGTGTTGCAGTGCGATCGCAGACCGCTACTCGCGGTTGACTCATGCTGTATTTGTTTCACAAGTCTAGCCGAACCAAGACGGTAAAATTAAGAAAAATATATCAGTTAAGTTAGGTTAGACTTGCTAAACAAAGACAGCGAGAACCAGCCACGACAGACAGACTGGTACAGAAAGTGGTGGACTCTGTTCATTATTAGATATCCTCCGGCTGATACCGGAGTATGTCATGCTCAGTTACTGCGGTTTTTATTCTCGACATATGTTGCGACAAAACTGATATATTTTACCAGTATTTTCCAAATAACATACATAATATTAGGTTGCTAGGATCTATGAAAGACGTCTAGGTTTTGAATATTTTAAATGCATAGTTCTATCTCCCTCAAATAAATTACCTAAAATTTAGCACTTACCGACTCGAATCCGACATATTTTAAGTAGTCACTGAAAGCGTCATGCTTCAGCATTTCTTTGAGGATATTACTTTTTATTGTACGCAGTTCATAATCGTGAGGATTTTCTAAAATATGACCGATATGGCGTAAAAGTTCGTAAAGTATTTTTATAAATTCGTCCTCATGTCTAACGCTTTGCTCTACAAGAGCGAGTCGAGCCATGTCCTCCATTTTTTAAACAATACTTTTTACTACTGTTTATTTACCGTAAATGTGTAATTTAGTTATTTCTCGTATAAACACAGGAAAACAACTTTGCTGATATCACTTGTCAAATTTTGATTTGTCATTTACGTTTAGAAACAGGCTAGAAATCAGGCACTGTTGCCAGATTATTGCCTAGTCTTCACTTTAAAATTAACACAAAGTCCTTCTGAATTTTTTTTAGTTAATTGCAATAAAAAGGTAAGATAAAGCTTATGCATGACACTTCCGGACCATCTTTTTTTTTAGGAAACTGGTTTCATTTCATAAAGCTCAGCCTTTTCATTTTTAACCGTAAATCTTTCAGAACATGTTGTGCCTTAGGATCTAAAGACCTCCTGAATTTAGTGCAAAATCCGTTAACTGGCAACATTGAAATTGGAAATTGAAAACAGCTGTTAACACAATATATATAGGTAACAACATAATATTCATATGTTTCTTCGTTCAAAAACGGTTACTGGGCAATAAAAACTTAACATAAAAACAAAATTCAATATCAATTCAAAAAATTCGATGCTTAAGTATTAGTATAAATGAATAGTTATGAACAGTTATAATTACATCAAATAAATCGAAATATTTTGAATCGCGCGGGATTCGGTTACTATAGCATCAATAAAAGACACAATACGAAACGTTTCGTAAAAAACTTAATATCATTTTTGCATACTTGTTATTAATAGGTTATAATGCGAAAATCATCGTTAGCTGAAGACTTATCAGAAAATGGTAAACTGAGTAATTTCTAAATATTTCTATTAACATTTTTTCTTAGCAGATATTAACTGATTCGGATACGTGTCTGTCGATGCAAATAACTAATACGGAATTCTCACTATCTGTATAGTGATCACCGATCCAATGTTTTTATTTAATTATTTCAGTGCTCGCACAAGGTTCCCTAAACTGGCTTCTTCATGCACGCTATGTGAGGGGTGAACACTCATTGTGTATTAACTTAGCAGACCATTTACAGACTGTCACTGAAAATAAACATGAATACGCATATTTTATAAAGGTATTTATATATATACATATTAATTATTAATTTTTTCAAGCCTTCTAAGTGACATAAGGTAAAAAAGGGTGTGTGTACTTATGTATATGCGTTAGAAGTTATACTTCTTTAATAAAACAAGATAAATATCTTTTCAAAAATTTTATCTTTCGCCTTATTCTACGTTTGTAGAAAAAAACGACACTAACAATAGAAAAAGTTGACTATAGCGAACTTCAGGGTGTCGGTTTTTCGTGACGGTGTGCGCGCGCATCGTAAAAATTTATGTATTTATGGAGGTGGTAGTTTCCCTAACGCGCCAAAAGAAGTATAACTTCAACAATTCTGAAAATTATTTATCTACCGATAGGATTGAGTTGGTTATATCCTTATTTTGTTTTATTTTCACTGTATTTCCATCAAATTTACAATTCTTTCCGTCTAATCAAATCAAATCAAAACAAAAACACTTTCATCAATTTAGGCCCTAAGAAGGCACTTATGAACGTCAAAAGTACCAACAGTTCGGAAAACAACCCAGTCATCGAGAAGAACCGGCAAGAAACTCGATCTGGTTTATCTTTTTAACAAATATTTAGAATATATTAGGTTCATGTCGCAAACGTTTTTAATGGATGTACAGAGGTGATCATAAGCATCGTTCACATATTGATCCACTCTATATATCTCTGTATACACTCTATAATCTATATGATTCACGTTACACACGATTATGTGGACAAAGGGTTAATTTTTTAATGACATTTTGTTTATATTGAATGTTCTGTAAATTGTACATAGAAAAAAATCATAACAGCATCTATTTTAAATCGAATGTTGGTTAAGTACTTTAGAAATTAAACACTGGTTTATCTTTTTAACAAATATTTAGAATATATTAGGTTCATGTCACAAACGTTTTTAATAGATGCACAGAGATGATCATAACCATCGTTCACATATTGATCCACTCTATATATCTCTGTATACACTCTATAATCTATATGATTCACGTTTCAAACGATTATGTGGACAACGGGCTAATTTTTTAATGACATTTTGGTTATATTGAATGTTCTGTAAATTGTACATGGAAAAAATCCACAGATCATATTGGACAATATTACAAATCATAACAGCATCTATTTTAAATCGAATGTTGGTTAAGTACTTTAGAAATTCCCTACCCCTCCCCCATACACAGGCTGGCAACGCATTTGCGACTCCCCTGGTGTTGCTAGTGTCTATGGACGGTGGTGATCACTTAACATGAGGAGAACCACCTGTTCGTTTGCCTCCTTTGACATAAAAAAAAGAAGATTAACTATATCGGTTTAAAAGTTTTGACGGGATAATTAACAAGAACAGAAGTAAAAATTTTTTTAATGAAAGCGATCATAAGGACTACCGTCTGAAGTGATAACTTAAAACAATGAAATAACTGTGTTCTCTTTTGATTTTTTAAATTAATCATAGTGTGAATTATAATACACTATAGAATAATTTAAATTTCATAATTTGTATATTGAAATTATTGACATTAATTTGGTTTTCACATCTATTAGCACCTTGAGCAATAATTATATACATTTTTTTAAAGTTTATAAAACCAATGAAATACGATGGGTTGCAAAATCTCAATACAAAGTATCAAGTATAATATGTACACAGACCGCTATATTACGCGTCGCTAGTCTGACGAGAGTCGCGCGAGCGCAATACGATCGGTCACGCTTACTACCATGTCATGACGCGACATCATAAGTTTATCTCCTGCCAAAAAAATACCGCTCAACGAGTCTAAAGAAGTTTACACTTACAAAAATTAGAAGATTTAAAATAATGTTTCCATGAAAAAAGTAAACTATTTTCACGAGTACATAATAACTTCAGACATTATTTTTATCGAAACAGGGTTCAGTATTGGCTGACGCCGGTCGTACACAAGAAGCAATGGAGAAGTTTCACAGCTGTCTCAGACTGCAACCCCAGGATCCAGAGCCTTTAAGACAGGTCGCTAAATGTCTGTAAGTTTTTAACTTCAACTTTTTAATAGTCTCGTCTTGTAGATACAAATTCTGCCAGTGTCAAGTCAGTCATTTTTGATTATACAAATTAGTTCTTCCAGATTAGGCTACTGAAATACGCAAAGGCAAACAGAACAGTCACAGAGAAGTTTGATTTGTATTCCAAAATGAAATAAATATCAGTATTTTTATTGGTGGTAGAGCCACGCTGAAACTATTACTGGTTTCAGCATGAATGGGTCGGCTCGCCCGGGGTAGTACCACCCTCTCATAGAAAACCGACGTGAAGTAACAGTGTTTGCATTGTTGCGTTTCGTTCGGTCAGTGAAAGCGCCGGAGGCCCACCTCCCCTCCTCTCTTCTCCTCTCCCTACCCTAATCCTTTCCCCCAAAGAATGGCAACGCACTTGCGACTCCTCTGGTGTTGTTAGTGTCCATGGACGGTGGTGATCACTTAACAACAGGTGACACACCTGTTCGTTTGCCACTTATGATATAAAAATTAGTGGTAGTCCGGTGAAGCTGTTAAGACCTTGCTAGGTCAATAATGTAGTCAGTTCGAAAAAAAAAGTTGATATTAGGGTTCCAGGAGACGAGACAGAAACTTTGTAGCCTAGTCTTACCATTTCGAGGAAGTTTTGTAAATTACAATTATTTCATTTCCTTAGTTTCCGCCAAGAACGTTACCAGTTGGCTTTGGAAGCGTATTTGGAAGCCGACAAGCTGACCAAGCACCCTGATCCTGATATATACTGTGCTTTGGGTAACTTGATAATTTCATTTTCTAAGCCATCATAAAATCTTAATATTGGAATTTTATTCATAACTAGCGATCCCGGGGGACGTTGTCTCGCTCTTATAATTTAAAAAAATCTTGACAAATGATATACCTAAACCTTCCTCGTGAATCACTTTATCTACTGGTGGAAACGGTATGAATCTGTTCAGTCATTTTTGAGCTTATCGCGAATAGACAAGCAGACGTGGCCGAGGACTTTGTTTTACAGTATGTAGTGATTTGTATTATTGAGTTCTAAGTTTTGTAATATTCTCTCTTATAATTTAAAAAAATCTTGACAAATTATATACCTAAACCTTCCTCGTGAATCACTTTATCTACTGGTGGAAACTGTATGAATCTGTTCAGTCATTTTTGAGTTTATCGCAAAGATAGACGTCGCAGAGGACTTTGTTTTATAGTATGTAGTGATTTGTATTATTTAGTTGTATATTTTGTAATATTGGTGGTATTTAATGTGATATGGACGGGAAATAAAACCAAGAAACATGGATTCTGACTTGCCACAAAACTTTCTTGGATATTTCTAACGAGGGGGCCACCATCTTGTTAGAACATTGAAATTACCGCAAGACATTTGTAAAATTATTAACTACTTGATAATGGCAGTAATAATCTGCCTAGAAGATTGGTTGCCAAAAAATAAAATAAATAAAAAATGACTTTTAATTTAACTTAGACAAATTTTGAAAAAGAAGCCAGTACATACATTTTGTGGTCGGTAAAATATTATAAAGTTATATACAGCAAGTATATAAAATAGCGATATCGATAAACTGGTTTTAGCGGAGTGCTGTTGGAAGTTGGGTGATCCGGAACATGGAGTAGAGTGGGCGAGGTCTGCTGTTCAAGCTGAAGGAGGCGAGCGAGCTGGAGCACTCCTCGCAAGACTGCTGCTAGCTTGTGACAACATGCCAGCCGCTTTGGCTGCGTATGATCAAGCACTCTCGTAAGATAATCATATCTGATTTTATTGTTGAAACTAATTAGTTATTCTTGTCCGTATTTATATACCTTTATGGTTTGTGTCTCTTGTGTGTGTGACTTCTAGTCTGTTAATGTCATAGTAAAAGACTTAATATTCTATATAATAAGAATGTAAATAAAACGAGACTACTTTTTCGTTATTCGTGAAAAAAAAATTGCAGATGTCTAAGAATAAGTAATAAAATACATTTCAATCATTTTTAGAAACATCCGTCTGTCTGTTTGTATGTACACGTATCACTGTTAAAGTACTAGTTTCACAATAAAACCACGAGTCACATGTTCGTTTCATTAAAATCGGTCCACTCTATTAAAAGTTATTGTAATTTTAATGACGACGCGGCTTAAGTACAAAAGAAAATGAGATAAGTAAATGGATTTCATACATTCAGATGACTTTATTAGCTAGTTGTGAATAAAATATAAAAGACATTACATGACAGACTAAAATCCCGCCAAAAACTCTGCATTGTAAGTTGCATTACGAAAACGATTTTGTAAACTCAGCGGTCACGCATGCGGAGCGGGCACACTCGCAGCGGCTGGAGCGCTGCGTTTGCGCGCTGGGGACGCTCGTCGCGCTTTCCAGTTGCTCGGTGAAGCGCTCGCGCAACAGCCGTCGCAGCACGAAGCAGCGCTCGCTTTAGCCGCTATGATGCAACAGCATAAAGACACCGACGCGGCTCTCGCGAGACTCAAAATCGCTCTCAGCGCACACCCCGTGTGTGTCGCCGCGCACTCTAACCTCGGTCTGGCTTTGTTGGATAAGAAGAAATATGTTGCTGTTCGTAATATTTTAAAACGTTTTTAAATTATATACGTATAATTAATTATTATGGTGGTAGAGCCACGCTGAAACTATTACTGGGTACTATTGCTTACAATGTTGCATTTCGTTCGGTCAGTGAGAACGCCGGAGGCCCACCTCCCCTCCCCTCTCCTCTCTCCTCTCCCTCGCCTAACCCTTACCCCTAAAGGGTGGCAACACACTTGCGACACCTCTGGTGTTGTTAGTGTCTGTGGACGGTGGTGATCACTTAACATCAGGTTCGTCTGCCACCAATGACATAAAAAAAAATCTAAACATTATTTACACTCGTATTGAACAAATACAATAACGATTTCTTCGTTACCTACAGTAAAATTCAAAAAAATCTAAAACATATTTATCGAATATTTATCGAATACATTACGCTGAGCGAAGAAAAATAACTGATATAGTATATCTTTTTTGCATACTCAATGGAATAATTGATTGTTCGGAATTACCGAGTAGGACTAATTTGCGCTTACCACCGTACATAATAGAAATCTTAACATACAATATAACCCGGTTGTTATGGCGACCTACAGGCAAAAAGAGTAGTTAACAGCGCAAATAAATTAGTTAGTGATCTGAAATGTAAATCTGTTTAAGAGTATATAATAAAATAAAATTATAGTGGATGTTATTTCGCATTTTAGCATGAAGTTGTTACATTTTAGGTTTCCATTTTAATATCACCTAACTTTCAATATCACCTAACTCAAGAACATTCCGTTAAAACCAGTTTATCAATCCTTGTTCTACATATATACTTTTTTTTAACTTTTTTTTTGGCAACCAATCTTTTAGCTTATTACTGCCATTGTCAAGTAGTTACTAGTATTTCAAGATCTTCTTTCATTCCATTTTGGCAACCAGTCTTCTAGTATACCATCACTGCCATTGTAAAGTGAGTATCGATATTACAAGTTTCTTGATATAATTTCAATGAACTAACAAGATGGTGGTCAACTTGTTAGAACTTTCCATGGAATTTTTGTGGCATCTCAGAATTCATGGTCCGTGGTATTATTTTCCATTCACTTCACTTATGCACAATAAACAAACTATATTACATACAACACCACCAATTTTACACAATATAGAGTCAATGACAGCAGACAGACAGACCAAGATCCCGCCAAAAACTCTACATATATATTTAAAAATGAGTTTTTTTTACATTTAAATAGATTAATATAATAATTAACAGAAAATTGTGTTTAAGCATCTTTCGATATATTGAAAGACATATGCGTACAGCCCCATGTTACTATATTCAATTATACACTGTGGTCGCCAATCTTTTTGACCGCTTTGAAATCTCTGATTTTTTTTTTAATATTGTAGCACGGCAAAATGACTGCACTGTGCCTGATGCACAGTACAATCCAAAAACAATGGCGGACAACGAGTGACACACTATCCATCGCCCGTCGCCGCTGTCATGCCAGCCTGCGAAAATCTAGATATGCACAGGCTGATCGCGAAACGCGACCCGCAGAAGCGAATCACTATGACGGGCTTTTTCGCCATGTACATGGTGGTTGTGAACCAGTCATGCTGTAAAACCCTACCACCCCGCCGAACACGCGCGAGCGCGGTTAAAACGCTGTTAATCGGATAGACAAATCGTCCTGAAGTAGAAATCCACAAGACAGGCCTCGAGCCTAGTGTGGAGATCAATGTCTAATCTATTACATAAGTAGAAAGAATTAAGATACTATTATAGGGATCTGAAATTCATATTTGTTTCTCCTTAATTTGTCTTGAGGTTATAGATGTAATCTTAATAATTCTTTTTAAACACTTAAATGTCACGTCATTATATTTAGAGCCGTCAAAAAATTTGATGCGGATAGTAGTACTACCCTTGTCTGATAAGATTGTTGCTAATGCTAACCTGTAGGGATTGAGTAAATTAAGACTGCGGTCTCCTATTTTGGTTTTGTTATTTTATTTTATTATTGATGTGAAACATCTATAGGCGCGGGTAAACCTAATTGTTGGCTTGGCGCAACGTGGCGACCCAAAACACGAACTTTGCACTCTCACTCAACACTTTGATTTTGAAACATCCTTCAAAGGAGTTGAAGAAGAGTTCCTATTGGTCTTAGCGTGATAAATAGCTTTCCCAGATACGTGAGCTACCTAACACTGAAAAAAAATTTCAAATCGGATCAGTAGTTCCTGAGATTAGCACGTTCAGCCAAACAAACAAACACTCCTGCCTTATAGTATTATTTTAGTAATCATAATTGTTCTATGATGTAAGATCATAAGTTAACATACTATAATGGTGTCTGGAAGTTTAATAACGTGATTTGTTGGTTGGTTGGTTGGTTGGTCAGGCACTGACGTGCTTGCAGCGTGCGGTGTGGTCCGCCCCACTGAGTGCGCGCGCCGCACACAACCTCGGGCTCGCCTTACTGCTTTGCAGGAGACCTGCTTCCGCGTTCTGCAGGCTCGCAACCGCAGCCGCCTTACAACCAAATCAACCATACACTGTATGTTCTATTTTAAACTACGTTCAAAATATTTGAGCTAAATCATTGAATTTATCATAGAAATCGTTGTCCCACCCTGATAATATAAAAAACTTTGATAAATTATATACCTAAACCTTCCTCATGAATCACTTTATCTATTGGTGCAAACCGGATGAAAATTTGTTCAGTAGTTTATGAGTTTATCGCGAACAGACATACAGATAACCGTGGCAGATTACTTATTTTACATATTGTAATTAAGATATGGCAGTGGATTGCTTTAATGAGTAAGGTGTTATATAGGTGCTGTTGATAGCAATCGCTCTGGAACGTCTCGGAGATGAAAGGGCGGATGCTGCGTACGCGAGGGCCGTGGCTTTGGCCCCTGAGGATGCTCTCGTCAGATTAAACCAGGCCGGAAGATTTGCTCGAGTCGGTATGCTGGAGGAAGCAGTGGCAGCGGCTGAAGGCACTGCGCATTTGTTACAAGCGGAACAGAAAACAAATGCACAGGTACAGATTTTAAAAATCTCACTCGTATAACTGATTTAAAATAGATTTCTGTACCATATTTTTTATGAATCTACAATGTTCAATTTCAATTATTACTTGTACTTATATATAAACGAGAGCTCCAGTAATAAAAAACTACACAAATAATATACCAAAACCTTCCTCGTCACTCTATCTGCTGGTAAAAACCACATGAAAATCCATTTATTAGTTTTTGAGTTTATCGCGAACAAACAGACAGACAGACGTGGCACGGCACTTTGTTTTATATCATATAATGAAATAGCTACATCCTTATTTAGTGCCGTTGTGATTTGCAAATCGATGAGACGAAAACGCAACGTTAAAGAGAGACAAACATATACGTAGAGGAATTTACATGCGAAACAATGAAATAGAAGACATTATACAGTGTTAACAAGATGGTGGCCCCCTAGTTAGAATTTTCCATGGAGTATTTGGTATCTCAGAATTTGTATTGTTTCCCATCCAGTTGACTTGTGCACAATAACCGAATAGTATGCAAAATACGAATATAGTCAAATAACATAAGATTATGAATAAAATATAAAATTTCACCAAGAACTCAACACTACAATTAAATGTGTGTATTATTGCGAACATAGAAGATTCGAGAGATGTGTTAATTTATATATAATATTTTTATTAAAATATTTATTATATTTTACTGCAGTTGGCAAATTCTTTGGGTGCGTTAATCATATTGCTGCATGAAGCTGGGGTGGAGTTTTCGAAGATGCCAACGAGTAAGCAGCCGGAAGACGTTGAAGTATCAGACCCAGTTGAAGAAATTGATACTCCGCAGAACAAATTAGAACCTGATGAAGTATAAATATTAAATATATTTCATTCAACGATAATTTTTATTGTTTTATTTCTGACAACCAATCTTCCAGGCTATGACTGCCGTTGTCGAGTTTGTAATAATATTACATGTGTTTTGCGATAATTTTATTGTTCTAAGAAGATGGTGGCCGTCTCGTTAGAACTTTCCAGGGAGTTTTTGTGGCAAGTCAGAATCCATGCTTCGTCGTATTATTTTCCATCCACTTCAATTATGAACAATAACCGAACTATATTACGCAAAATATTATCATCATTACAAAATATAGAGTCTAATATCATAAGATTATTTTTTTTATGTCACAGTTGGCAAACGAACAGGTGGGTCATCGGATGTTAAGTGATCACCACCATCCATGGACACTAACAACACCAGAGGAGTCGCAAGTGCGTTGCCAAGAGGAGTCGCAAGTGCGTTATCATCCTTTGGGGGGAAGGATTAGGGGAGGGAGAGGAGAGAGGAGAGAGGAGAGGGGAGGGGAGGTAGGTCTCCGGCGCTCTCACTGACCGAACGAAACGCAACAATGCAGGAACTGTTACTTCACGTCGGTTTTCTATGAGAGGGTGGTACTACCCCGGACGAGCCGACCCATTCATCCTGAAACCAGTAATAGTTTCAGACGATTCAGATAAGATGACGAATAAAATATAAAAGTTACTACATGAGAGTCTGAGATCTAACTGAGAAGCTCTGCAAACTGACTGGGGATTTCAAACGCTGAGCAATACAAAGTTCTATATTTTCCCAACACATAGTAGTACTAGAAGGACATTTCTCAAGTCCAGGTTTCCTCACGATATTTTCCTTCATCGTCAGCAATTAATGTACCAATAAAAATTAGTAAATGTACTCGAATTCCGAATAAATTGTCAAGTTTCGAACCTGCGTACATCCAATTGATCTTCCTCCGGTCAAACCACCCAACCACCACGACGCAGTTATTAAATTGTTATCGCCTAGCTTATTACTATAAATGTCGTAAAAAATCATAACTGTTGAAAGGACTTTTTATGTTTCTTTAATAAAATTCAATAAAAAGTTATGTAGCAATAAGTTATATTTCGATATCATGGTTCAATAATGAAGTTATATTTATTCTATTTTACAATATTACAATGGATGTTTAAAGTAAGTCTGCTATATACGAATGTATTTTAATAATAAAGTGTACTAATCTAATAAAATAAAGGTTATAACGATGTAGAAAATATTACAGATAGCATTATGCAAGGAAAGAACGGCAAGTTTGGTAGTTTTACCGCCACTCGTTCTCGGTTATGATGAACTGTATACAGATTATATAAATAATAATCAGAACGACAGCGATGAAGCCAAAGAGGTTGTTAATGAAAATAAGGCCACAAATGGTACAGACGATAACAAAGATGCAATAGAAACAGATAATCAAAGCAAAGCCGGAGAAAAACCTACTTCGCATGAAACTAAACAGCGTTCAATAAATAGAGATTGAGGAATTACTATTACAGTTGGTTGGAAATATAATTCTTTCAAACAAAGTCCGTAATTATAAGAGCCATAAACATTAAATGAATTTGTTGAAATCTTAAATGAGTTTTTGGCGGGATTTTACTCTGTCATGTAATTCTGTCTGTCATTTTGTTTTATTTGACTCTATATTTTGTAATATTGTTGCCATTTTACGTAATATATTTTTATTGTTGTGTACAAGTGAAGTGGACGGAAAATAATACGGAGCATAAATTCTGAGATGCCACAAAAACTCCTTGGAATGTTCTGAGGCTACCATCTTGTTAGAACGTTAAAATTATCGCAAGACACTTGTAATATTACCTATTCGATGATGCCAGTAATAACCTGGAAGATTGGTTGCCAAAAATGAAATAAAAAATTCTTAAATATTGCAATGACTTATTTCGTCAAATATATATATATGAGTGCATTTATTCAAGACGGCTGCACCACCAATTTGGTTAATTGTTATTTGTCGTGGCTTGTATTTGTCAAAAAGTAGTTGTATCAAAAATGTATTGACATTTACGGGTAGTGAAAATGAGATAAAAACAAAATAAAACACAAAATATATTTTATCCTTTTGAATCACTTTTATTGAAATTATCACCAGCATAATACCAGCATCGAATGGTGTCCACGTTTCACGTAAAACACAATTGTAAAAAATAATGAAGAAAATATACATACGACACTTCCATTAAATCAGATAAAATTATACAACAAAAGGTCAGAGCCGGTCTGACGATAATTTGGACTCGCCTGAAGGCACTTGCGGTCAATAATTACTTGTCGTTCAGTTAGGCAAGTCGATTTGAATTATCGTTTGAAAAACACTGTTATAACACAGCCGAATAACGCCGGCAACGTTTAACACATTTACGTTATTAATTATAACAGGTTTTTGAAAACGATAAAATGCGTTCTAAATATTTAAAACAAACATAAGATAATATACAACAGACCGGCTGAAGGCTATAAATTTTATTGCTTCACGTTAAAATTCATAAGTTTGCGGGCATTTTAAACGATTAAATGTACATAATCTACTCAAAAATTAACCCGTTACATGTTCACTGACGTTAAAAATACTTTTCATATAGTAACATTTTTTAATTAACATATTCCAATTTATATATGGAGTAATATTAATTAAAGTGCTATCCACGCGTAATACAACGATTTCACTTCTATCGTGGGTCTTTACGAAACACGCTGTTTTTATAATTTATTATTTGTTATAAAAGTGACTTGAATGATGCAATAAAATAGGCCCTACCACCATACCATAGTTCTTAACTAAAACTCTATTAGTATTGGAACCCAGATCTTTCCATTAAGTTATCATCCTTTTGAAGTCTGCACAAAAACTAATTTCAACTTTCGATTTTATATACCTTTACTTGTTTCTCTAATTAGCGTTTAATTAAAACTTCATATATGCCAAAGTCAATCTATTAAAATACTACAAACAAGAGAACTTTTAGTATTAACTCAGTAGTTTATTTTATTATGGGTCTATATGCAAATGAAAGAATTTTCCTTCTTAAGACATTCAATTCCTACTACATATTAGTCGCATAAAATCAAAACCGATAAAATAAGTCTGACTTAAAATTTGGAAACTGAAAAAAAAACTCATATATTTTAATTGTATCCACAGACAATAATGATGAATATTTCATTATCATCATATTCTTACCCTTATCCCACCTAAGTAGGGTCGGCACAACATGTTTTCCTTTTCCACGCTCGCCTATCAGATGTCATCTCAGTCAACACACCTTTTACACACATATCATTTTTCACTCAATCCATCCATCCTTTTTTCGGTCTTCCTCTACTCTTATATCCATCGACCGTCATACTCAAAGCTTTTCTAGTTACATGGTCTTCATCTCTCCTCATAACATGCCCATACCATGCTAACCTATTACTCCTTAACTTGTCTGTTACTGGTGCTATTTTCAAACTTCCTCTGATATATTCATTCCTAATCTTATCCATTCTAGTTACACCACACATCCACCTTAACATTCGCATCTCTGCCACATGTAGTTTTCTCTCATCCGTCTCTCTAGATAATAATATATTATGAATATTTCATTATAATCTTTGGTAAATTTAACCCAAAGTCAACATATAAAAAAACATTCAGTGTTCCCAGATTTCATTTCTACCACCTTCTTGATTTACCGATTTCGCTTTTACACGACTCATATGATGTAATAAGCGCGGATTGCACAATATTTTAATGAAAATATGTTCTGTAGCTCACGTGTACAGATAATAAAATAAATGCAATATTCACTGACAACGAACGGGTTATAATTGAGATCAGAATTATTCAATTTTACACAGAAATTAAGATAATAATACATAATCGTTATCTCTCGAATTACTTATTTGTTAATTTTTACCTAAAGGAATGCGATTATGATTTGTAATTTTTTTTTCTTTAATTAAACTTTTCAGACTCGTATTTTTCTGTCTACATACATTACGCTCTAAAGCAATTATAGTAAACAACGTACAAACTTTAAGATTTATATTTCAATTTGTTCTTTCTAAATGCCATATTATATATTCATAATATTGGAAAGTAATTGGAACTATTTTCGTATTTGCTTCTTCAATTATTATACTTTTACAATTATTATATTTAACTATTTACATTTTTCAATTTTATCTCAAACGTATCCTTTAATATCGAATTTACTCGCACAAAACTGTGATAATTAAGGCTTATCTATAAATTACGTCATACGAATCCATTATATGTGAAACTAGTCCTACATAGACAGTTACGGTTGTATTAGCCCCAAGTGTGACATCACATGTTTAGCTAGTTTAAATTTAGAATTTATGAAATGAAAACTGTACTTCTATGTTTATATATTTTCTAAATTTACACGTATAATAAAAATGTAAAAATGTTTGTCTGTTTGTTTGAACACACATTACTGCTATAGTACTAGTAGCGTTCAAGATAAAACCTCATGAAAATCATAAAGCATATCCTCGAGTTAAATTTAGTCTTGGTTTCATTAAAATCGGTCCACTCTATCAAAAGTTATTGTAATTTTAATGACGACGCGACTTAAGTAGAGTGTAAAATAGATAAATAAATGGACTTATACATTCAGGTGGTTTTATTACGCACTGTTTTTTTTTACATTAGGTTCCACGCGGACGGAGTCGCGGGCACAGTTACTTTAAATATAAAATCTCTGTTCTATTAAAGTATCTGTTCATAAGATCAAGCATAAAACAAATATAATAGTTGCTTTCGTTTTTAGTTACAGTTGAAATATATAGTTATCATACTTTAGATTGCTAAATATGACGTCACGAAGTTTATGACTGGGACTATTTTATTCTGTCACACTTTATTGATTCTCTCCGTACCCAAGAGCATGTCGTAATTTATAGAAGAGCCTTATTAAACAAACTTATTTTTTGTTTGATTACGGCTTTACACTTTTAACCTAAAAAACAAGATACCTTGGGATTCATGTGAGAGCTAAATTTATTCGACTTCTCTTGAACAATGCTTCAAGAATTGTTTAGATATTATTTTATCCGTTTGTCGATTACTAACGTCAACTTTGTATTATTTTGAATTTAAAATACATAATTACTAACTAATTTTATATAAATGCATTCTTCATGGTATATAACAGTAAAATAAATGAGACAAGATGATTATAATAGACGATTTCAATGGATAAACTTCACCGATGAATTGATTCTGTCAAAACTCAATTAATGAAGCAAGATAGTATATGCAATATCGAAAGATATATACCTTATAGCTGTATTAGTATTTGTGTCGTTACAAGATGAGCTAAATTCAATATTAGCCGTTTACGTTATTTTTCAAGATCTTCAAATTCTGTACGTTATCATTACATAGTATAAAACAAAGTCCCCTACCGCGTCTGTCTGTCTGTCTGTTCGCGTTAAACTCAAAAACTACTGAACGGATTTTCATGCGGTTTTCACCAGTGGATAAAGTGATTCACGAGGAACGTTTTGGTGTATAATTTGTCCCGGATTTTTTTATAATCAGGGCGGGACAACGTCTGCCGTGCCCACTAGTAAAATATAAAGCTGATAAAAAAACTAAAAAACTTATGAACGTCAAAATTCGTTCTCGGTGTATAAAAAGTGGAAGTCTTAAAAAAATTAAACAGTAACTCAGTAATTATTTTGACGTAAAATCTATTCTCGCAGCTCTGTCTTATTGGTGCGTATTTGTTTTTTTAATATATTTGTTTAGTCTTGAATTTGTAGTTACAGTAGCTACCTATACCTATTTTACGTGTACATCTGTGTGTGTACATTATCCGATACGAAATATATATAAGGGTTGTTGAGGTATGTATGCTTAGTACACATATATGCTTCAACAACTCATATATGTATGAATAGTTAGCTTAGGTTATCTCACATAGGTCGCGAAAAGCATGTATCAGGCAACAGCCAAAGCCGAGGTGTGACGCGCACCCTTGAGCTGGTTGTCAAAATAAAATCGGCTGAGTGCCTTAGGCGCTCGCCTTAGTAGTCCGGTGACGCTGTTAGGACTTTACTTGGTCAATAACGTAGTCAGTTCGAAAAAAAAAAGTGTACATCTGTGACGTGTTATGGATGCCTGTGTTACTTGTTTGTACTTATTAGGGTTGGTCTTTAATTTTTCTAATATTAATTATAACCGACTGAACTTTCGTTTATCATCACAAAGGCTTGAGAATAAGCGCTGCAGTACTACCGAAATTGCCGAATGGGTTTGCCAATTGTTTATTCAAACAATAAACCAATTTCTTTCTTTCTAATAAACGATTAAAATTGAATTTAGCTCATATTGAAATATAACGACTCATCTATTGTCTATTATCTTTGAATAATTCAGTTTAATTATATTAACGAATTAACGTCGTATTTATTTTATGTACTATTTATTCAAAGAATAAATTATACAACATACGGATTTTAAGTGTTATTTTATATTTTTAATTATATTTCTCAGTGTAATTTACAATTGAAAACACACGCTTCCGTCCTAGATTAAGTGTAAATTAGTTGTTTAACGCCTCGGCACATTTTTTAAGACCAAAATTTAAAAATGGCGGCTCACGTTTTAAATAACTAGGCAATTGTTTGAAATTATAAATTTACATGACATAATTTGTTATTGCTCAGATTTTGTAATAAGGTATTTTTTATAAGTCATCCTGGCAACAGTCTGTTGATCAGTACATCATAAGGTCCATCTCCTTTTGTATGGAGCTTAAATTTATACCGTTTAAATACTTGCTTAAAAAAGTTTGACTACGTTCGGCATCTTGGTCTTTTACCTCTGTTTGGTTAGGTTAGGTTAGACGCGCGAAAAAGGATAACGCGAGCTTGACGCGGCAGCAGTCTGCTAGTGCGGTGCATTTAATACGAACGTACCGAAACGTTTTCTTTTATTCTTGATTGTGTAAGTTCTTTTGATGACGATGGATGTAAGTCATAATAGGATTTTTGAACAATTTATACATGCGTACAAATTACGTATTTTTTTATTCCAGGAAGGTGAGCGAATGATACGAATTTTCTCTATGGTAACTTCTATAAACAAGTTTATTGTTTGTTTATATTTGCTATTGTTTAATTCATGTGAAGATTCATAATATTTGAAACTATTCTTATAGGAACAGATTTATTATTTCAAAGGTTACTATGTGTACTATCTGGATTATTTATTAAATTACCATGTTTAAGGGACATTGGCACATTTAATGCTGAAAAAATGTATAAAGGCAGACACTAGTAATAAATATTAATCAATAGACGGAACGTGTGTTTTATCTATATATTTTTTAAATAGTTTTAAGAAAAAATTCAATACATTTTCGAATGAAATACGAAGTTTATACTAAACATAATAATGAAGAATACTGAAATAAATGATGGCATCATATTATCTCACATTTCATCTTAATACAATAATATTTCTTTGGTGTTATGTCATTATATATTTTTTTAAATTTATTATATTTAAATAAATTTATCCACTGCTATTGGACGTTATACGAATGGCGTACTAACCAACTAATTAATGTTAAAATGCATGTATTTATATTTATTTTTATTATTTTATTATATCGAACATTTCATTTATACAAAATACAGATGGTATGTACGTACTTAACGCGATTGTTTAATTATTTACCGCCTTAATATTATATATACAAAACTTAATTCTATTTACACATATGGAATCATTGAGATCATTACTGATTACTTAAACATACGCAATGACGTCATTACGAGGTAAGTTTTTTTTAATTACATTTAAAAAATAATACTTTATAGTATACTGGTTTGGTAGACGATAGGTGAGTCCGTCTGTGAGGTAAAATATACCTTGTCTATGTCGATATATATTCGCCGGTGTTGGCAGTTAATATCGGAAAGCCGTCGCTATATTGCACTTTCATAATAATAAACAAAAAAAAGTACAACAGAACAACATCAATTGCACATATTTTTAACAATCAAAAATAAAATAAAAATACCAAATAAAAATCACGGTAGGTGTTAAAAAAAACAATGAAAAAATGGTAAGTTTCTTTATAAGTCGAAAATAAAATAATGTCAAGGTAAATAATACTGCCGTTCTAAGAAATTAGAAATTTCCGAGATATTAAAAATTTGGGTTATCTGTGAAAAAAAAAACTATCTATAATTTTCATTATTTCTGTCATATTTTTACGGTTTTGATTTTATATATTATAATTTTGATACAATGATATCTTTGCTATTTCTTAATTCGACAGTACATATACCTATTTATCTAAAATATTTTTTTAAACAACCGTTTACACTCAACAATAGCTTTATATGAATGTAAAAATTCAATTTTTTTTAAACCTGCCTTAGGAGAAAATATTACGGCATTTATAACCGACACCAGCTAGTTCAGAGACATTCAAAGAAGGCACCTAACGCAATCAACGAATACACGAAAACACGCGCGAACTCCTCCACGTTACTCAGTTCGTACTCTCTTTCTCTTACTCTTATTGGTTCATCCGAACCTCTCTTTGACGAGGAACATGAGTTTCTTCTTCCCCTTGTACTTGAGTTTGATCTCCTGCAGTAACGCAGCGAACTGATGCGGACCGTCATGTGCTAACGCGAACGTGTCTCTCGCTTTACCTGTTCACAAAATAAATAATATTAAAAATACTATCGAGTATTTGGCGGGATCTTGGATTCTTATGTAGTGGATTTTATTCATAATCTTGTGTGGTTTTACTCTATGTTTCGTAATATTGGTGGTGTTATGCGTAATATAATTATACACAAATGAAGTGAATGTAAGTACATGTGTGTGTATTCACAAAATTAGGTAAGGATCAGGTGATAGTTGACAAAACACAGGAGGACATTTCGTCCCCCCACCACAATAAATGTATGTATGTCCAAGTACGTCGTCTGTATGTTTGTTTTTTTTTTATAGTAGCACTGCAAAATGACTGCACTGTGCGTGATGGTAAGCACAGTACAATCCAAAAACAATGGCGACCACCGAGTGTCACACTATCCATAGACGGTCGCCGCTGTCATGCCGGCAGAAGCGAATCACTATGACGGGCTTTTTCGCCATATACATGGTGGTTGTGACCCAGTCAGGCTGTAAAACCCTACCACCCCGCTTGCCCCACGTGCAGGTGAGGTTGGCTTGGATGTCTCAAGTCTTCGATGTTCGACACCCCTTACAGCCCAATGTGTGAGTAAATGAGTTAAAGATAAGTTGTTAGTGTTACCGAGGAAGTCGACGAAGTCCGCGTAGTGTCGCGGCGAGATGTGCGCGAGCCGCGCGTGCGTGGTGGACGCGTACGCACGCAGCGCCGCCTCCAGCAACGGACGCAGGGGGGTGGGGGGCCGCGGGG
>MU158890.1:354879-367589 GCA_015888305.1 Antheraea pernyi | reverse complement strand
GGGGGCCGCGACCGCGAGCACCCCGCCGCCGCCACGCAGCACCGCCGCAACACGTCCGACTGTCAACACACGAACTTCTATTTATCTTTACCCTATAATATTGTAACTAAAAAAAATGGTTGACTGTAAAACCGGTTCACGGTCCATAATTTTACGTGATAACGTCATAAGAATACATTAAAAAAAATTGCATACTTTTATAAATAGAACTATTCTATACTAGCGGGACCGGCGAACGTCATCCCGCCCTGATAATACAAAAAAACCTTGACAAATTATATACCAAAATCTTCCTCATGAATCACTTTATCTACTGGTGAAAACGGTATGAAAATACGTTAAGTAGTTTCGGGTTTATCGTCAGTAGACAAACAGACGTGACAGAGGACTTTGTTTTATACTATGAAATCATATAGATAGATGTTATACAAGCAGTTCGCGTTTCTGTATCGCTTGTTCCGCGCTCTCATACAAGCATGTTCTACTCAGACGGAGCGTAACAATGAGTCATGCCCATGCAGTGCGTGTAGCTAGCATCCATCGATTTATAAGATACTATCACGTCAAAATCAAAAATCAAAATATCCTTTATTCAATTTAGGCCCTGAGAAGGCGCTTATGAACGTCAAAGCTACTACCGGTTCGGAAAACAGCCCAGTCATCGAGAAGAACCGGCAAGAAACTCGATCTGGTTTATTTTTTCGTGTCATATATTTTTACATTAACATAAATATTTACATTCGTTATTAGTGGATGCACAGAGAGGGGCGTCATTTCCAGACGTCACAATCGTTCACGTATTGATCCACCCTATAATAGCCTTTAGATATTAAAACTCGCTTGACATGGTTCTTGAACTCACTATCAGGCAAATCGGTAATGTGTTTTGGGACTTTATTATAAAACTTAACACTATTACCTAAAAAACTGTTTTTGGATTTAGTGAGCCTGAAGCATGGAATGACCAATTTGTTGCTGTTTCTAGTATTTAAATTATGCTGGTCTTTTACTAGATCCAACATATCTGAGTTTTTGCGGACATACATTAAATTATCTAGAATATATTGGGAGGGCAGAGTTAAGATACCGAATTCCTGAAACTTAGTCTTTAATGATTCGCGAGGCCTCATATTATAAATTGCTCGAACTGCTCGTTTTTGTAATAGGAATATGGTGTCCACCTCAAATCCACGTCATAAACTGTAGATAAGAGGAGCAATCCTGGTATGGTTCCCCGCACTGTGAAAGTAATGCGAGAAGATTGCGACGACGACGAACTATATGACGTATCATAAGCGCTTCGACAGCGCCTTGTTTAAACTTGACGAACTAGCAAACGTGATATCAGGTATCGTGTAAACGTTAATTGAAGCACGACAATGCTCTTCAATCCACCCCTGTCTAGGAACATATAATTCTTTTTCATACCAATATTAACAATATGCCGCCTTACTTCCTTACATTACATTAATTTTACTAATATTACTTTACGTATGTGTGCGTTATCGTACAATTTTATTTTTTAAATATCACGTAGGTAACTTATCTACACATTTTTACTTATAATATCGTTGGTCTATACCATTGTTATAATTCATGTGTTTCTCTTTAATTTTTAAATCAATGTTTGAGACAAAACTATCTTCTATATCATATATATTAATACGTGAAGCCTAAACTTTGTATATTAGAATAGACGCTACTTTGCATTTCCGCCTGGAATCGATGGAACACTACTGCGTCTGACTGCAACATAAAACAAATCAATTAATCAATATATCCCTTATACACATATATATTAATCAACAATATATATCAATTAACAATACATATCAATTAACAATATATATCAATTAAAAATATACATTTGACCAATATAAATATTATAATAATAAATTATCAATAAATTAATTAAAGTATGTTGCAGATTGACGTGTAATCACGATAATCGATAACACGTGTTTCGCTCCTTCACGGAGCATCTTCAGATCGATGTTGACTCTTCCCATGCTCGCATAGTAGTGTTCCATTTTTTGGTTCCACGAATACAGAGATTTTTAGCGGAGACCATATAATATGATGTTATCCACAAATAAGGAGAGTTAATTGTAAACACGTAAAAAATGGGCATACAAAATCTGTTACAATTAATTTCATCCTTAAATATTATAGTAGTCCGGTGAAGCTATTAAGACCTTGCTAGGTGAATAGCGTAGAAAGTTCGAAAAAAAAAACTTAAATTTTATAGAAGGCGACGTTTTTTTTTTCGAACTGACTGCGCTATTGACCAATCAAGGTGTTAACAGCTTCCCCGGACAACAGAAGGCGATGTCTAGATCGCGTAATAAGGTTTAGTGATATATAAAAGAAACTTTGAATGAGAAAAAATAGGCATACAAAATCTGTTACAATTAATTTCATCCTTAAATATTATAGTAGTCCGGTGAAGCTGTTAAGACCTTGCTAGGTGGATAGCGTAGAAAGTTCGAAAAAAAAAACTTAAATTTTATAGAAGGCGACGTTTTTTTTTTCCGAACTGACTGCGCTATTGACCAAGCAAGGTGTTAACAGCTTCCCTGGACAACAGAAGGCGACGTCTAGATCGCGTAATAAGGGTTAGTGATATATAAAAGAAATTTAAAAGTAAACTCACGAGAACTGGTGCACACTGTACATTCTTGACCAGGAGCGGCAGCATCGCCTGCAGCTCCGCGCGGCCCAGCGAGTGTGCCAACGCGACCGCCCAGTGGATATCCGCTATCGCTGGGTGGCTATCCTGAAATTATTCAATGAATCATTTTTTTTTAGCAGGCAAACGAACATGTGGGTCACGTGATGTTAAGTGATCACCACCTTCCATAGACACAACACTAGGGGAGTCGTGTTGCGTTGCTAACTTGTGTTTGGGGGAAGAGAGGGAGATAGAGGGAGATTGGGGGGAGAAGAGAGAGGAAGGAAGGGGAGGTGGGCCTATGGCGCTCTTACTATTACATAATTTAAACGGAGTCGTTTCGTGCGATCAATCAAGCAATTGTATCCGACTGGGTTACGATTACTATACATTAGTTGTAAATCCCACAATAGTGGTACGCTTCGCCGTGTTGCATCCTGGAATTACATGGTGGATATCCAGCACTGAAGGTGATGGTATATCTTTCAGTGTTCCTTTTATTTTGTCACGTTTTGGGATTGGCTCGTGTATGCTGGCGAGAGTTAGTGGGGCGGCAATCATATATTCCTAATCATATACATCAAGCATATACTATATATGGTAAACGAACAGGCGGATCACCTGATGGTAAGTGACCATCACCGTCCATAGACACTAGCAACAGCAGGGCTTGTCGCCAGTGCGTTGCCAGTCGGTGTTTCGAGTAGAGAGGTTGGGAGAAGTGAGGAGGAGGTAGAACAATGCAAGCACTATTACTTCACGTGGGTGTTTCTGTGGGTCGGGTGGTACTACCCCGGACGAGCCGACCCATTTATGTTTGTGGTTATGTTTCTGCTGCCGTGTGATATAATTCTGCTATTATATTGTTGATTAATATATATGTGTATAAGGGATATATTGATTAATTGATTTGTTTTATGTTGCAGTCAGACGTAGTAGTGTTCCATCGATTCCAGGCGGAAATGCAAAGTAGCGTCTATTCTAATATAATGATGGATTTCCGCAAAGTAACGCCTTCTTCAATCAAATACCTAAACTTTGTATCCTTTTTTAACGGATTTGGGCGAACAGATGAACGTGAAATTTGGCATAGTTAAAGTTTATATGGAGGAGAAATGCAGAAAGCTATTTATTTTATATAAAATGCATTAGAAGTACATTACATTAATTAAAATATGCATTACTCACACTACTGCTTCAAATTTTACACAAAATATACACACATGTAAATAAAAAGACAATTTGACATCCGTCAATAAAGGACTTCAAAAAAGGTTGTGAAGGAGATTGCTATGCTCGACTGTATGTATTATTTTACTCTTACGTTCCAATTACCCTTTTTCATTCTACATTCAACAATGATATTAACTCTAATAAAGTTCAAACTTTAAAAAATCAATGAACTATGGTCGAATGTCGACCAATGGGCGCCCACTAGTTACATTTAATACACAGGATTTATTTTGTTGTTCAGACTGTACACTACAGTATAGATAGCTCACGTTTTCATATTGTCGCCGTATTTTAATGACATACGGCTGTCGATCAGAAATAAATCAATTAGCCAGGTATTGCAAATAACTAATTGCCCTCTTATCTATTCCTTGTCTTATTATCGTATCCTCATATTGGTTAAAAAAGAAGTAACGTGTCGACAAAAATTCCGTAATCAATTAATTATACTCTGAATTATTTAAATTTCATAATCTGTGGAATGAAATTATTAACGCTAGTTTGCTCTTCACGTCTATTGGCACTCCGAGCAATATTTATATATATTCTTTTATACAATTTATCAAACATAAGACTGCACAAGTTCAATGCTAAATATGAATACTACATATATACATGCCGTTATACTACGTGACGCTTGTGTAGTGCGCAGTGTCACGAGCATGTCGAGGTCATCGGTGACGGTCAGCGAGGTGGAATCACATGATTTCACCCATCGAAAAATTCAAACACGCATATGCTACAGCTGAGTATATGCAACGTTTGGCGCAAATACAATACATCACTAATATGTCAAGGTCATCGATGGCGCGAACCAATAAGTTTTTTTAAATCGCTTAATGCGGCTAAATAAGTTTTCAGTTCACAGACTTTGTTTCACTGTAACTTATTACGAAAATTCATTGCTTTTTGGTTCCACGAATACAGAGATTTTTAGCGGAGACCATATAATATGATGTTATCCACAAATAAGGAGAGTTAATTGTAAACACGTAAAAAATAGGCATACAAAATCTGTTACAATTAATTTCATCCTTAAATATTATAGTAGTCCGGTGAAGCTGTTAAGACCTTGCTAGGTGGATAGCGTAGAAAGTTCGAAAAAAAAAACTTAAATTTTATAAGAAGGCGACGTTTTTTTTTTCGAACTGACTGCGCTATTGACCAATCAAGGTGTTAACAGCTTCCCCGGACAACAGAAGGCGATGTCTAGATCGCGTAATAAGGTTTAGTGATATATAAAAGAAACTTTGAATGAGACTCACGAGAACTGGTGCACACTGTACATTCTTGACCAGGAGTGGCAGCATCGCCTGCAGCTCCGCGCGGCCCAGCGAGTGTGCCAACGCGACCGCCCAGTGGATATCCGCTATCGCTGGGTGGCTATCCTGAAATTATTCAATGAATCATTTTTTTTTAGCAGGCAAACGAACATGTGGGTCACGTGATGTTAAGTGATCACCACCTTCCATAGACACAACACTAGGGGAGTCGTGTTGCGTTGCTAACTTGTGTTTGGGGGAAGAGAGGGAGATAGAGGGAGATTGGGGGGAGAAGAGAGAGGAAGGAAGGGGAGGTGGGCCTATGGCGCTCTTACTATTACATAATTTAAACGGAGTCGTTTCGTGCGATCAATCAAGCAATTGTATCCGACTGGGTTACGATTACTATACATTAGTTGTAAATCCCACAATAGTGGTACGCTTCGCCGTGTTGCATCCTGGAATTACATGGTGGATATCCAGCACTGAAGGTGATGGTATATCTTTCAGTGTTCCTTTTATTTTGTCACGTTTTGGGATTGGCTCGTGTATGCTGGCGAGAGTTAGTGGGGCGGCAATCATATATTCCTAATCATATACATCAAGCATATACTATATATGGTAAACGAACAGGCGGATCACCTGATGGTAAGTGACCATCACCGTCCATAGACACTAGCAACAGCAGGGCTTGTCGCCAGTGCGTTGCCAGTCGGTGTTTCGAGTAGAGAGGTTGGGAGAAGTGAGGAGGAGGTAGAACAATGCAAGCACTATTACTTCACGTGGGTGTTTCTGTGGGTCGGGTGGTACTACCCCGGACGAGCCGACCCATTTATGTTTGTGGTTATGTTTCTGCTGCCGTGTGATATAATTCTGCTATGCTATAGTGAATTCGGTTCGAGTATAAGCGATGTGGCTCGTATTCCAGATAACAGATGGTCAAAAACTGTAACTCTGTGGAACGTGGAATATATTTCATTTTAATAGTTGGAGGCGCGGCATAATGAAACACACAATTTCGAGACTGGTTATATTATTTCTTTCTACCGACATGTTACATGCATAAATATATATACCATTCTTCCCCCCCCCTGATTACAAAATAATAATTATAAAGGTATACAAAGATCCAAATTAACTTACATGTATAAACTAAAACACAATACTATGGTTATATAATTAAAACATTACGGTTATATAAGATTTATACTAAAAACTAATAGTCATGTTAAATTTTCTTATAATCTATAGGATGACCAATATAATTACTTTCGATCCCGTATCTAACAACTGGTTTGCGAAGCCTTTTAGGACGAATATTTGTTGAAGTATTCAACTGGGAATTTTGTGATCTTTTAAGTTTCACTGATGGCGTCTTAGTATCACACTTTCTATTGAAATCGCGATGTTGTTGCGATGGTAACATAGAAAGTGTAATACTAAGACGCCATCAGTGATAGTTAAAAGATCACAAAATTCTCAGAACGGGCCTCACGGATATAGAAGTAGAGGAAGGCAAAAAGCTCGATGGACAGACGAACTACAATTTATAGCTGGCACGAGGGTAAAGGCCACCCGAAAAATAATGACAGAAAAAAATTGTATTTAAAATAATGTAAGAATGTAGCTAGCGGAATAAACAGGGTTTTTATTAAATTTATTATAAGCGATGTAGATAAGAACCTGGTTGTAGTGCAGATGCAGGTTCCGCATGGCGAGCGTGGCGAGCCGCATGGCGCGCGCCGGCTGCCCGCGCTGCTCCATGTACCGCGCCACCGCGAACAGCTGGCTCGAGGCGAGCGCGCCCCGCGCCGCCGCGCCCCCCACCGCCGCGCACGCCGCCTCGAACGCGCCCGCCGACCCCTCGCACACCGACAGCGCGCTCAGCGCACACCCCGGCGGGTCCTGCACACGCACACACACCAACACATTACGGTGCTCCACATTTTTTTTATACCACGATGGTAGCAAACAAACATTTGGGCCGCCTGACCAGTCACCGTAGCCTATAGACTCTTGCAACATCAGAGGTGTCACGTGCGCTTTGCCGACCCTTTAATAACCTATTCACTTTCCCCTTGAAAAACTCCATACTGTAGTCCCCACGAAAAGCCTCAGTTGGAAGTTCATTCCACAATCGGAGTGTTCGTAGGAGGGTACTCCTCTGGAACCGAACGGTCCGAGACCATTTCGGTTCTAAGGTGTAAGGGTGAATTCCCTCCCGATTCGAGCGGTACGATGATGGAATGTAGACACAGGCATAATGGTGAACAATTCCTCGGAAAACAAGCCATTATACAAACGGTTAATATTTCTTTTTTACTTTAGTCACCATGAAAATACTGTTCAAAATGGCGAAAAAATCTGTCAAAGTAGGACTTTATAATATTAATATTATCATTATCTGCAATTTTTCTCATTTAAATAACATTGTTCTTTTTTATTTCAATAGAATTTTATTACGTAATAGCAAATAAACGTATCATAAATAAGCAATACATGTTTTCGAAGATTTTTTTTTCATGAGGAAGTTCCTAACGAATACCCACCCTGACCGGGCACCTGAAGGTGCGTTATATCCGATTTGCACAGACCTACTCCTTGGTGCCTTCTCACACCTAATGGACGGGAGCAAAAGCTGCCAACTGGCACTGTGTCTACTCCCTGGCAAGTGGTATCGACCCTTCATCAGGGGCCCCTTCGTGGTCAGAGGGGTCAAAGTGGTAGACCCCTCAGTGAAGGACGAGTGTTTTCTACCCTGACGATCATGGGAGGCGCATCGGCACTATGCGCCTCCACCACACAGGCCTGTGCAGGAAAATTGGAAAACCCGGGCTCTCTTTACGGTGGCCTCAGGTCATTATTGACCCTACGCCGTCGTGATCGTCGACCGCAGGAAAGGAACTGGCTGAGAGAGCATCTGTGTCGGCCAGAAGCTCAGGGTACCATAAGATTTAAACCCTACCACAAGCCCACTAAGGAACTTTATTCCGACGATCATGTTACATGACTTTGTTAGGAAGCATATATGTGTGTATGAATGTGTATGTAGATTATGTGAGTATGTACGTGTGGGTACCTTGGCGGCGCACTGCAAGGCGAGGGTGCGCGCGCAGGTGCTGAGCTTCTCCTGCTGGTCGAAGGTGAGGCCGAGGCGCAGCGCCGTCGCGTGCGACATGGCGGCCGCGGCCACGGGGCCCGTCGCCTCCGTTGGCGTGAATAATTCATACCTGATTTCATTAATTTACCATTAGACATTAATAACATAAAACTTTACCATTAACAATTGTTTGCGCCTAAATGTCGACATTGTGTTTGTGAATCGACGTGGTAATATCCCATCCCTGTTTCCGCTACAACCACCCATGTTACAATTAGTCGGTCCACGCTCGAGTTCAGTCTGTCACTCGGTATCGCACGCTCGTATCACGCGCGTACGCACACATATCACCCATACACGCTTACACATGCAAGTGGAAGGGTTTTATTTTTTTCCCTTATCAAACTGAAATAGTTTAGAATATTATCCGATACGAAATATATATAAGGGTTGTAATAAATATATAAGAAACATATATAAGAAAAACGCATGAGGCGTCACGAGCAGGCCTCCTACTCCCGTCCACCTGGGGGTACAGATGTACATACTTGCCGAATTTGCGGCCGAGCGATTCGTTCCCGGATCGGTCTTGTCAGCCATTTACGAAAGTGCCGCCAGAATGCTACTTAAATCATCTGTTACAGATGAAAAGGCCTATGATGATGATGATGATGATAAGGGTTGTTGAGGTATGTATACTTGGTATACATATATGTATGAATAGTTAGCTCAGATAGGTCGCGAATTGCATGTATCAGACAACAACCAAAGCCGAGGTGTGCCGCGCACCCTTGAGCTAGTTGTCAAAATAAAATCGGCTGAGTGCCTTAAGCGCTCGCCTTATTAGTCCGGTGAAGCTGTTAAGACCATGCTTGGTCAATAGAGTAGTCAGTTCGAAAAAAAAAAACGCACATACGCATATAAAAGGGGATCGTAGAAGACGACTCAGCAACGATTTGGACCACGTGAGTATCCACCTTTTTTATCCTATACCTTAAACGTGAGTTTTTAAACTTACCAATTTTGCATAATAGAGAGCAGGGCGTCGAGTCCCAGTTCAGTGGCGCACGTGACCAGCCACCGCACCATCTCGCGCCGCCGCCAGTTCACTGACGACAGCGTCATCCGGAGAACCTGTTACCAACCAATCCAAGGTTCAATCATATATATGCTCTGAACACACTTTTTTGGGCATAGATTGTAAAGACAATATGGGTTAAACAGGGAAACGTGACATTTTGCATAGATTTTCATATATATTAAATGTTTATCTATACATATAATAAAAATGTAACTGGCCGCTGTCTGTACATGAAGTATATATGAGAAAAAAAACTATTATTAGGGGTCTTTATAAATGCAATAGAACCCAAAACAATGATTTTTAGAATTTTTGTCTGTTTGTCTGTTTATCTGTTTGTCTGTTTGTCTGTGCGTTTGTGCACGCTAATCTCAGAAACGCCTTATCCGATTTAGATGTGGTTTTCACTGATATATCGTGGTAAGCTTTACTTAACATTTAGTGTTTGTTTCATGTCAATCGGTTCATAAATAAAAAAGTTATGCCAATTTAAAGAATCACGTCGAACATTTGTTAAACTATCTATCTACTATTCTTTCTCTGTTCAGTAGCATTGACTGAAACTTTACTAAATTTCATAATAAAAATAATGGTCTATATAAAATTACGATTATCTATACATATAATAAAAATGAAGTGTCTGTATGTAATATCAAAATAAAATTTTTTCACTGATTGGGTATGAAAGTATACACGCTTCTGATAACAAAAATGCAATTTTTAAAATTTTTGTCGGTCTGTCTGTCTGTTTGATCCGGGTAATCTTCGAAACGGCTGAACCGATTTTGACGGGAATTTCACTGACACATAGTTGAAATTACAGCGGGTTTCTTAGGTTACTCTAAATTAGACTAAGTATTAACCGCAGCTTCGTCTGCAATGCTATCTACAAAATGATTGGACCGATTTTCACCAAACTTTCACCAGCAGATAGCAGATATCATTTCAAGTAATTTAGTCTATTTTAATTTAGACTAGCTGTTAACCGTGGCTTCGCCCGCAGTACTATCTTCAAAACAGTTCAACCGATCTTCACGAAACTTTCACTAAAAGATAGCTGACGTAATAAAAAGTAATTGAAGCCATTTTAGTTTATACTAGCTGTTAACCGTGGTTTCGCCCGCAACACTATCTCCAAAACGGTTAGACCAGTTTTCACGAAACTTTCACTGGCAGTTAGCTGACTTTACGAAAAGTAATTTAGGTAATTTTAGTTTATACTAGCTATTAACCGTGGCTTCGCCCACAGTGCTTTCTCCAAAACGGTTAGACCGATTTTCATGGGACTTTCACTGGCAGATAGCGGACCTTATAAAAAGTAATTTAATTTATTTTAATTTAGACTAGCTGTTAACCGTGGCTTCGCCCACTGTGCTGTCACCAAAACGGTTATATCGATTTTCACGGTATTTTCACTGGTAGATAGCGAACCTAATAAAAAGTAATTGGTGTTATTCTATTTTAGACTAGCTGTTACCCGCGACTTTGTCTGCATGAAATTTAGCAAGATTTCAACTCATTCTTTATTTTTAATAAGAGAAATAATTATCAGCCTATTATTTACAATTTGGCATTATAATTATTAATAACATTAATGATATAGAGGTTTTCCTAAAAAGATCTTAGATGTTACACAAATCACGTATAGAGTCAATGCAGTCAGGAATGGCAATAAACACTCTGAAGGCACTGTAACTATTTATCCGGGCAGAGCTTCGCCTTACAGTAACTTCCACATAGGAATGCGTGCAGGAACAGACAAGCGTTTATTTTTTGTATAGTCACAAAATCTTAATTATAATAATGGCAATGTATATTAAATATAATGTAAGTGTAAATCTTAATAATAATATTTTAAGTTTTTGTTTCGTTAGTTCCTTATACAGTGTAAGTGAGCACTGAGGTAGTTATATGGTGGGTTAAGGTTCCAAATGTGTTGTTGATTACAAACCTCATTTGGCACGCTTTTTGTATTTATATATCGAATGTACACGTTACATATTACTTTTAGTGGCGTGCGCGTCGTACTTACAGTTGTCTTTAAAGAGCGCTTCTGTAATTGTACATAGTCTCACAATTCTATAATTCTTTAATACGATTTTAAAAAAACGCGTGCGGAGCTGCGGGTACAGCTAGTAATAAAATATAAAAGTTTATGAAAAATACGAATATTATAATCATTGCTTATTATAAAACAAAGTTCTCTGCCATGACGGTCTGTCTGTTCGCGATAAACTGAAAAACTACTAGACGGATTTTCATATGGTTTTCAACAGTATATTAAATGATTCATGAGGAATGTTTAGGTATATAATTTGTCAAGGTTTTTTTCTATCATCAGGGCGGGACAACGTTCGCAAGGCCCTATAGTACATTATAAAAGAAGGGCAATTCCGTTATATAAATCAAAACACTATGACATTTTTGTATCATTTTACTATCAATTTTATACTGTTCAGGTATTTTACAGTGATTTGCATTATGTGATTATATATTATTATTTTACAGTGATTTGCATTATGTGATTATATATTATTACTGTTATTGCAGGAGCGTACACTGACTTGGAGGGCGTGATAGTAAAACGTGGAGTGCGTAAAATATACTTTTTAATTTGAACTCCATATTTGGTATTAATAGTTACAAGACATCTTTCAATTGTTTAAATGACATATTCGATTTGCAATGAAAAACGTTCTAGCTGGTGTGCCAAAAAGGACAAGACTCGATTACTTATTTTATACTGTAGATTATCGATTACTCGATACTAGAGGGCATACTCGATTCATTGAGAGCTATATTACTTTTATAAATAAAGTTGGTAGATGTACAGGTTATTGTTGTAAGGGTGTTAAGTAGGCAAACGAACAGGTGGGTCACCTGATCACCACCGTCCATAGACACTAGCAACACCAGGGGAGTCGCATGTGCGTTGCCAGTCTGTATATGGGGGAGGGGTTCTCCGGTGTTCTCATTGATCGAACGAAACGCAACAAAGCAAGCACTGTTATACCACCTACATAAATTTATAAGATGCGCGCGCACACCGTCACTAAAAACCGACACCCTGAAGTTAGCTATAGTCAACTTTTTCTATTGTTCGTGTAGTTTTTTCTACAAACGTAGAATAAGGTGAAAGATAAAATTTTTGATTTTTTTTTTATCTTGTTTTGCCAAAGAAGTATAACTTCTAACGCGTGATGGCTCTACCATCTTCATGTGTTTGTATTGTGTCTGACCTGGAGTCCGAGTTCGAAGGCGGCGGCGAGCAGGTCGCGGTGGTGGTGCGGCGCGTCCGGCGGGGCCGCGTGTCGCAGCGCGTCCTGCGCGAGGCGGAACAGCTGCGCGGCGGAGCGCACGTGC